>JARFXV010000535.1:257500-612500 GCA_031761425.1 Cosmopolites sordidus
TTTGCAGAGCTCAGTGTACTCGACCCTGCCAAAAGGACTACCTGCATTTCTCATTGCTCGCCGTTTCTTCATTAAATCAATGGTCTCAATGGAGATTTTTGTTTGTTTGAGACATTTTTCCTCTGGTGCTATTGAAGCAGCCGTACTAATTTCATTCTTTCGCTATGAGGTTTTTTCCTTTCGTCAGGTCAAGTTGTTCCAGTCTTCCTACATTTTTCTCTCTGGCCAACCTTCCAAACGTCAACCTTGTGTCTGAAACAGCCTCTATCCTGAATTTCACTTTGTGTAATATTTGCTGATCTTAGGTCCTCTTTAATTGCAGCAATCCATTTAATTATTTTTACTTTAGCTCTAGTTAGCCTGCTCGGATTCATCCGTTTTATGTGTCCGCAAAACTTAAGTCTTCTTTTTCTCATATCGCTATGTATATCTGAGTATTGTTTGATTTTCTGGTTTTCTCGAAGTTGGTTTCTCGACTATTTATTTGTTTGGGGCCTAAGATTTTTCTTATGATTTTTCTTTCCTTCTTTTCAATGTCCTCGATGTCTGTCTTTCTATTCAAAATGAGCGTTTCTGCCCCATATAGACATTTTGGCTTAATAACTGTGCTGTAATGTCCCAGTTTTGTGTTTTTAGATATGCATTTTTTGTTGTAAATATTTTGTTTAAGTTTCAACGCCGTTTCCATTTTTTGACATCTACTCTTATTGGCCGCTTTTTCCAACCCATTTTCCATGATTATTTCACCCAAATATTTGAATTGAGAGACTCGTCTGACGTTACCATATTGGTTTTTAGAAATGGTGTTCTTAGTCTATTGCAGGTCATGTATTGTGTCTTTTCAAAGGAAATTTGGAGTCCTACCTTTTCTGCTGTTTCATTTAGGATATCAACCTGTTTTAGTGCCGATATATATATATATATATATATATATATATATATATATATATATATATATATATATATATATATATATATATATTGACTGTACTAATGCTCTACCCAGAGAGAAATTCGTCCTTATTTTATACAACTAAGTTAACGTTCCGATCCAAGCTACTTCTTTTATTTATAGTATTAGAAGTTTAAAGACAACCCAATGGCCATCAATACTGATTATTTTCTACGAGCACAAAATATCCTCTTTTCTACCGCTTCGAATTGAATGATGTATAGTTCTAAAAGGAACAAAACTCTGTATCTGCCACTTTCATTAAGTGATATATTGCTTATTAGATTTTCTAAACTTTTAGCTTTTGTTTTCCAAAAAAAGGCAACGATGCTTTTTTCTGCTTGACGAGTCGGATTTGTACGGAAAACGTTTTTTTATAAAAAGTACGCGAATTTTTCTGCTTAATCAGCATTTTTTTTGTGTAGGGGAATTTTCGAAATATTTACTTATTATTTTCTCTATTGAATTAAAAAGTTATTGGACTTGACAAGTTACAAAACTAGTTTAGGGATAAATTATTCAATGTGGTGCCTGCTTGTATAACGATGTTAGCTGGTAATTACGAAAGCTGGAATTAGCGCCAGATTATTTCGTTATTTTCGGTCTCATTATATATGAAATATTATCCAATTTTAGTGGTTTATTGCTGTTAGTGCTAGCCAGAGTGTTATCAAAGAAATAATGTACTGTTGAAGATTATAATTTATACATATCCAGTTTATGAATTTCATCAACACAATAGGGTTATCATTCAAGGTAATAAAGAGTTGTCCTAGTTATTATATTCTGAATTAATTCTCGGTCTTTTTTGACTACGTTGGATATTTATTTATGAAACAACTAAAACAAACTTAATCGTCGAAGTAATCTCCACACTTTCGACACCTTTCAGGTAACTGCCGAATCTCAGATTGAAAAGAACTTGGTAGTTTTGATGTGATAAAATCATTGAACTGATTTTCGGCTTCCTCAAGTGATGTGAAACATTTATTAACCATGTGATATTGCAGAGATTGGAAGAAATGGAAATCCGAAGGGGCCAAGTCTAGGGAATGCGCTGATGGTTATAATATCTCCCGGCTCAATTCGTTGGTCGTTTTCGGGGTCATTTTTGCTGTATGTATGTATTAATTATGCTGTATGCTGCATTAAACCAAATGACTTCCATTCTTCCCTTGTTAGTATAAGGACTTTTTTCTTCCAGATGGCCACTAAGAGGAAGCATTTGCTGCTGATAACGGCCAGTAGCCACTGTTTGACCAGATTAAAGTAACTCATATTGCATGATGCTCAACTGATTCCACCATATAATCAGCAGCACCTTTTTAGTATGAATATTTGATTTTGCGGGACTTGTTAGTCGTTCACCAAAATTAACCCACGATTTTGACCTCTTTGCTTTATTGTACCTGATCCACCTTTCGTTACATGTTACAATCTTGTGCAGAAAGTTGTTTTTCTTGAATCTGGAGAAAATATTGCTTTCCATAGTATTGCTTGTTGTTATACAACAATATCAAAGTGTCTAGTCTTATGCTTAGATGTGAGTTCATAGAGACGACTCTCCTCCATAGACGACGACTCTCCTCTTAAATTTTCCCTACCTTGTGTAAATCTTTAGAAATGGCTTGCGGTATTATTCCGTGTTCATCTCCGGATTCTAGCACTATACGACAAGGATTTCTTCCTGTAGTGCTTCCATTTCTTCATCCTCCACTTCACTTTCGCAATAAATCATCTCTTCAACTTTCGCAGCATGTTTTTTAGTTGAAAGGTCAGAAAAAGGCAGAATCCCAAATGTTGCTTTTCGAAGGACATTGCGTCTACAATTAATTTTTCTGGTATACAGGGTGTACCGAATTTTATGGACCGAATTTTACCAGAGTGTTCTATAGTTAAAAATAGTAGTACGTTGTCATATAAATCTTAGTCTAATAATACGTCCTACGTATTATTAGACTAAGACAATTACAAAGGGAGCTACGATTCCCCAAATGGAGCATCCTGAAGATCGTTTTTCACAAATTTTTCCGAAACTATTTACAATAAAATTATGAAATATGTTGACTATTGTAAACTTTTGGCGCCAAAACGAATTGTGTATTTTAAATTAAAAAAATTCAATCAGCGACGTAACGTAATGTGGATCAAAGGTAATAGCCTATTTTTTTGTACGTTTTTTTTTTTAATTTTTAATCAATCATTTTTTTTACGGAAAAGAAGTCTTAGTAGAGTAAACCGCTTTTAAACTTTTCGTGGGCAATACGCATCCAAAAAAAAAATAATTTTTAACAAAATGTTATTACTTAAAATCTTATTTATTTTTATTAGACATTTTTTTTTTAGTCAAGATGAATTACAAATTACAAGTATTGTTCAGTGCATTCTTTCAACTTCAACAAATTTCGGACACCTCCGCACAACAGACTGGGTGGCGTTGCGAATAAAATTCCCGTCCGCAAATCTTCACTCGCGTCTTAAATTCTTTCGATCAACTCCTTTTTGATATTTACAGTGGTTACATAGACTGTACCCTTTAATTACCTCTAGGTCTGGTGAATGGGGTAGCCATAGTTCTGCTGTTCTGCGATAGCCCTAATAGATCGATCCATCATTCGAGTAAATTATTATTATGCCTCGCACAATTTTGAGCAACATAATTTGCTGTAGCACCATCCATTTGAAACCAGCATTCATTCCATAAATTAAGCGAAACTTCTTCGAGACATTCTAAAAAAATGCCATTAAAAAATCATTAAGTAGTGCTACAATTAACCGTGGTGTAAAAATGTGAGGCCTACAAAGAGTCCCGTTAATAATACCGCACAACATATTAACACTGATGTGTTCTTAAAAAGGCATAGCGCGGATTATGTGAGGATTCTCATGAGCCCAGGTTCTTAAATTTTTCAACTTTACCAATCCACGACAGGTAAACGTACCTTTGTCGGTCCAAATGATTTTATTTTTAAACTTAGGATCTTCCTCCACGGCATTTAAAAGCCAGTTACAAAAATTCATTCGCCTTTCAGTATCATCTGGATGAATATTTTGGATGACCTACATGTGGAAAGGCTTCCTGTGGATCTTTTTTAAAACATGGATTTTTTTTTTAGAAAGTTGAACTGCTTGATATTGGGCAGCTTTTCTCATGCTTAATTTATTATTGTTGTTGAATTCAGCTAAAATTTGGTTATATAAATAAGCAAAGATTAATATCTAAAATGTCTACTATATTTAAAATTGTATGTATAACAATTTTTTGGATAGTAAGAAAAGTAATTACAACCTAAACTGTCCGTCGACCTAATAATTAGGTTGTAATTACTTTTCTTATTGTTAGTTTAACATAGTTTTTATTTGAAAAAGGCACCGGGTGTCGAAACAATTGTTATACATACAATTTTAAATATTGTAGAAATTTTAGATATTAATCTTTACTTATTTATTTAAAATGAATTTCCATCAAGTATCGGCTCGTTGAGTTAAATTTGGTTTCTAAATCAATCATTTCGCATTATTTCATTTCGCTGATCTCATTTAATTCTAAAGTTTTTAAAGTTCAGGTGAGTTCGAATAAAAACTCGTTTTACAGGTAGCCTTCTATTTGGAAGTTGCCTGTAGTATAAGTAATGTCTGAATGATTGTGACGTGTTCATATATTTTTTTTTCCTTTATTTGGATTTTTCTTTTAAATTTTAATAAAAATAACTTTATTGCTATGCCTTCGGTAGATTTAAATTCAATATGGTTCCCGATTCTAAAGAATACAATTAAACACATTTAAATATTTGAATGCACAATCAATACAATAAACAATCACACAGTAAACAGTACCTATATATATATTTTGGTAGTATGTCACTGTCATGAAAATCTATTGTTGTCAATGTAAGTATCGTTGACATATACAAAAAAAATATATTTACTTTCACTTGTTACTTTATATATTACAAATTAATATAATATATTTTTAGTTTAGTTTTGAAAACGGGGGGAGAGTACCCTCCGAAACGTTAACGTTAAAAGTTTCTAAAATTTTTTATAACATTTTTATATCTTTAACATTTTATTCGTTAGGCAAATTTATTACAAAAAAGAATCACTGAGAAATTCGTCTCCGTTTGGTTTTTTTTGTTTTTACCCAGTGATTCTTTCTTTAAATAAGAACAGTTTTAGATAGTGGCGAAAAGACCAAATACAGGAAAAAAAAAATTGTCTGTAGTACTCGCGCACTGCAGCCTTAGCATTTGCATTACAATATCTGTAGATAAAATGTATATCAGCGTATTACTAAACATAAACATTAATTATCATTATTAATATCAAGTATTAGCTCGTATCTTATCTTATAATATCCTATTAATTTTTTTGAATTTTAACACTTCGCAAAGTAAGAACATACAAAAAAGGAATTGGAAAACAAATAAATGTAATTTTAACATGGCACACTAAAGTGTTATTGTTTGAAACATTGCAAACATGACTAATTTCTGCTATGCTATAAACATTGAGCTATTGTGTTGCTCATGCAAAAGTTTAAAAACGATTTACTCGAAAACGGTGACTACTATCGAGGCGAATTAAGAGTACCTCTTTTATGTAAAAAGTCAGGGTTTTCATAATCCATAATTAAAATAAAATATACAAAATACAAACCAGAAAAATGGGGCCATTTTTACGTTGGACTCCTCAGAATGAAATTTTTTACCTGAAAGAAATTTTAACTAAATGGTTCGTTTCGGAGCCCAAGATTTATAACATTCACCAAATTTTATAATTTTATTGCAAACGGTTTCTGAAATATTTGGGAAAATACTTCTTCACGATGCCCCATTTGGGGGGCGTAGCTTCTTTAGGGTACATGATTCGTCTAATATGATTGTATGACAAATTACCATTCCATTAAATTTAGCCGTAGAACACGCTGGTACACTTTGGCCCATACAAACTGCGACCCTTGAATTTGCAGTAAACTTACATATTATAATTCGATTTGAAGATGAAAGGTGGCACTTTAAAATATCAATACCACAGAAAATAAGTATTGTTCGATTGGGTTCTGTAGTCGATAAACCATAGAGGCCAAGAATTAAGTTGGGGACTAATAATATGCCGCAAACAGATGTGAAATCATTTACTCTATCATCAGTGTAATAAACTTTTATACAGATTACCCCTTTTAATTGAAAAATAAAATTAGTAGCGTTTGAAGGTCGTTTACAATCCAATATATTGTAGATAATGATCTGTTACCAGTTTTTTCTTTAACTATTAATCAAATATTGATCTTTTCGTTAAATATTTTCTATTGAGAAAACTTGAAAGGCAAATATTTTGATTTTGAATATTAATAATAATTCAAGTTATAAATAAAATAATATTTTGCCTTGACAAGTTTTCTATTATGAATATTTTACACCGAGTAAAAGAATATTGTGTCAGTATATAAAACGTTTTTGCTATTAAATATTCTATCTATGTATTTGTTTGCCTTTTTTGGAGTTACCATTAAAATTATTTCAGTTTATAAATATTTCTGAAAGTATCCCTAGAGAGTCGATTATAATTTATATGGATAAAAAGTACGAAAGCTTTATAAATAATTAGTCTGGAAGAAAGTTTTTATATTAATTTCGACTTATAAATATAAAAGAATTTTTTGATTTACATTTCATTTTATTTACATTTTAATCGATAAACATAATTGTGCAGGTAGTATATGTACTGTGTCTTTAAATATTCATTTCATATTCCTATTCATATTCATCATATTCATGTTCAAATTCATCATATTCATATTCATATTCTAGTTATAAGTACGAAATTCTCTATTTTAATCGATTTATTTTTCTACCTTTTGTATTGTAATGTATAATAATTAGATTTTGATTCCTTTTCCTATAGAAATTTAAGCTTAAATATATAATATATTATTTCTTAACCGAATGAATATCACGTGGGAATACCGCCGTAACATTAAATAGATGACTATTGTATCACATGGATAAGGCTCTAGTTCACCAGAGTTGTGTTCCAATGAGTGACATTTTTAAGCTAAATGAGAATTTGTGAGGCTCTTGTTTTCCTATCGAAGATGCAGCAGTAAATGGGTAACAGGTAGGATAAGAAAACTATTATTTACTGAAGGCATCGAAGCCCTTCATTATCGATACACGAAATATACTAAAATTTTACTACATTTTCCTTTATGTTTTAACTTTTTATAGTCGATTGAAGATGAGGAACAAAACTTGATAACGTATCGTTGCTTAAAATTGCTCTCACTCATTTTCAGAATGCACTTTAAAAATCCTGTTCAAAAAAGAATTTCTGCGAACCACCAAGTAACTTTGAGGGAGTTTAAAATCGACTGAAGATGCAACAGATGTTGACCTGACTTTACAAACGGGAAGTCCACAGCATTGCCAGATCGATTGCTATGCCATCAGTTTCAATAAGTAGGGTTGCTATTTATGTGTCCAGAATTGACATTAATGGTATTGCTAGACGCCATCTGACATATACATCATAAAGTTTGACATTATTGACTGACGCTATTTGTTATCTTTAGTGACTTGAAAATTTCATCTCTAACCATATACAACAGCTTGGAATGTCAAAAAAGCTCGATAAATAGGTGCCGCATAAATTGAATGATCATTAAAAAATCGTCAGTATGAAGTGTTGTCTGCCTTTTTTTGCGCAATAAAATTGATCCGTTTCTCGCACGAATTGTGACATGCTATGAAAAGTAGATTCTTTATCACAATGGACGATGATCGGCTCAGTGGTTGGACCGCAACGAAGCTCCACAACACTTCCCAAAGCCGAAAATTTACCAAAATTAATAAGGTCATGGTGACTGTTTGGTGGACTGCGGCCGGTCTGATTCATCACAACTTCCTGAACCCGGGCGAAACGATTATAACGGAGAAGTACTGTCAGCAAATCGATGAAGTGCACCAAAAACTGTGGCGCATATAGGAAGGGATCAATTTTCCTCCATGACAACGCTCAATGAGCGCTTTATGACAAAGCGCAATGACAAAGCTGTATGAGCTGGGCTACATAAGTCTCGACCATCCGTTATACTCGCCTGACCTCTCGTCAGGCGAGTATAACGGATCAAGCATCTCAAAAACTTCCTGCGCGAGAAGTGTCTTAATAATCAAGAGGATGCAAAAATCTTCAATGACTTCGTCGTCTCCAGGACTCCGTAATCTCATGCAATAGGTATAAATAAACCTTTATCTCATTGGCAAAAGTGTGTGGTTTTTATTTCGATTAATAAACAGTGGCGGTTGGTACATAACCTAAAAAATTAAAAAATTAAGTAGAAAAAATAATTTCCGATTTTATATTAACTTATTCTATGTTGCGACTTCGATAGTCTAACATCCATAATGTAATTCGCAGTAACGAAATAAGTCGTGGAATGCCGAAGCGAAGCGATTGCCGCTAAGGGTTTTCTTTCCTATCGCGTGCGAAAAACAAAGAGGGTAATGCATCGTTTTGCTAGTAACCCGGAGATTAAAATCATTCATAACGTCATATCTTGGGCGCTGCCACATTCTCAATAGTCAGGTGTTTTTCACCATCGCGCTTTTCAACTTTTCGATTGGTTGCATAGTGAATGTTTTGAACGATTACAATAGTGAAGATGAATTCAGTGCTATATATGAATAGAAATAATGTCACATTAACATTTGAGTTAATATTACTCAAACCAAACATATAAACGCACATTTAATAAATGCGAGACAACAAATAAATTTTATTATTGTCCGTGCATTTTGGCACAAGCCGGAAAACCAGTGAGTGTGAGCTATCTTGATCTTGGCTGGATTAAATACGATGTTAATGATTTGAAACATTTGGACGCAAAGGTAAAATCGCATTCTATTTCACAAAGGCATTTAAAAAATGAGCTACAAATTGGTATGTTGAAGAAAACAAATATTGATTCTCAACTCAGCAGTGTAGATAGGGACTCTATTAAAAAATGCAATAAAACTATTGATAGCAATCGTTACATATTGTCTAAGTTAATTGGCGCTATAAAATTCTGTGGGCATTTGAGCTTGCCTTACGTGGGCATGACGAAACCTACACTTTAGAAAATCGTGGTATTTTTAAAGGGCTAGTAAATTTGATGGCCGAAATTGGCAGTATTTTAGAAGCTCATTTAAAAGACTCTAAAAATAAATTATTTCTAGGCATCTCCAAATGAATTACCGGCTTCAATTTTGCATGTTTGTCGGGATTTATTAAAAAAGGAAATTCACACAGCAAAATATGTTGCCATACAGGCCGATGAAACAACCAATATATCTACACAAATTCAGATGGTTTATATAATCAGATATGTTAAAAATGGCGCAATTTACGAGAGATTCTGGGGCTTTTTAATACCAAAAAATCACACAGCAGATGGAATTGCAGATGAAATTCTGACCTTGCTAAACGAGTTAGGAATAGACCAAAGTTATGATAGTGCTTACGTGATGAGAGGTACAGTCAGAGGAGTATAAGCCAAAATTAAAAATATTTATAAGAATGCACAGTATATTCACTGCTGTGCTCACCAATTAAATCTAATAATTGAAAAGAGTTGTGCAATAGAAAATAGTGTAAAGGTGTACTTTTTGCAAATCTGCCTGCATTTCGCGCTTTCTTTTCTCGATCATACAAAAGGACAACTGTTCTGGACAGCATCGTGAAAAAGCATCTACGCCGTGTGGCCCCTACCAGACGGAACTTTACTTCTAAGGACCGGTTCTACAATGCAAGAATATACCAGGTATCAGCTATACTTGGAATATCGCAAAGTACTGGCCCGTTATGTAGAACTGGCGTTCCAAATTTTATTCTAAGTATGGCTTATACCTGGTATATTCTTGCATTGTAGAACCGGCCTTAAATATGTAAATACTGTTTAAATTTACAAAGAAGAATGACAAACATGCCTTGAACAAACTATGGACGCCGAGTCGGATAAACATTCTATTAATCAAGCTCAGGGGTTAAAAATTATTTGGTCGATGATAATTTCAAATTTTGGTTGTTTTTCTTCAATAAAATAATACCTCACTGCGACATTCTCTTTGATTAACTGCAAAGAATTTGGTTAATTTTTCAGCAGCCATTCAAAATATTAGAGACAATATAGAAATACAAATTAATCAAGAATTTGGTAACTTAACTGGTGAAAAATCTACAACGATCATAGAAAATCGCAGAAAAAAACGGAAATATACTGACAAGGACGACCCCAATCCGAATGTCAGGATATGCAAGGAAATCTGTGATACCTTAACCATACAGATTCTTGATCGTTTTAGTTTCGATGTATACTTAACTGTTGCAAATTTATTTGAAACTGAAAAATTTGATGAATATTGAGTTGTCTTTCCAAATGACGACAATTGTGTGTAACTTGTGTGCAAACGTATATTACTGAAAATAAAAAATGTTCTCTCGGTAATGTATGCACGGGACGATTTTATGATACACAGGGGCTGTGCCGCTTTTACAAATGTTTATCCAAAACAATTCAAATTTAGTGAATTTGTGGAATTACTGACTGTTTTGGGTACCGTCCCTATGACGACTGTGGAAAGCAAAAGATGTTTCTGTACCCTCAAACGAATCAAAACATATCCAAGAAACACTATGGACCAGGACCGGCTGTGCGCTTTAGCTACTGAAAAAAAAAATGTGAAGTTAATTTCAAATTTTAATGATCAAGTTATCGACCACTTTTCTGCTCAGAAATTTAGGAGGATGGACTTCAACTACAAACAGATTTAAAAGTCATGGTCCTATGGTGAGTTTAGCAAAATGTTATTATCTAGGTACCTACTTAAAAATTTGATATCTGACAGTTACACTCGTATTTCTATACAGCAAAGTCTTTCCCAGCCCCCAGTCTTTCCCAAAGTCAGCAAAGCATTTCCCTATCCCCATTCCAAAATTTGGTTATACGTTCCCCACCTGTTTTCCCACACGAACCGCCACTTTTAATGGTTAAAAATAGCAATAACTTTCTTAACAACCTAATACACATTGTGTGATGTAAAGTAAAATTGTTTCAAATGTCCCAGATGTTTAAGCTTAATAATTCCTGAATCCTCTTGGTATATATGATATTTTCTATCACGCTACCTATTAAATAATTTAGTTGTGTACATTAAAAGTGTTTATATTACAAAACGTAACCATCGTAATATCACTTTTGAAATTTGTATTAACACCCAGAGGAAAAGCAGGTCTATCAATACATAACGTTAATTCAATTTGTTACATTTCCATTAGCATTAACAATCTCAATAATTATTAAATCCAACCTGGATTTGTTGCCATTACAGGAATCATTTTGCATTATTGTGAACATTTATTTATTACCAAACCGCGTTATTTTACGAAATTTGATTATGCAGCATTTAATATGGTCATTATTACAGTTTTCAAAATAGTACACGCGACTGGTGACAAATCACTGTTTAAATGGCAAAATTACAAGTTCATTTTACACCATAGGAATATTTTCACTTATTAAATTATTGAAATTGATTCAGCGGCCAACGTATTTTGTCGATATTAAAATGAAATATTATTTTCGTTTATATCAATAATGACTTCCTGCTTTGTAACTAAAAACAAGTTGTTAAAAGGTATACAACTTTGTTCCCGCCGTTTTTTTTTTTAATATTCAACATTTGGATCCGTGAATATTCGGTTTGGTCATCGGCGCGGAAGCGTGGCCGGGATATCTCCATGATTTTCGATGTTTGGGGTTATCGTAATAAACCCATTTTTCGTCCCTAGTCACAATGCGATGCAGAAATCTCTTCCGTTTTTGCCTTTCAAGCAACTGTTCACAAGCAAACAAACAGCATTCAAAATCTTTCGTTTTCAACTCGTATGATACCCAATATCTTTGGTTATCGGTCATTCCCAGGTCTTTGAGACGTTTTGAAATTGCTTTTTGAGTCAGTACCAATGATCTTGTCAACTCTTCTTGACTTTGACACGAGTCGATATTAACCTATGCATCTAATTCTTTATCTTTAAAAACTTTTGCTTTTTCATCGCTATGCCGGTCTTCGATGTGAAAATCACCGCTCTTGAAGCGTTGAAACCACTCACGACACATTCTATCACTCATAG
This sequence comes from Cosmopolites sordidus, assembly GCA_031761425.1. Classification (NCBI taxonomy): domain Eukaryota; kingdom Metazoa; phylum Arthropoda; class Insecta; order Coleoptera; family Curculionidae; genus Cosmopolites; species Cosmopolites sordidus. The sequence goes on from JARFXV010000535.1 coordinate 269,625, forward strand.
CAACCTCACCATAAGTGTCTGAGAGCATTCGGTGAATCTCAGCCGCAGATTTCTTCATATTAAAGAAATAAATTAACAGCTCCCGCAACTGACGAGAATTTGGTTAGGTTTCATTTAGTTTGGTTGGAGAATTTGGTTCATAAACTGATATTTCTTATCGACAATAACTTTATGATGTAAACACAAATCGACTACTGGTGCTATGGGGTTATGTTTACAAGATGCCTAAAGCTATTGCATGCCGTCTATGATGCATTTATTTCGACGACTTCGACCACTAATGCGATATATAAGAAAACGGCGGGAGCAAAGTTTATACCTTTCATATACGAGGTGTGTAAACAAAGTAATGCGACTGGTGTTGCTGCGTTTGATCTGGCAACACTGTTGGCTTCAACTTAGGAAGGATGGCCGGCCAATATCTGCTGCTAGTTTGAACTCTTAGTGCCGCACCAAATATTTTCGCCATCCGGATTTTTCTAGTGCTTTCTGAAAATGAGTGTCAGCAATTTCGAGATACGGTGCATTATCAAGTTTGTTTCAAACTTGGGAGAGTACGACCGAAATTTTTGCAAAACTTGAACAGTGTTATGGAAACAATATTTTGTTTCATTTAAGGGCCCAGGTTTTCTGGTGATTTAAGGTGATTATTTTTTTCTGGTGAATAATTATAATTTTATCCCTTTAGAAATTTCGAAAAATTGATTTTTTTTCATATTTCGGTGTTCTCATATTTCGGGTTTTTCATATCGGTGCCCGCATATCGCGACCCAGGCGGCTTAATCAGCGCATTGGCCTCTCAGATGCCTAAACGAAAGAGTGAGTGGGTCACTGTCTAATACAGACAGAGAAAGAAGAGTTCTGCGAATGTCCAGTACTTAACCGATGTTACCACAAAAATGCGCTGCTTCGAATGAGCTCTGGGGCGTTAGGCCATTAGTCTACTGCGCATCCGAACCTTAGATGCTGAGCTGTAAATATTGGCAGGTAAAAACCGGGCTATTAATTACAATATGATCTTATCTATTACCGGGGTGTTTTGGAAATTTAGCTGGTCATTCGTGGTTATTATATGACCATTTCTTAACTCGTCAATTTCCATGCTTCTGTCTGAATGAAAAAGATTGTCTTTTTGCGCTAATTAACGTGTTTACATATTAAAAATATGGAAAAAAATTAGAAAAAATTTCAGCCCTTATTTTTTTGTAGAGGGGGTGTCACCTACAGGTGACACTGGGCGTAATTCATACCTTGAACTTTATATGGCAATAAAAATAAAACAACTACAACAACTTATTTTTTTCCCTATAGTTTAATTATTGTAAAAGAGTATGGATTTACTTATGTTAGGAATGTATGTACGCTTTACTTCTTATTTGCTGTGAAATTTATACCAGCATTTGATGTGTAAACCTATATTACACTTAGAACACATTTTTCTTGTACATTCGTGACATAACCTGCAGCAGCGTTGTGAACAATTTTTCTCCATATGATCAGCTGAAGTGCCTCCTAGTCTAGTTTCAATCGAAACTCTCGATTCAAGAGGCACTCCGCAATTGGTGGCTTTAGGTGGGGCTTTCCTGTATTTTTGTAAATTGGATATCAGGCAGCCCTGCGAAACTCGCAGTAGATCCATTTACTACCACTCTTTCTTTTAATTAGCCAAGCATTTCGGCAAAATGCATCCAGCCCGAAAACAAAAAGTTGAAACCACCATTATTTTCCTCGTAAACCCATCCTCATGGAATCGAAATTCTCATCGAAGAGGTCTACGCCACCCATGTACTTGTACATTTTTATAAGTGATGGACAGTCAACTTGTATTTTTGTCCGTTTTTTGTTTATTACACCAATCCGATCGACTTTTGTCATTGGTGACAATCCGTGACAATTAGAGGCCACATTGACGACATTATTATCATGGCTCTTAGCTGCAATTATTGCTTGTGAGGTCTTGTAAACCAGCTCACCCCTGGGTTTCTTTTTTATATTTTTATTATTCATAAGGTTCCAGTTTTCCAGGCGGTTTTCTCTGATAGTTCCAGTTCCTCCAATATTGTTCTTGTGTAAATATTTCAGCAAAGGCAAGCTTGTGAAAAAATCGTCAAAATACATGTTGTTTGGATCAAGATTCTTTGGTAACGTGGAGGTGTAGCTCTAAAATGACAGCGACACCTAAACCATAATCAGATTGTTGCTTCAGAGTCGGACCAGTTGCACCTTGATACAATTCGCAGTTGACGAGGTACCCATACCGTGTAGCCGCTGACCAAAGTTTGTAACCAAACCTGATGGGCTTCCCGTGGATATGTTGCTTCGTACCATGTCTCCCAAAATACGGCACAATGGTTTCGACAATTGAAATATGTGATGATCCTGCTTTTTCGAAATTGGCGGTAAAATTTTGAATGGGCAAATCAAAGTATCTACGAACCTTCGCCAATTTATTATTTTGTGGTAATGCAGTACTATCGCATAAATATAAATACTGTTGTATTTCAAATAATCGATTCCGCCTCATGCTAGAAGATACAAGTTCATTATGAGTATCCGCCTTTTTTTTTCCCATAACATCCTCATATATTTGAGCGTCAAATATCCGGTAAGTAATAATATTACAATATGCACCCTAATTTCTTCAGGTGTAATATTCAAGGTGTGATTTCTCCGTATGGCATAGGAATTGCTCATATATGATATAAATTTTACTGTACCTTCACTGACCAATAATTCGAAACACTCGGTGACACTCAGTTCCTCTTCGAAGGTGCCTAGAATATCTTCCTCACGATCCCCTTTCTCACAAGAAGAAAAAAGAGATGTATTATTCATCCATTTCATTACTATAAATTCTTTTTTCTTTTTTTTTTCTTTCGAGCCGGTTCTTGAATTTCATGCTGTTGTTATTATATTCTTTATTGTTTGTATTAGTAGGTCTAACATGCCCTTCTACTTCTGAACATAACACTCTACTCGGAAGGTGAAGAAAGGTGAAAAATTGGCTTCATTTTCATCCCCACTGTCTTCATCAGTGACGTCACCATCCTCAGGAGTAAATAAGATGATGTCACTATCTAAGTCATCGTCAGCTTTTAATGCATCAACTACGCTATGCAACGCCATCCTAAAATTTAAAAAAACTATACATTATTAAAAAATATAATAATAATAATGTTATACTCTCCAAAAATCAAATAAAATTATATTAAACCTTTAAAATGATGCAATTATTTTATCACCTTTAAAAACAAATCTGAAAAATGACTCATTTTGAGGCATCTAAAGGGATTTCCACCCTTAAGGCATTCTCAGAAGGCCATGACTCAAATGGAGCTATGTAACGGGAATGCGTGACAAAAAAAATAAAAATTGTTGGCTAAGGAACAACTTTACGAACAACCCTCGTAGTGTAAAATAAAGTTAAAAGTAACTTTAATAATAATTTTAAACGCGCTTCCGAATGCTCCCAAAGTGCTTTGTTTATTTTCTCAATTTGTTTAGAGAAAATTTTAATTTAAGGAAACGTAGCTCATTGTCAGAAGATTAATACGATCTAAACCCAAAGCAAAGTCAAACAATGATTCTCGGAAGACGACGACTCCCGTCGAAACTTAAAGACTGAGGCAAATTATTTAAGCTACTGACAAATATTCTAAGTAATCCGTCCAAGTTTCTCTCCGCAACATCCCGAAATAATCTTCCTCGAATTGAATTTCATTAGAGGGTCTTCTTTGCGACGGGAGGGAAACTCTTTATAACATGTGATTCCGCATATTTCAGCCAAGATTAAAAGTGATTTATAATCAGCGAGACGTACGCCGCGAACAAGACTGCAATTACGACGGATCCACGTTTAATCTACGTTCGAGTTAATGGGGATAAAGACGTTGCGCCGGAGAATGTAATTTCTATGAAACTGAGAGTAAAATATACCACCGGTGTTTGAGCGTTTGAACTAGGGCTTTTATTGTTGACGCAAAGTTTCCTTCATTGTTTGGAATTCAGCATGGGCGTTTTTCTAATCTAGTTTAACTACAAATGCGTCCAGGAATCGATTAAGAATAATATCGGAATACTTTTTATACTATATTTTATACTAATATACTATACATTTTATACTAATATTTGAATACTTTTTAGGGCATTCCCGGACATTACAATCTGATCACAAAGATCAAAAAGTAAATTTTATCTAACTTATTTCGCAAAGTGAAGCCAAAAAAAGCACACAAAGAATTGAGATTTCGATGTTTTTTTATTACTTGGACTTTGACATTAAATGTGGAATACAACATCATCTAAATATCTACCACGTAACCGCCTACACGACTCAATCCTTTTGAGGTAATTTTCGATGACTTTTCCGCACATTTCGGCTGGTATCTCGGCCATGAATTGACGAATGTTGGTTTTCAACTGGTCAAGACTTTGAAGATTGTCTACGTAAACACAATCTTTCGCGTAACCCCACAAAAAAAAGTCCAACGGCGTTAAATCGCATGATCTCGGCGGCCATCTCCAAACCTCGAAATTACGCGGCCTGGGAACTTATCTCGCAATAAAGCCAAAATTGGCCATGGCGTGTGGCTTGTGGCGCCGTCTTTTTTAGAACCACATATCGCTCAGATCAAAATATTCAATTTCTGCCCAAAAATAATTGGTTATCATAGGGCTATAGCGTTCAGAATTGACGTTAACAGTCACTCCTTCTTCGTTTTCGAAAAAGTACGGGCCAATGACGCCACCAGAACTTAACACGCACCAAACAGTCACCTTTTGTGGTTGCAATGAACTCTCCACAATTACTTGTGGATTTTCAAAACCCCATGTATGGCAATTTTGCTTATTTAAGTATCCGCCCAGCGAAAAATCACCATTATCGCTAAAGTTGTTCACTATCGCTAAAGTTGAAACACGTTGTTCGATAGTTAAACGATCCATATTGTGAAATGACAAAGCTTAAACTAAACAAATCACACTTTGGATGATATTTAAGTTCGACAGTTTTTTTGTGTTTACACTATTTAAATATTCAATAAATTGACCCAGTAGTCTTTCGGTACCGGTCAATATGCAAATGATATCAACGACATACCTGGTCCAAAAAAGTACATGTCTTGTATTATTAGTGTCGTTAAATAAGTTGTTTTCAAAATTAGCCATGTAAGTTTCTGCCAGAAGAGGGCTTAGCGGACTTCCCATTGGTAATCTGTTCATTTGTTGGTAAAATTTTGAATTAAACAGAAAATAATTTTGTTCGGTACATAGATTGATAGTTTCTATGAGAGCATTTTGTGTAAAATTTCAAGAGTACATTCATGAATTCTTTCATTGATGATATTTTTAAGATCTTGTACCGGAATGGTGGAAAAAAGGCTTTTTATATCGAATGAAACTAACTTTGCATTGGGACGTATATGTATATTTTTGTAATTTTGTTGTTATTTCTATTGTATTTTTGATTGCTTGAGGCGAGTTGAAATTGATAAATAATGGTAGATCACTGTTCGGTTTGCAAACTTTATATGCAGAAGCATTTACATAAGACACCAGTGGTCTAGAAAATATTATTATTATCTCTGTTAATAAGAATAATCTTGCAACGATGTCAAATAATAACAAAGATAGAGCAAATTTGTTATAAATCTGGAGTATACGAAATAAAATGTAATATATATATATATATATATATATATATATATATATATATATATATATATATATATATATATATATATATATATATATATATATATATATATATATATATAGTTGGCAGAGACGAGCGGTGGCACCACGTGGAGAAAGAGCAAAAGATATCTGTAATATTTCCCTCCACGGTCCCGTTACGCTATCTTGTAGACATACCTGGTACTATACCGGAGGTTGCAGGTAAACTGTTACGGCCAGTCCTGACTGCTACGAACATTCACTGTATGATGGCGTGAGTTGACCAGAACCATTTTTTTATCACCACTCATGCCAAATTAATACATAGTTGCAATAAAAGCAGGTTGTTAAATTTCTTGGAAATTTCGGACATTAATAAAGCCATATACAACGGTGAAAACCTAACAAATCCCTAGCTAGACTTCGGAAATACTCCAATTATTGAAAGTGTAATAAATTTTACGAGACAAAAAACCCGACCTCCATTAGACAGCACTTTAAAACTTTGGTTTAGTATATACATAACTCCCTTCAAAAATGGTCGCGAGGCCGAAACATGTTAGAGAATATCCTGAATATATTGTGAAACAAATACCAAGTGCTCTAAATATATTAATATAAAGAGACAGTGGCAATAATTTGAGTTTGTTTTTATTGTTTGCAGAAACGTTCACAGTAGGTAACATAATGTAAACATGAAAATTGATTGATCGTATTATTTCATCTGGAAGGAAAATATAATTATTATCGCTCCCTATACTTAAGCTCTTGAAAAATCCCACAAGAAACTTTTCCATTAAATGTATTTTAGTATGTGATACAGTTCATGTGAATATAAAATAAAATTTTAAATTCTATCGGTATTACATTATGTATTGATAGAGAACAATCTTATTGCTCAGAGGTTTCTGTATAAATTCAGTTTCCAAAATAACTGAAAGGGATATACATTCCATATATTATTTACCTCAGTTCACAACATATTTGGTTCAGAATATTTGGCTTAATGCGAAACCATTTCAAAATACATTACCAATTCAGTCATCAATTATGTAAAAGAAATGTTGACTTCCTTCTCTTTGGATGAATTATATAGTGGAGTAAAATGTTTTGATTCGGAATTCAGTATTATTTACTTTAAAATATTTTTGATCATATATTTCAGGATCAAAAATATTAATGTCGGGTTGTTCAGAAAGTTCGTGGGGATTTTTATTAGCTGCTCTTTTAACGCTGGTAAACAAAAATCTGTATTGGATTAATAATGTATAGTTACATTTTATTATTTCATTTGGTATTTACAATGGCTACGTTTAAATTCGCTTTGATTTGAAATCAGTTAGGCAAGTTGATTCAAATTGAAAATGTCGATCGATAACATTTACGTAACACTATGCTTTTTATTTCAAAAAGGGCAAGAACGCTGTCTTAACAGTAAACAAGATTTGTGCTATTTGCAGAGAGGGTTTTGTTGAGGAGACTATGATGTAAAAGTGGTTGATTCGGTTCAAGGGTGGAGATTTTGATCTTAAAAACCGACATAACTGGCCGTCCTTCAAGCATTAAATGTTGAGGAAATAGATGTTGTCATAGCCCGAAGATCCACACACCGTGGTCCGTGATATAAAAGGTATACAACTCCCGCCGTTTTCCTATAGGTTAGGTTAGCGGTCGAAGTCGTCGAAATAAATACATCATAGACGGCATGCAATACTTTTGAGCATCTTGTAAACATAACTTCATAGCACTAATAGCAGTGTTTACATAATAAAGTTATTCGCGATTAAAAAGGTCAGTTGATAAGCCCAATTCTCGTCATTTGCGGCAGGTGAAAATATGTATTTTTAATATGAAGAAATCTGCGACTGAGGCTCACCAAATACTCTCAGACACTTATGGTGAGGCCGCTTTGAGTAAAATAACCTATCGTGAGTGTTTCAGCCCTTCAAGAGCGGTGATTTTCACGTCGAAAACCGGCATAGCGGTGGAAGAGCGAAAGTTTTTGAAGATCAAGAATTGGAGGTATTGCTTAATGAAGACTCCTGTCAAAGTCAAGAAGAGTTGGCAAAATCATTGGGAGTGACTCAACAAGCAATTTCAAAACACCTCGAAGACCTGGGAATGACCCAGAACAAGGATATTGGGTGCCATATGAGTTGAAACCGAGAGATGTTGAATGCCGTTTGTTTGCTTGTGAACAGGTGCTTGAAAGGCAAGAACGGCAGGGATTTTTGCATCGCATTGTGACTGAGAACGAAAAATGGATTTATTTGGATAACCCCAACCGTCGAAAATCATGGGGATATTCAGGCTACGCTTCCACGCCGACGACCAAACCGAATATTCACGGATGCAAAGTCATGCTCTGTATTTGGTTGGACCAGCTCGGTGTAATGTATTATGGACTGTTAGAACCATCTGAAACAATCACAGGAGATCGTTATCGAACACAATTAATGCATTTGAGCCGATCATTGAAAGACAACCGGCCGCAATACAGTAAAAGACACGATAAAGTGATTTTGTAGCATGACAATACTTCGCTCCATGTTGCGAAAGTGGTCAAAACAAACTTGGAAAAGATGACCAGTTTTTTAACGCGGGATTCGAGTGCTGCCTGAAAGATGCAAGAAAGTAGTAGCCAACGATGGACAATACTTTGAATCATAAATGTATAACATTTTTTTTACAATTTAAGCCTTGAATTTAAAAAAAAAAACGGCGGGTGCAAAGTTGTATACCTTTTAGTAGTAGTCCAATTCGCTGGACCGAATCTCTTCGGCTCAGCTACTAACACCCTCCCACTCAGCCACCGAGATTCATCTACTGATTTCTGAAGCGAATGGTAACTGGTGATGAAAAGTTGATTGTGTACAACCACGTGCAATGCATCAAACAAAAACAAGTCGCTTCTCAGGGTGAAATTGGACGGGACCCATACACTTTCATGGAATCAAATCATCAAGACCGAACTCCACTGTTCACAATTAGATCAGCTGAAGGCAGAAACTAAAAAAAAACGGCCAGAATTAGCAAAAAAGTCGTCCTGTTTCATCATAGTGAAACACGACCACACGTTTTCATCACAACAACATTACTGAATTTCAGTTGTGATATTTTGCCCCATCCGCCTTATTTATCGGTCAAGCGTACCCTCGCTCTGTATGTATGTAACTATTTGGAGAAACTTTTCTCCCGACCAGGAAACTTGAACACTTGAAAATGACGACAAAGATCTTGTAAAATCGTGAAAAAAAAGTACTAGTAGAACTTATTTAAATTCCTCCCTATATATATATATATATATATATATATATATATATATATATATATATATATATATATATATATATATATATATATATATATACATACATATGTATGAAATATCAGACTATGTATATAACTTTTTTTTCTGATAAACAAGTTGCCGTCGCTTCCATTTATTATTCAATCTCTCTATTTTCCTTTGTATTCTCCTCGGGATTAGGAGTTCGCAGCTCATATTTCCAAACATATTCCTGTTTTTTGTTGACTCACATTTACGCGGGGAAATATTTTTTTTGGTATGTGAAGTTTTTTTTTTCTGTCTGAAAAATTGAATAAAGTTATATAAAAATTAAAATAAAATATTCATATAACAATTATTAATGTTTTGTTATTCGATGATTTATGTCCTTTTTTTACTTTTGTACGCATATGTTTTCTGAACATTATATACAAACGAATACATTTTGAATTTAAACTTTATCCTATATTGTTTCATCATAGAATTTTCAAAATCTTTTCAAGTAATTCATTCAAGTTATATTCATTGCAAATTTGAAATCTGAGAAATCTAGTATATTAGATTCGGTAAGCGTTTTAAGAAATAAAAAAATAAACAGGTACCAAGAGTTTTTAGCCTGTGGAAATGTTGACTAGGGCTAATTGATAGTTGATATGGAAGCTCACGTTAGACACCAAGGCCAATTTGTGCAAACAAAATTATTTTTGTTGATCTGAGAATAAAATACTTCTTCCTTTCCCTAGATTTGTGATGTGATGATTGAGAGTGATGATGTGATGTGATGATTGAGAGTGATTTTCACATCCAGGTTGATAGTGTTCTACCAGTACCAAATCTTTTACTTTAGGTAGATTGGCATTTTGTTATCGCACAGGACACCAGTGACCTCCGTCCACTGCAGCCACGATGCACTTATTTTGACAAACGGGCAGAGCTAAAATCTGAAAATAAAGTATATATTAAATGCGGTACCAGAAGTTTCGATCGGGAAAATTTACTCTGCGTCGAGTGAAGCACGTCCAGATCAAAAACAACAATTTGATAGCTAAGCACTTAGCAGACTGAAAATTCTGTTCAAACCTAAACGGATTTGGATATACTTATTTTACACTTTCGCTTACCAAATCTTTTTTACTGATATCGCCATTCCCGATAGATGTCCATGAAAGATGTCCAAACAACTTTACTTGTCATTCTAAATTATTTTTATATGAACCCCACTTTGTATTCCACAATTAAAATTTATTTTTTTCTCGGATCCTTTTTGGTGAAACCATTAATAATAATAATAATATGAAAGCTCTACAGGCCTAACAGGCTCTGGGCATGATTGAATATTTATCGCCACGCTTCTCTACTTTTTGCTCTCCTTTTCCAATCAACAATTTTTATTCTCTGTTTATCCCTCTGTGTCTCTTCTCCCCATCGTGATTTTGGTCTACCTCTCCTCCTCTTGCTCCTCGCTTCCTACATCTTCTCCTCTATACTACTTTCCAGTAATTTTTTTGATGTTCGATCCTCCTGCGTTCTAAAAATAACCATCTCAATCTTTGTGACTTCACAACTCCGATGATGTCTGGTTCTTGAAAACGCCCTTTCAAGAGTTAAAGAATAGTCCTTTAACTTTTGGTAAATACTTCATATCTGCTGACTGAATTTTGCTTTTGGAAGTGTTCATAAGCACCCAACTTTCACTGCAATACGTGAGAAGTAAGTTAGATAAAGCGGTCGATCCTTCGATTGCCTTACCTAACTTTGTATTGAAATTTTGAAATTTCATTTCTCCTCAGAAAACCTTTGTTTAGGGCATAATATATTTTGACTGTCGCACTGACTCTTTCATTCATTTCAGTCTCTTGTTTTCCACTAAATTCCATTCCTTTGAATCTGTATATCCAAATATTTAAAAGTTTTTTACCTGTTCGAATTCTAAACCATTTAATTCTATCTTGAAAATATATTTTTGTTTCACCGTTACTACCATTACTTTCCTCATATTTACATTCATATTTCTCACTTTTAGCTCCCCTTTCCATGTGGTTAGATCGTGTTTTGGGCCCATTTTCATTTTTTTTGCGACTAAACATTCAAAAATGCCAATTGCTTCCATACTTGTATATCATAGTAATGTTGTCTTCTTCATCGCATTATCCATTATCTCTATAAACAATGAAGAACTTAATACTACCTCTGGAGGTAGACCTTCTTTAATCACAAACTGGTCAGATTGGACATTAGATTTTTTCACATGATTTATAATTATTTTGTATGTACATATAATATTATTACCTTTCCCCAATAGAAAAATACTATTTTAAAAAAAAAAGAATAATAGCAGTTTCTCTGATAGACAATGCGCAATAAAAAATGTTCTCCCTTATTCAGAAAATCGACTGGATTTAAATCAAACAGGAATGTAACAAATAGACCAACGCCTATTGCTGCCGATTTAAAAAAAGTAACTCGATTTTTTTCGACAACGATTCGTTCCATCTTCTTATCTCGGGAACGTCTATTGGGTATTATGCAGATGTTTTTTTCTTGCTCGGGGGAACAGCCTCTAGAAATATAAAGTGTTTATCTAGGCCTATGTTATTTGATCGATCTAAACAAACTGCTTCGTGTTTAAATATTCGTATTTGCTAAATATATACAAATAAAACGGTTATGAGAAAGCAATAGTATAAGTTAAAGTAAAATTTTCCTTAATAAAAATTTAGGGTCTTTCGCTCAAACTGAGGGGAAAAGGACTCGATGGAAGTTACCATGTCCAGAGTACACATCATCAGTCAGTGCCCTAGTATAAAATTTGTTAATACATAGATAAGCAAATTCGAAAAACTGGCTCCATATTAAACAATCAAGTTAGGGAACGATGGAGGAGTGCGAAAGAGCGAATAATTTGGGGAATCAATTGGGCTTCTGTACAAGAAAATTCGAACTTGTCAACGGGCAGATGCTGGACTACTCTGGTAAAGTTCTAAACGCGTGTTATTAATATTAATTACACCCTTACAAATATCCACCATATTCATTCATTTATATGAAACATTTGCCGAAGCTTGATTGCTGAAGCCAAATCGTAGAATCAGTGTAAAAGAAAATGCCAAGATGTAGTTAGGGAACCTGCAATAACATGGTTAAGTTGCTATTGAAAATGAAAAAGCCTAGAATATATGACGCGGAAACTTCGGGAAGAATACAAAAAGTGGGGACTGGAACTGAACATAGAGGAAACTAAATGAAATTAACTCTTGCACCGAATACCGAATGCGGAATCCTGAATATTTAGGAATTAAGTCCGACAAAAGAGAAAAACATGACAAGAAGATTACAATATTAATATTACAATGTAGGAAAACTATAGATTATCTAAATGGAATATTCTGCAGCCGAGATATTAGAAAATAACATAAATATAATATATATGAAGCTTTTGTCAAAAACAACTTGATCTATGGTCCAAAAACGTGGAGAAATACAGAACATTACAAGAAATACTTGAGCTAAACGCGTTTACTATTAATATGACTAAAATCAAAATATTAAGACGAGGATAAAAAATATCCGGAAGAGATCTGAAATGACGATATCATACAACTTTCTGATAACAGATATCGAGAAAAAATTACGGAATGTAATTACGGCCCTTGTATGTCCGTTATTGGTCTACGTATAATACGTCTCTTAACCCTTATTTTAATATTGAATATTTGATTGTAACTAAATAAGGGACCGCTAAGTTGACATTGACTGCAATCCCGCGACTCTGAGGTCGAGATGCAGTCGAAAGGGACGAAATGGTCTCTCCGAGGAGAAACCAGGCATTCTTATTGCATTTCAACAGGCAAAAGTTTCAAATCTGATGAGCAATTGCCCCTCACTCAGGCCATTTTCAGATTGGGTAAGACCGTATGCCTTCTGAGAAGTACCCTATGTTGGTCACTCGCTATTCGGTAGGATTCTCGGGAGACTTAAAATTAAGCACAAACCAAGAGTTGATAGCCCGAGAGAAGTGCTGATTAATAGGTAGTGGTGCGAGTAATATAGATCCGAGACTGTGGTTCGGATCCCACATTAAACTTCAGGTCCAGTCGGTACATAGTCTCCGTTGCTGATGTGTCTCTAATCTCAAATCTTTACTAAATAATACCCAATACCTTACTGTGACGATAATTAAATAAAACAAATAGAGAACCACATATTAACTTTTAAGCCATCTCTAGGACATCATATTTTTCTAAATATATGTCTAAATATATATGATTTTCTACGTAATCCTCTAACCCAGGTAACTGCTGATTTATTTAAACGCAGGAACTATGATTGTTACATGTTGAATTATTTAAAGACAGTATCATTTGTCATGCCCCTAGATTTGCCATCGAGATTTGTTCGCCGTTTGTTTTCAATTGTTAATAAAACAGTAAGTCCAGTGTAACAGTAAGTAAGTCCAGTATACCTCGCCTAAGGTGCTGGACGGGTCACGGGTGGTGGATAGTGAAAGTTCCATTAGATATTAATGGATAGCTGCGAATATTTCAAAATAAGCAGCTCCGAACCAAGGCAAAAAAAACGAAATCCACTTAGCGTCTGACTTGTATCAAGCGGTTGAGTGGTCAGCGTCTGTTCACCAGTGGTGCAGCTGATATTTAAATTCTGGAACTAACCCCTCCAGTAGTTAACTAACCCCTCCAGTGGACCTCTGAACCGTCATAGTTCAAATTTTCTAGTAATTACAAAATTACCCCAGGAGGTAGACAATCCTCTGCCAGCTTTGCTGGAACAACCGGACTTTCGGATTCTGGGGCGTCCGGGCTTACACGCAAAATCTTTCAGAGGGAGTCGGAGACCTCTGGCCAACGTCTGAAACCGAAAACAAAAACTTTCTTTGGAACGGTAAATATCAATTCTCTCCTGCACCCAGGAAAACTACACGAATTGGGGCGAACATTGAATCAGCAGAAAATCATAATTTTAGCTCTGCAAGAAACCAGATTGGCATATGATAACACCTTGGAATTCGGCAACTACAGACTTTTTATAAGTAAAACGGACAAAAGAATACTCAAAAATACACCACATCTCGGTATTGCTTTTGTTATCTCAAGAAACATTCTTGGTTCTATAACTAATGTCCAGCCAGTAAATAATCGACTTATGACACTATCCTTCAAGTGTGCTAACAAAAACTATATATTAATCAATGCACACCTAGTTAACGAAGAAAATAAATCTAATCCTGAAAAAGTAAATAAGCCCTGGGAAATTTTGGAAAAGACTATCTCGAAAATTCCCTCTAACCATGTAAAATATTATTGGTGATTTCAACGCCCAACTAGGCAAAGAAAGAAAGTACAGGAAAACAGTCGGCAGTTTTCCTGCTCATAAATGGACCAACCATAATGGTAGAAGATTGCTTGAACTATGTTCGCAGTTTAACTTCAAAATAATGTCAACCCATTTTAAGAAGAAAATAACAAAACAAAAGACCTGGAGGTGTCCAAACACGTACATGGGTGAATTTCAAAATGACAATGTTGCCATTCCGTACCCCGATTATAAAGAGATTTTGAATGTTCAAGTTAGGAAAGGAGCAAATATAGACACGGATCACTACTTACACGGATACACGACTAGAATCAAACTTAGCTTAAAATCTCAAAAACTTATTCGAAACAGACTGCTAATATCAAAGTTCGACCCTACGAAAATAAAACCAACCCTAACAGCAGAGCTTGATAAACAACCAGCACAGAACTGGCAAGAATTGAAACAAAAAATTATTAAAACAGCATTAAAGTTGGTCCCTTCACAATACATGGAAAACATCCGTGGTAGGATGAAGTTTGCGAGCAAGCAGTATTAACCCGAAGTAAAGCATTCAAAGATTGGAACAGTAAAAAAACAGCAATAAATTATGGAAGTAAGAAAAGAAACATCGAAACTAATTAGACAAACTAAAAGAAAATATGAAAACAATCAACTTAATGAAATAGAAAAAGATTTCCAAAAAAATAACACCCGAAACTTTTACAAAACATTTAAAACTAAACTAACAGGCTATCAACCCCAAAGACTTTAGTTCCAAATGGAAAATGAACAATTAGCTCAAAATAACCAAGACAATTGCAAAGAACTTGTGAAATATTTTGAACAACTACTAAACTGTCCTGATCACTTAAACAAATTACCAACACTAAACCTTAAACAAACAAACCCAGATTCATTACCACCGAATGAGGATGAAATAATTAGGCAAATCAAGCGACTTAAAAATAAAAAAGCTTATGTTGAAGATGGAATCACTGCTGAAATTTTGAAATCCGCTGGCACAGGTATATTCAAGGAAATAACCAACATTCTATAAGAAGTTTGGCGAACCGAACGGATTCCGGATGATTGGATTGGAAAGATGCTCTAATCCATCCACTACACAAGAAAGGAGATAGAACGGATGTAAACAACTACAGAGGGATATCTCTTTTTCCAGTTTGTTACAAGATTCTATCTCAATGTCTACTAGACAGAGCACAGGGACAGTTAGAACCTAAAATTGGTGAATATCAAGCAGGTTTTCGACCGGGCAGATCCTGCCCTGAACAGATTGTGAATCTAAAGTTGATCCTAAGACATCAAAAACTGTACAATAAAAATCTCGTCTGTACATTTGTGGATTTCAAAAAAGCATATGATTCTATTGACCGCGAATCTTTATTCCAAATCTTGACAGAACAAGGACTAGATCTGAAAACGCTCGCAATTATTAAAGCAGCATTAACTAACACAAGGTCAAAAGTTAAATTGATGGGTGACATCTCAGAACCCTTCGAAATTAAAACTGGAGTAAGACAAGGGGATGGACTCTCGCCGCTCTTATTTAACTGTGTTCTAGAAAAAGTAATACAGGAGTGGCGTGACAAAAAGTCGGGCCTGATTATTGACCAGCCATTAAACTGGGGAGAACCAACATCAAAATTGATTGTCTGGCGTTTGCTGATGATCTAGCAATTTTGGCTTAAGATATATTAACGGCACAAAAGCAGATTGAAATCCTAAAAGAAACAGCAAAAAAGGTAAGATTCCAATTTTCCTTTGAATGACACAATACATGACCTGCAACAGACTAAGAACACCATTTCTAAAAACAAAATATGGTAGCATCAAACGAGTCTCTCAGTTCAAATCTTTGGGTGAAATAATCATGGAAAATGGGTTGGAAAAAGCGGCCAATAAGGGTAGATGTCAAAAAATGGAAACGGCATTGAGACTTACACAAAAGATTTACTACAAAAAATGCATATCTAAAAACACAAAATTGAGGCATTACAACACAGTTATTAAACCAGAATATCTATATGGGGCACAAACGCTCACTTTGAACAGAAAGAGAGACATCGAGGACATTGAAAAGATGGAAAGAACAATCTTAGACCCCAAACAAATAAATGACACAAAATACCGACTTCGAAAAAACCAAGAAATCAAACAATACACGGATGTACATAGCGATATGGGAAAAAGAAGACTTAAGTTTTACGGACACATAAAACGGATGAATCCGAGTACGCTAACTAGACAAATAGTCGAATTTTATGAAAATAGGAGTAGAGCTAAAGTAGAAATAATTAAATGGATTGCTGCAATTAAAGAGGATATAAGATCAGCAAATATTACACAATGTGAAATTCAGGATAGAAGCTGTTTCAGACACAAAGTTAACGTTTGGGAGGTTGGCCAAAGGGAAAAATGTAGGAAGACTGGAACAACTTGGTCTGACGAAAGGAAAAAAGCTCATAGCGAAAGAATTAAATTAATATGGGCGCAAAGGAAGGCTAATGACAACAAACGCGTCTAATTGTACTTCGCGTGGTCCACCAGGGCCCATACGTGAATAATAATAGTAATAAGACACTAAGATTTTTATTAGTGTCTAAGCTTCCTAAGCAACAAAAAATATTTTAAAAGTACCCTTTAAACACAATTGATTTTCTAAAAGAAATAATTTTCGTTGTCATAAAAATCTACGACATAAGCTTCTCTTCTTCTTTTCTCTTTTCATGGCATCTGCTCCTATTTTATTTTAAAATCTTTTGTCCGTTACTATTTGTGATAGTTATTTTTTAAATTTGTGTGACTAAAGTCAATTTAAGTAAGTAAGACAATTTAAGTAAGACAATTTAATGAAGGCTCTATTTTATTATGTGAATGAATATCAGAAATGATTATATACTTTTTCTTAACCATGAAACTTTCATTTTTCATCATTTTTGGTTCATTTTTTTAAAGTTTTGGTTTATAAATTATAAATTTTAGCTTTTTAAGCCGAGTAGGCCCATGGCTTAGTTTGTAGAATTTCCTATATTACGGTCACTCATCTAGGTTTCGACCGCGATGCTTAACGAGAACTGATGCTCGACGCTGTGCGGCTATTCCGACACCAGGTACATATTAAAAAGTAATTACAACAAACATACAGCTGATTATGTTACATTATATTTCTTCGTTAGGTTTGATAATTTAAATTAAACATTAACTTAAAAATGTAGCCAAATTTGATTGACTGGCATAATAGATCATTCCAAAATATAACTAACCATAATGAAACTCACATTTTATGGGTTGCCATAAAGTGGTACAGCGTAGCTGCAATAATACAAATTTCACCTACAATTACGTTAGTTTCTGTTACATTTATTTTTTCCAGCTAAATTACATTATATGAAATGAACTGAACCAAATTTTATCTTGACAATATCATTTAAATGGTATTTTATAAAGCAAAAATATCTAACAGTGTTAAAAAAGAAATATTTGTACCTTTTTGGTGATTCATTTTATTGTCATTCACCAAATGCAACTAAGCTTAAGGTAACAAAGCGCTGTGTTTTCATTGGTTTTATGAACTGTAAAGTTAAATCCAGTCAAATTTTAAACGAGAATGTACGAATGTACAAAAAAATCTTATTTGCAACTTTTAAATTAAGAGCAGTTTCATAACGGTAAAGTTAACTAATTGGAAATCAGCCGAATACCCTTACTTTGTAAGGTGAATATTTCTTGATTGAAAATTAAATGAGAATTTATTAAGGAGAAATTTAGTGAATTAATGTATTTTTTACATTAAAGTATTTTTTACCTTGGAATTAATTACAAGGACCCGGTTAAAATAATAGTAAATAAAAGTAACTTTTTTCATAGTCGAGGTAAAAGTTAGTTGAATTTATCAATAAAACATACAGTGTTTATTTATTCATCCAAATATACGAGGTATGTAAATATGATACCAGAATTTTTGTACAGAAAATACACATTTAATTATGAAAATGATAAAAAATGTTTTATTCAAAGTATTGCCCATCACTAGCTATACATTTTTCCCACCTGTCTGACAATTTGTGGATGCCACGCCAACAAAACTGTTGCACTTTTGAGACAAACCAGTCATCGACCCATTTTTGTAAGAAGTGAAGCGCTGCTCAGCATGTGCGTGACCCTTTCATGCAAATAAGTAGTAATTGGACGGAGCTAAGTCTGTTGAGCAAGCCGCTTGCAAAAGTATTTCCCAACTAAACACCTCAATCGCGGCCAGTTTTGATGTGTGTAATGATGCATTATCCTGAAGCAAAATAACTTTGTGTTGCCTTTTTTAATATTCTGGTCATTTTTTCACGCAAAGCTTAATTCAAATCAATCATTTATTGTCGGTAGCGTTCAGTATTTTTTTTCTGCCAGGTTTTAGCAACTCATAATAGATCACACCCTTCTGATCCAACCAAACATAGAGTTTTGGTCTTGCAGTCGATGTCGATTGTTCGCCTGGAGTTACCCATGATCTTTTACGCATAGAATTTTCAAAGAATGTTCACCCTTTATCGCCAATCACAATTCGATAGAAAAATGACTTTCTTTTGAACCAGTATTTCGCAAGTGGTTTTTCGGTTTGCCTGATGTCTTTCATTCAGTTCATGTGGAACCCATTTTCTCATCTTCTGGATCTTTCCCACGGCTTTCAAAAGTACAGACATGACTTCTCGTGGCATATTTAATTGATGCGCGAGTTATTCCTACGTTTGAGCATCATTCTTATTCAACAATGCTTGCAATTCGTAGTCTTCGAACTTTTTCGGTAGCCTTCGTTGTTCTTCGTTTCTCGCATCAAAATCGCCACGTTTGAATTTTTTAAACCACTCAAAGTACTGTGATTTACCAATCATGCTAACCGTAAGCTTCGACAGGCATTCAATGCAATTCTACAGCAGTTTTCTTCAAATGGCAACAGAAAATCAATGCTTTCCACGAAAGGTTGTTTCCAGGCACAACATTCGACCTATTCAACTCTATTACAAACTATGATTAAACTTATATTGTTGAAACTTGAGTTGAATGTTGAAACGACATTGAAATGAGTTGTAATGACGTCAAACGCGCCAATGATGCGGTTTGACGATAACTACATTGATCGCTAGGGTCATCTATGCGCAAATTCCGGTTTTATATTTACAGACCTGGCATGTCCCTCTCAGTGCAATACACATTATTTCCTTTAGAGTGGGTAGCGAACGAACATTATGCCATATCTGATGAATATGGTGTTTAATAAAGGATTTTGTTTGATATTTAAAGAAATAATGACGTAAAATTATTGCGGTATGCTTTTGTGCGTTATCATGGCGTAAAAAGCATGAATTGTGGTACTAAAAATGTGTTGAGTTTTTTTTTTCGAATGGACCCTATTAATTAATCAGAGATTACAGTACAAAATCGCTGATTTTGACAATATTATCTTCACTGGTTGACGTGGAAGGTCTTCCTGAACGAGCTTTATCTTCAACTGAACAACTAAACATATTTTTTAGTGTAACTTTATTAACATTTTGTATCTCATAGCATAACAAATTTCATCTAGTAATTCATCAAACATCTAATGCAAATCAATTTTATAAAATCGTCGACAATTTTTTTATAAATTTCGAAAGAAGCTATAATTTCTTACTTAACAAGCAAAATAATATGAAACTTCTGTCAGGTGTTAAGGACAGTCATACGAACTTTAAAATCAAATGGTCGTATCGATACGTAAAGGATACACATTTTTTATAGAAAAATCACCTTATTTTTTGACATTGGAGTATAGTAATACATGATTCGGTTAATAATGTCGATTTTTTCGCACAATTTGAGCGTTTATTTCCATAACAAAATAAATTACCTTAATAATCAAAGTACTGGCCATCGTTAGCTACTACTTTTTCCCATCTATCTGTCAAAGAACGGATTCCGCACCAAAATAACTTTTGATTCTTTGAGACCTACCATTCATCAAGCCAAATTTCCATTTCTTCGAAAGAATGTAAGTGTTGTTCTGAAAGTCAATGCTACCTCAATCGAAATAAGTGGTAGTCCGAAGGGGTTAAGTCTGGTGAATACGGTGGTTGGGGTAGGACGTCCCATTTAACGTTTTTCAAATTGTTTTTTTGTACATTTTGCAATATAGGGCCGAGCATTATCATATTGGAAAATGACTATCGTGTCTTTGAACTTATTCTAGTCAGTTTACCTTCAATACTCGGTTCAATTTTATTAATTGTTGCAGGTATCGATCGTCAGTATCCGCTTCACCAAGTTTCCGCAGTTCGTAATACACAGCTCCCCTATTATCCCATCAAATACACCAAAGCCTTATTTCCGTGTATATTGCGCACTGTTTGTGATGTTGAAGGCTGGCGTAGATCTACCCTTGATTTTTTATGCTTTGGGTTGTCAAAATAGATCCACATTTCATCACCTGTCACAACTCGATGCAAAAAACATTTTCAATCTGTCAGACAAGCAAAATTTCACAAGTGGTGGAACCCACTTTCCTTCCTTCTGGATCTTCCTCTATATATGTAGATTTTCGGGGCTGATGAGTCTTCATCTTCAAAGTTTTTCGGCTGCCCTGAACGCTCATTGCTTTTTATATCTAAATGGCCACTATTAAAGCGTTTAAACCATCCTTTACATTTTTTTTTTGGGTTAGTGCATGTTCACCATAAGGTTCATTCAACACTTCGAGTATTTTCGGCAGCCGTTTTCTTCAGATGAAATAAGGTTTTTAGACTTCTCCGCAAAACGTATTTTTCTGGTACATAATTCGACATACCATATTCAAATTTATGAAAAATTGTTTTTTCATCATGATAATTGATAATGAACTGACTTTTGATGTCTATACTAAAAAATGTATGTAACTCCATCTCTTAGTCTAGTCATCTTATTTTTTTCTCAAAAAATCATATTTTCAGATGAAGCAAAGTTTGAAATTGATGGCAATGTTAATAAACAAAATTGTCTCGTTTGGGGTGAGGAAAAGTCAATGAGGAGCCACGGTTATGTCAAAATGTCATCCAAAATGTTGACAAAGGAGTGGACGTCTGTGGAGCTGCTCTTTCGTGTTTAAATGTCGTGCACTATGCTTCAATTATCAATAAAAAAAATGATGAAATCAACGCCGATTCTGTGTTTTATTCAATTAAAAAATGTCCATTTTGAAAGACCCTTTTGAACAAAAATCGAACTAAATACGAACGAACGAACTATCTAAAAGGCAAGCACCAGAATTTTTCATTCTGCACCATCAGATCGTCCCATGATATTAAGACTCTGAAATTGTCACTATTTGATAAAATGATTTCCACAAGGAAGTCAATATTCAAATAGACGATCCTCCAAACAAAGATCAAGTTACGCATCTAGAGAATACCATAATTTTTGTTCGAGGTCAGGTTTGCCATACCGCATTGCGCCTGATTGAAACAAATAAAACAAAATGCGCACTACCGAAGAGAACAAAGCTGTAAAATATTTTTTTGCCAATAAGAAATTTATTTAACCCAGTAGAGAAAACTAATGTTATTTGAAAATGCTACAGACGAAAAGTGACTATACTGCGGTTTCTCTGATGGAAAACGTGTAATAAAAAATAAATGTTTTTCCCTTATTCAAAGGATCGACTGGGTTTATATCAAACAAGGATGTAACTAATAGAGGTCCAACGCCTATCGTTACTGATCTCTAAAAAGTAACTCTATCTTTTTCGGCAACGATTCGTTTCATCTTCTTATCTCAGGAACGCCGATTGAGTTTTATGCAGACGTATTTTTTTTCTTGCTCTAGGGGAAACAACCCCGAAAGATATAAATATTTTATCATGACCTATATTACTTGATCGACTTAAACATTAACAGATTCTTATTTGAACATCGGTCTTTGCTAAATAAATAACAGAACGCCTGGTAGGCATGGAAAAGTTTTGAGGTTAAATTATTTTGAAGATACCAGGCTCGTTCAATAAATCTTTAGAAAAAGATAGAAAAACAATTTATTTTAAGTAGATTTTTAAATTTTTCAACATAATCTCCCTTTTCCAAACATTTCTCCAACTTTTTAAGCCGTCTAAAAAGTAAGATTTTGGAAGGTTCTCAAAATAGGCATCTGTTTGGACGATGACCTCCTCGTTAGATCTGAAAAGTTGTCCGCTGAGCCAATTTTTTCCAAAGTTCGGAAATAAAAAAGTCATTGGGAGCCAAATCCGGTGAATACGGTAGATATTGTAATAATTCGGACTTAAATTCCATGATTTTGGCCATTAGCAGTGCATTGGCAGCCGTTCGCCTTCAAAAACCCACTGTCTGGATTGTTTTTTTGTCTCTGGAGTGTAGTTGTGTATTCATGTTTCATCTACAGTTATGCATCGACGCAGAAACTCATCAGGATTGCGACGAAAAAGTGCCAAAACAGACTCAAAGTCTCTCTTGGTTACCTTGCGATAAGCATATGGCCTCAACTATTTTACACACTTTGGTTCGTCGATCGCTTAAAACCATGACGTGGAGTTTGTCAATCATTTTGGGACTTCCACTTGACGTTCCGAAGATGTCGGAAGCAGAAGCAGACGTGCCATGAACTTCATCCAGCTCAGCTTTGATCTCTTTCGGTGTTAAGTCTTTTATATATATCTGTTTAATCACCACTCGAAACTCACTTTTTTCCATTTTTCTAAATAAACAAAAGTTTCTTGCTTCAAACGACAATAAAAATTAAACCAAGTGATAAATATAATTGAGACATTGACAGTTATCTGGTGAATAATAGTTTTATACTAAATTTGATAGCCCACTTATACTTATTTTAATTGTCAATATTTATACAAATTTATATTTTAGTTTTGGTTTTGATTGATTATACAGGGTCGAGCAAAAGTAGGTGTCTCACATTTTGTAAATTACAAATGTGTTAGGCTCTTGCGCTATATAGAGTTTATAAGGATGCATATGAAGCATATCATACTCTAAGAACTGTTGTCTTATTCCCAGTTCAGCAAAGCGTCGCCCAGTTAATATTCCTGGAATTTCTCGACACTTTTCATTGCAGGTGATGTGCAAATAAGATAATCATGAAGTTGAGCCAATCGACCATCTTGAAAAGGGAAAAACACTAACAGAGGCATACTACGAATCATTACATGACAAGCTAAAGGAAAAACTGCCGCATTTGAAGAAAAAGAAAGTTTTATTCTACCAAGACAACCATTTCACACTTTAGTGATCGCCATTTTCAGTCACCATGGCAAAAATTCACGAATTTGGATTCGATTGATTCATATTTGCTGACCACCCACCGTATTCACCAGATGTGACCCCCAGCAACTTTTTTCTCTTTTCTAAGTTCAAAGTTTCTCTTGGAGGATAAAGATTTTTGGCGAATCAGGAGGCCTTCACATTCGTAAACGACTATTTTGCAGAACAAGATATCAACTACTTGGACGGATTAAAGAGATGGGAGCATTGCTGGAAAAAGTGTATAGAATTACAAGGAGACTATAAATAAAGGGAAATAAAACTGAATTTGATAAAAAAACACTTGTTTCTAAATTAGTATGGAAACTTTTCAGACTGCCCTCGTAAACTTTTGAAAATCGAACTTATAACACGAAATGATTTTTCTTCAATAATGTCAGCTAAATTTCGCAAAAACTGTTTTATTTCGATAGTGTCTAGATTTGATTGACTAGTACGGTAAATTATTGTGAAGTATAACCAACCATGATTTAAACTTCCGTTTTATGACTGGCCATAAACTAGCGCATTTCAACTCCAATAAAACAACTTTTAACGCCCATTGCATCAATTTCAGTATACATTTTTTTTTCAGCGAAATGATCTAAAATGTAGCAGCGCATTTTATCTCACCATTTCACACAAATGAGGATATATTTAACGGCAATCGGTAGCACTGTTGAAAGGACTCTTTTTCGTTCAGTTTCGATATTTAGCTCGGCTTGTTGAATTATTTCATCCACCAAGCACAGCCACGCTTAAATGTAACAAAACATTGTATTTTCGTCGGTTTTATGGACCATAAAGCTGAAAGCAGATTGATTTGATTCAAGGGAACACAAAAAGATAACATTAATTTAAAATTTCCAAATTGCTACATGTCTAAATATATTTATTCTTGAAGCTACTTATTCGCGGAGGATACGTTCCGGAAATATGCCGTAAATACAGAAACCATGAATGCGGAACGTTAATTTGTGCGGGATTATAGGGAGTATGTTCCAAGGTTACAAAATACACAGAAAAAAATATATACCATAATAAGGGAACTTAATGAGAGATATTTTAATATTAATAATTATTATCAGGCTTAGACAATGATTTGTAGAATTTAATATTTTTGTTTGTTTTGCCGCTCTTAAAAAATCTTTCAATTCGGATTGATATTCAGCTGTGGCATTCACAATTTGCCTTAGAAAAACAAGCTACTATGTTTCTAAGCTGCTATAAAACATCCAACTATGTAAAACGTTTTTGAATAGTCGGATGAATTTTTATAAGGAAATCATAAAGCTCATTTGCCATTCGTAAACTTTCACCAAGTTTGATGTCACCTTTTCAGTGCTCGTTGCGGCTTCCTCTTCAATGGAATGGGGAATTTTCTCCAAGTCGGTTTCAGTCAAATTTTCATCTTGTGATTCACGAAATTCTAGAACATCACTTGATTTTATCTGTTAGAAACCATCGTGTTCTATGCCATTCGCAACTTGAGCAATGTTTTCAGTTAATGTTTGAATTTGCTCGGATTCTTCATCAATACCGACAGTTAGATCAGATTACATTTTTTTTCCAGCATGATTTCAATGTGTATGGTTTCAACTCTTGCAATGATTCTATTATGTTAGCAAGTCATTTTGCTATGTCAAAATGTTTCGAGTATTGCATAATTATATGGTGTCCAGTATGATTTTAAAGGTTTGTCTAATTTAATAAGAGTCTAAAGGATTATTCCTTAGTTCATAGGTTGGAGTAAAGCCTTAGCAAAAATATCACCTTAATATTTGAATGCATAGTTTCACGCTCACGAGGGTAACCAGGAACATTGTCCAAAATTAGAACTGCTTCGAAATCTAAGTTATTTTTCTTTAAATAAGTTTCAACTTCAGGAACAAAACAATCTCGGATTCAGTCACAGAAAACTTGTAACCAACGCTTTCTTGTTTGAATGCCAAAACTCTGGTAGGTTGTCCTTGTTTTGATTTTTCAAAGTAGGAGGATTTTGCGATCTGTAAAGCATATGTTGGTTAATTAAATAATCTACTAATGCATTAAAACAGAGCAGCAGTGCAACTCTATCTTGTGCTGCCTTGAAACCATAGGGGGGCATTTCACTTTTGAATATAAAAGTTTTGTTTAGCATTCTTTCAAAAACAGGGCAATTTCGCCTGCATTAAACTTTTGTTCAGGTGTGCATTCAGCATCGGCAATTAACATTGAAAATTCTTCTGGATATGTTGCTGGTGCTGAAGTATCTGCAGATGGAGCTTCTCCAAATTTTTTTGTTATGCAGAGATTGTCGCAAATTGAACTTATTGAACCAACCTTCCGATGCTTGAAATACTCCATCTGTATGTTCATCTCTTCTGGCTACAATCCTCAGTTAATAATATTATACAGTTTTTTTCAATTGCTGGTCACGAACAATTTTTGCTGATAATGAAGTTAAAGCTGTAGAATTCCATATTTTGTCTTCTAATTAAAACGTGTTATGGACGCAAACGAATCGCCAAGGCGTAAACGGCCAAGTATTTTTATTTTTACCTTAAGCTTCAACACGACTTTTTTCCGTGTAGGAATTGATTTTTCTTTGCCTTTATTCGACATTATAAATCACAAACACAGCAGAAGACAGTGATATTAACTCGAAAAGGCGGCTTTTATCAAAAACCATAACGTCACGCGTAATTCGGCGGCGACTTATTTGTCAAAAAACTTTCTGTCAAACGTCAATAAGACTTGTTTTTTCATAAATGCTTTGATGCTTGTTTGTTTTGAAAGGTATAAAAAAAGAAAAGGAAGTAAGTAATCTTCAGTTGAAAAATTTAATAATTTTAATGTTATAATCAATTATAAACAATAAAAATCCGATTATTAACAAAATTTCACATTTCAGTTTAAATAACTCACGATCCTTATGGAGTTTCGAAAAATTTATTAATGAAAATTTATAAGAAGTGGAATGATCTACAAAAAAGATTGAATGGCATTTTTCGATAAAATTGATAGTTTCGTCGATAAATTGAAAAAATGTAAAAATTTATTATGCTTTCAAATTTAGCCTCAAATAACTTTTGAAAAAGTAAATTTATCGAAAATTTATTAGAGACCTTTTTTAAAGAACGTCCAATTTCCTACAAAAGTATGTAATAGTCTTTCCACAGTAATGTTCCGTTGAAGAGCTATAAAATTCCAAAGTTAAAAAAAATCCTATGTTATTAAAATAGGAAATTGAAATTTGCGATGCGGCACCACTTAATATTAATATTAAAAACTCTATCTTTCACAGTATTTTTTCGTCATGTCTAACAATATTTTTGATACCTTTAAGAAAAAAATAATAGTCGATTTTTTTGAAGTAGTCTAATTGTTAACTTTTAACTATTTATAATTTAAGTCTTTTTCTAACTATAAATAAAAAAAAAGTTAAAAAATAGAACAGGTGGTTTACATTTTTATCTGTACTCTGACTTTGCTGATTGAAAATGCCTGATAAAAAATATATCTTTCCCTTATTCAGAATGGTCGACTTGAACTGTTTGAGATGAAACATGGTAACTCCGTCTTTTAGGGTGACGATTTGTTTCATAATCTAATCTCTGGAACTTGGGTTTTTTACAGATGCTTCTTTTTCTTCCTCTGGAGAAACAAATTATAAAGATATAAGTGGGTTCTCTATAACTTACTTGATCGAACTAAACAAAACAGGTTCACATTTTAACATAAGCATTTTCATGCACAAATATCATTGTATAAAAATAACAGGAGCAAAAGTATCTTTAAAATACACTGTGTTTATTATCATATTCGTTAGAGACATAATTCTAATTAATTATTCTTACTAAAATGTGATTAAATTTAAATATTGTTTTTGAAATTTTAAAATTGCTTGATTGATTTAGCCTAGTTCAATCAATTTCATTCTTTTTTTTTTATTCCAGCTCAGAAAATACTCCCATTTACAATTTCTAAATTGCAATATTGTTGTTCTACAGAGTAAATTTAAATCATTAGAAAAAGTGGATATGTATTAGTTAAGTTTCAATAATTGTATCGTTTTTAATGTAAACTTCAACAATTTCACAGCCTTTGTTTGTCGCTTATTTATCCATAATAAAACGTGAAAGTCTGCGGTACACAGCAGACAAATCCAAACTGTTATAAATGTCATGAAAACAATGGCGTCAAGACAAAATGGTAGCGTGATACTTGCCCCACTCGATATTGTTACAGTAAGTTTGATGACATTTATCGATGTATAAGGTATTGAATATAACTATACCCTTTTAAACTACCTAGTGTTAAACCTATTTACAATATTTGTATTGTATTTAACTATTACCCTAACGAAAGGCAAGGAAAGCTTTTCTTGCGTGAACTGTACATATATATATATATATATATATATATATATATATATATATATATATATATATATATATATATATATATATATATATATATATATATATATATTATTATTATTATTATTATTATTCACTTATGGGCCCTGGTGGACCACGTGAAATACAATTAGAGGCGTTTGTTGTTGTTAGCCTTCCTTTGTGCCCATACTAATTTCATTCTTTCGCTATGAGCTTTTTTCCTTTCGTCAGACCAAGTTGTTCCAGTCTTCCTATATTTTTCTCTCTGGCCAACCTTCCAAACGTTAACCTTGTGTCTGAAACAGCCTCTATCCTGAATTTCACTTTATGTAATATTTGCTGATCTTAGGTCCTCTTTAATTGCAGCAATCCATTTAATTATTTCTACTTTAGCTTTACTCCTATTTTCATAAAATTCGACTATTTGTCTACTTAACCTACTCGGATTCATCCGTTTTATGTGTCCGTAAAACTTAAGTCTTCTTTTTCTCATACCGCTATGTATATGTGTGTATTGTTTGATTTCTTTGTTTTCTCGAAGTCGGTATGTTGTGCTATTTATTTGTTTAGGGCCTAGGATTTTTCTTACGATTTTTCTTTCCTTCTTTTCAATGTCTTCGATGTCCTTCTTTCTATTCAAAATGAGCGTTTCTGCAGCATATAGACATTCTGGCTTAATAACTGTGTTGTAATGTCTCAGTTTTGTGTTTTTAGATAGACATTTTTTGTTGTAAATATTTTGTGTAAGTCTCAATGCCGTTTCCATTTTTTGACATCTACCCTTATTGGCCGCTTTTTCCAACCCATTTTTCAGGATTATTTCACCCAAATGTTTGAATTGAGAAACTCGTCTGATGTTACCATATTTTGTTTTTAGAAATGGCGTTCTTAGTCTGTTGCAGGTCATGTATTGTGTCTTTTCAAAGGAAATTTGAAGTCCTACATTTCTTGCTGTTTCTTTTAGAATTTCAATCTGTTTCTGTGCCGTTAATACATCTTGAGCTAAAATTGCTAGATCATCAGCAAATGCCAGACAATCAATTTTGATGTTGGTTCTCCCCAGTTTAATGGGCTGGTCAATATTCAGGGCCGTTTTTTTTTCACGCCACTCCTGTATTACTTTTTCTAGAACACAGTTAAATAAGAGTGGCGAGAGTCCATCCCCTTGTCTCACTCCAGTTTTAATTTCGAAGGGCTCTGAGATTTCACCCATGAATTTAACTTTTGACCTTGTGTTAGTTAACGTTGCTTTAATAATTGCCAGCGTTTTCAGATCTAGTCCTTGTTCTTTGAAGATTCGGAATAAAGATTCGCGGTCAATAGAATCATATGATTTTTTGAAATCTACAAATGTACAGACGACATTTTTATTGTACAGTTTTTGATGTCTTAGAATCAACTTCAGATTCAGGATCTGTTCAGCGCAGGATCTGCCCGGTCGAAAACCTGCTTGATATTCACCAATGTTAGGTTCCAACTGTCCCTGTGCTCTGTCTAGTAGACATTGAGATAGAATCTTGTAACAAACTGGGAGAAGAGTTATCCCTCTATAGTTGTTTACATCCGTTATATCTCCTTTCTTATGTAGTGGATGGATTAGAGCATCTTTCCAATCTTCCGGAATCCGTTCGGTTCGCCAAACTTCTTGTAGAATTTTGGTTATTTCCTTGATTGTACCTGGACCAGCGGATTTCAAAAGTTCAGCAGTGATTCCATCTTCACCAGAAGCCTTGTCATTTTTAAGCCGCTTGATTTGCTTAATTATTTCATCTTCATTCGGTGGTAATGAATCTGGGTTTGTTTGTTTAGGTTTTAGTGTTGCTAATTTGTTTAAGGGCTCAGGACAGTTTAGTATTTGTTCAAAATATTTAGCAAGTTCTTTGCAATTGTCTTAGTTATTTAGAGCTAATTGTCCGTTATCCTTTTGGAAGCAAAGCCTTTGCGGTTGATAGCCTGTTAATTTAGTTTTAAATGTTTTGTAAAAGTTTCGGGTGTTATTTTTTTGGAAATCTTTTTCTATTTCATTAAGTTGATTGTTTTCATATTTTCTTTTAGTCTGTCTAATTAGCTTCGATGTTTCTTTTCTTACTTCCAAAAAGATGTTATAGTTTATTGCTGTTTTTTGACTGTTCCAATCTTTGAATGCTTTACTTCGGCTTTATACTGCTTGCTCGCAAACTTCATCCCACCACGGATGTTTTCTACGTTTTTGTAAAGGGACCAACTTTAAGGCCGTTTTAATAATTTTTTGTTTCAATTATTGCCAGTTCTGTGCTGGTTGTTTATTAAGCTCTTCTGTTAGGGCTGGTTTTATTTTCGTTGGGTCAAACTTTGGTATTAGTAGCCTCTTTTGAATAAGTTTTCGAGGTTTTAAACTAAGTTTGATTCTAGTCAAGTAGTGATCCGTGTCTATATTTGCTCCTTTCCTGACTTAAACATTCAAAATCTCCTTATAATTGGGGTACGAAATGGCAACATGGTCAATTTGAAATTCACCCATGTACGTGTTTGGGCACCTCCAGGTCTTTTGTTTTGATATTTTCTTCTTAAAATGGGTTGACATTATTTTTAGATTAAACTGCGAACATAGTTCAACCAATCTTCTACCATTATGGTTAGTCCATTTATGAGCAGGAAAACTGCCGACTCTTTTCCTGCACTTTCTTTCTTTCCCTAGCTGGGTGTTGAAATCACCCAATAGGATTTTTACATGGTTAGAGGGAATTTTAGAGATAGTCTTTTCTAGAATTTCCCAGGACTTATTTACTTTTTCAGGATTAGATTTATTTTCTTCATTAACTGGGAGGTGTGCATTGATTAATGTATAGTTTTTGGTAGTACACACGAGAGGGATAGTGTCATAAGTCGATTATTTACTGGCTGCACATTTGTTATAGAAGCAAGAATATTTCTTGAGACAGCGAAAGCAACACCGAGATCTGGTGTATTTTTGAGTATTCTTTTGTCCGTTTTACTTTTAAAAAGTCTGTAGTTGCCGAATTCCAAGGTTTTATCATCTGTCAATCTGGTTTCTTGCAAAGCTAAAATTTGGATTTTTTGCTGATTTAATGTTCGCCCCAATTCGTGTCGTTTTCCTGGACGCAGGAGAGAATTGATATTTACCGTTCCAAAGAAAGTTCTTGTTTTCAGTTTCAGACGTTGGCCAGAGGTCTCCGACTCCCTCTGAAAGATTTTGCGTTTAAGCCCGGACGCCCCAGAATCCGAAAGTCCGGTTGTACCAGCAAAGCTGGCAGAGGATTGTCTACCTCCTGGGGTAATTTTGTAATTACTAGAACGCTTCATCTTGTACTTTGAATTAAAGGTTTGAACCATGACAGTTCAGAGGTTAAGACTGGAGGGGTTAGTTCCAGAATTTAAATATCAGCCGCACCACTGGTGAACAGACGCTGACTACTCAACCGCTTGATACAAGTCAGACGCTAAGTGGATTTTGTTTTTTTTTGCCTTGGTTCGGGGCTGCTTATTTTGAGATATTCGCAGCTGTCCATTAATATCTAATGAAACTTTCACTATCCACCACCCGTGACCCGTCCAGTACCTTAGGCGAGGTATACTATATATATATATATATATATATATATATATATATATATATATATATATATATATATATATATATATATATATACATACATATATATATATATATATATATATATATATATATATATATATATATATATATATATATATATATATATATATATATATATATATATATATATATATATATATATATATATATATATATATATATATATATATATATATATATATATATATAACGTTAACGTAAGTTATATAACATATATAACTATTACACTCATATTAATAATGATTCTACTTCACAGATGAAAAATGCGCAATAAAAAATTAATATTTTCCCTTCTTCAGAAGATCGACTGGATTTAAATCAAACAGGAATGTAACTAATAGAGGTCCAATACCGATGTGAAAAAAGTAACTCCATCTTTTTCAGCCGCGATTCGTTCCAGGTTCTTATCTCGATAACGTCGATTGGGTTTTATGCAGACGTTTTTTTTTCTTGCTCTGGAGGAACAGCCCCGAAGGATATAAATAGCTTATCTAGAGCTGTGTTACTTGATCGATCTAAATATTAACAGATTTTTTTCTGAGCATCCTTCTTTGCTGAATAAAGAAAAAGATTACCCTTTTTTGTATGTAAAACTCTGGGGTTAAACTACACTATAGTGCACATATGTGTGTATAATAATTGTATTTTTTTTCACAGATTTTTTTCACCATCTAAATTGTGATGTTTTAAACTTGATCTTTCCACAACAAAATAAATTACCTTAATAACCAAAGTATTGGCCGCCGTTAGCAATTTTCTCATCTTTCTGTCAAAGAATGGATTCCGCGTCAAAAGTACTTTTGGTTTTTTGAGGCCAATCTTTCATCGAGCCAAATTTTCACTTCTTCGTTAGAATGAAAGTGTTGTTCTGAAAGTCCGTGCTGTATGAATTGAAATAAGTGGTGATCCGACGGGGTTAAGCCTGATGAATACGGCGGGTGGGGTAGAACGTCCCATTTAACGTTTTCCAAATAGCTTTTACACATTTTGCAACATGGGGCCGAGCATTGTCATTCCATTTCATTTTTACTTCAATGCTCGGTTTAATTTTATCAATTGCTGTCGGTATCAATGGCCAGTTCCACCAGTTTTCAACAGTACATTACGCACTGGTTGTGATGTTGACAGCTGTGATTTTTTGCTCTTGGTTTGTCAAAATAGATCCACTTTAATCACCTGTCACAACTCGATGGAAAAATCATTTTCCTTTCTATCTGGCAAGCAAAACTTTGCAAGTAGTTCTTCGCCTTTCAATGTCTCTTTGTTTCAATTCATATGGAACCTATTTTCCATCCTTCCTTCTGCATCTCCCAATGCGTGCAGACATTCGGAAATGGTGGATTGGGCAACATTCAATATTTCTGCCAATTGTTGAGTTTCTGCCAACATATGAGTTGAGTCTTCATCTAATAATGCTTGCAAACCCGCATCTTTTAAAGCTTTTAAATCATCGTTCACAAGTTTTTTGGATTGGAGCATAAGTTTCAACTACCAATCGATAACTTTTAGCAGTTGTTTTCTTAAAATGAAAGAAGGTTATTCCTACCCCGCAAAACGTCTTTTTCTGGTTCATAATTCGACATATACAGTGCTTTCATTTCAAAAGTAGCCACCCCAGTTAGAACTAATTATTTTCATACGAAACATCGAAACAAGTCAACTTTTGTTTTAAGGGGGAAACATTTTAGTTATATTTTTAGTTATACAGGGTGCCTTAGGAAAGCTGGACATATGTTATCTCATATTTTTCAAAGGAAACCCTTATTTTTTTGTATTTCTGGATTTCTCTTGAAATAATAAACACTTTTTCTCTTACATATCCTATGGCCAAATCTAACGGTTTCTAAAATATCGACACATTTTAACATTTTACTAGATAAATTAAAAAGTACTTCATATTCAACATTCACTTTATTAAACCTTCAAAATCTGCTCCGTTATTGGCTAGCCAATAATAGAATCTATTTTCGAACTGTTCGCGAACATTTTCAAAAGTCTGCCGGTTAATTTGCTGACATCCGTCAGTAATTCTATTTCTCAATTCGGAAATATTCTTTCCCAAAGAAAAAAAATCAAGAAATATGAGGTCTGATATCTGATGATATATATATATATATATATATATATATATATATATATATATATATATATATATATATATATATATATATATATATATATATATATATATATATATATATACCTATCCAAAATTAAATAATAAAATCTATTTTAAAGGGTACTGTACTGTATTGTCAATAAAATTTTATTTTACTATCTCGAAATTAATTAGTAACACGTAGATCACTTACATATATAACAAGTCATAAAGTTAACTTATATTTTATGGCTTATTATAAGTGGTGCAGTGCGGTTGCAATAATGCAATTTTCAGCTCCAATTGCATGTTTCCGTAACATCTTTTTTCAGTTGGATTATGTGAAATATTGCACCACTATTTCATATAAATAATGGTTTATGGAAGACAAAATTAGTGTCCGTTTTAAAAGTGTAATTTTTGATGATTTTTAATGTTTAATTCTCTATTTTGACTACAATGTTCTAATCGATTTTT
This sequence comes from Cosmopolites sordidus, assembly GCA_031761425.1. Classification (NCBI taxonomy): domain Eukaryota; kingdom Metazoa; phylum Arthropoda; class Insecta; order Coleoptera; family Curculionidae; genus Cosmopolites; species Cosmopolites sordidus. Next base: position 303,760 of record JARFXV010000535.1, read on the forward strand.
ATACGAGAATGGACAAAAAGAAAATTTAAAATTTTTCTAAATCATTCCGGGTGTCGATCCGTTGATCCTGATTTTTCTACCTCGCGCGTCCGTTTATTGATTTTTTTACCTCGCGGCCACGTTGCCACGGACAATAAACAGATGCCCGACAACGTTGCTGAGCGCCGCAAATGCTCTCGAACTACCCCGATATAAACTGCGCAGTCACTTTTGTGGCCGGCCGGCTATAAAAGCGAACACAACGACCCACGTTGCAGCACGTTAGTTGGACTCTTCAGTCGAAGCGGACAACACTTGAAAATGCCAAATGCGATTTTGGTGAAACGTCGTGACTCTTCACAGGATCAATGAAACGACACCGAATGATTTAGAAACATTATCTACCATCCGTGAAAATATTAGATGTAACATATATATATATATATATATATATATATATATATATATATATATATATATATATATATATATATATTCAGAAAAATTGTAGCGCATGTTCATTCACGTCCCGGTCTTATAACCGCCCCCGGTCTAATAACAAAAGCAACGTCTTTTGCAATACAACAAAATGCATAGTTAATGTAACCAACCAACTTCTATGCAGACATTTACCATCTTAGGTCAAATACAACCCCAAGGTACAAAAATGTTTTATACTCATCAGTTTTATGGGTCATAACCTTAAATCGAGATTGATTTTGCACGAGACTGAATAAAAGGCAACGCTAATTTCAACTCCATCTAATTCGTTCCATTTTGAATCTTCCCAGTTTCGGCAACGAAGTCGAATGGAAAAACAATCAAATAACTAATCAAAGTTTGGGTAAAATTTTTATTATGGCCCTGTGAAAGTTACGAGCAAATTTACAGTGAACGAAATCGACCAGAGGAAATTTACAAGGTTGGTTTGAAGGGAAAATGAAGGAGAACAGATGGTTAATAGGTTTTTGGGGGTGAGAAATTTAATTGAAATTTTTTCGAACGATATTTCCTTGAGTGACAATTAGAATTTTTGATATCACATTTTTTTACTAATGGATGGACGACAGTTTCTTTTCCTTTTTAAGCACAGTTTTTTTAAATTTTAAATAATAAGATATACTGGTGGGTATAAAAAAAGAAATAAACATATTTCGTGAAAACTTTGGAATGTTGTTAATACAGAAAATAGAACAAAAATTTCGATTTTGTAAGAAATTATACTGCACAAATTAAAACTGTCTTCAATTGCTGGTCTCAGCCTTCTAATTGTGAATAATTGAGGTCGGTGTGGTAGGGTTACTTGGAAGAAGAATAAAGTGTACGGGTCACTTCCAGTCCCACCAAATGTAATGCATAGTGTTTTTCGGATGAGGACCGTTTTTCGCCATACGTAAAAACACCAACCCTAACAATCCTCATGATTTTTTTTCATTGCGTGTTGTAGTATACACTCCACTTTTCATCACTGATTATCATCGTTAAGGACCCACATATCCTATTGAAAGGCGTTCTCATTATTGTTTAAATGGTCAAAAACGGTTAATTCGCCAATATTTATCTTATGCTAAATTTCAAGCTTATATCACCGATCATGGAGTATTGATTTGTATGTCGGCTATTATGGCCTTTATTTTCTTAACATCACTGCTTAAAAAGCAGCCTGCGATGTCGGTCTTTCAGGCCAAAATATTCGACTCTGAATCGACGAAACCACTTTGGAATTTTGATCTATCTAAGGAACTTTTTCCGTAACCGGCACAAATCTTGTTTTTTGTTTGGACAGCGTTCTTGCCCTTTTTGAACTAAAAAAGCATTTCCAATGTGAATTGACTTGACTACCAGAAGGCAAATCAAAGTGAATTTGAACGCAAATATTATAAATACTACAGGAGTTAGTAATATCTTAATAAATATTTCTAATCTTACACAGATATTTATTTGCAAGTGTTAAAACAGCTCCTCTTTTGTAAGGTTTTCTATCCCTTTTAGCGATCTGTCCTCTTTTTCCCCTTCGACATGTAGATTCCAGTGTCTTCTACGTCCATTGAAACAACAGTAGTCAAGTGTACATCTAAACCGTTGGGTTTCACAATCTCATGTGGAACACACAACAACCTTCGTCTCCGCGAAAATTAGCATTTTTGTTAGTTGCTTGACCGAGGACGAATCCCACCCATTGTTTCCATCGGAGAACACCTGTTTCATCTCTTGCTGTTCAGACTTATCAGGGCACCGACATATGCCTCTCGTTAAGACTAAGGAGACCCCATCCACAGTAAACAACCTATAGTTTCACCCCCTTTCCGTCGGACAGCACATACATGACTTTTTATATTTCTTTGCCAAGTAGTAATACACCCACATATTGTGTCATTAGACGCAGTCCTCGCCCTGATGAGTCTGAACAGCAAGAGCTGAAACATGTGTCCTCCAATGAAAGGGATTGGGTAGGACTCTAGGGTATTCCCAAAGTTGAGTTATTTCTTTTAACAGGTTATGGAACTTGTAACAACAAGTAATTTAGAGCTTATTAACGGTTACAAAATTTAAAAACAGACCTGACTTTTTGATGTTCTCGGCTACTGCGTTGTAGAACACGCAAAGATAAGTTACCGTTTGTTCGGTTAGCACAAAATCTTGCTCGGCGTACCCATGCATCACTACACACGTTAAAAATAAAATCACGTTGTCTACGAATAATATCACAAGCGTTTTCGATCACTGTTGTAGTTTTTATACAGTATTTACTTCTCCATTCTGATAAACTAAAGTTTTTAAATAGTCCCACAGAAAAAAAATTGCAGGGTGTTAAATCCGAGGAGCGCACAAGCCAAGTAATGGGTCCATTGCGCCCTTTCCATCTGTTAGGAAATTCATTATTTAAATGTTCGTGAACTTCTCGTCTAAAATGTTGCCAAGCTCCATCATGTAGAAACCACATATTCTGTCTAATATTTAAAGGAACATCTTGTAATAATTGTGGCAGATTGTTTTGAGGAAAGTCTAAATCATTTTCACCTTTGAGTCGACCTGGAAGAAATGCCCAATAAGCATGCCATTTACCACACTCCAAACATTTATTGAAAATTTGTGCTGGAAATCGTTTCTTTTCACATCATGCGGATTTTCTGCTGCCCAAATAGGGTTGTTGTGGAAACTATTTACTCCATTTCCGCTAAATGTGACCTTATCGGTAGCCAAAATAAATTTGGTAAAATTTTCATTTCTGTTGTATTGATGTAAAAGCCACTGACAAAATTTAAATCTTATAGGATCATATTTCAGTTGTAACGCTTGTACCCGTTGATAATGATATGAATAGCCTTCCACATTTTACTATGACCAACTTCAACTTGGCCTGCTATAGACATAGTGCTCGTTGTTGGTTCGTTTATGATAATTTCTCAAATTTCTTCCACAATCTCTACCATTTCGCGCGGAGGAAGTCTTCGACCGTGACCTCCTCGTTGTGCCTTTAAGTACCCTGTGTTGCGAAGTCTTGTAACTAAATTTATAAACATCGACGTAGCCGGGTGGTTTTTTAAAGGAAACCTTTCCGCAAACAAACGACATGCTGCGACTACATTTTCTTGGCAGTTTCTGTAAGTTAATATAATGTCCACTAGTTCATTGTTTTTATAAACGTATGGCGTTTTAATCCCAGAAAGTACCCACAAATTAAACAGACACTATTAAGGAATTATTACCACCGGTTAATGCAAACATCACGCTCAAAAGAAATATCATACAAGAATACAAAAAGCTAGTCATAGCCAGTATCAGCAGTAAACAAATATTTTATGTGTTTAAAACGCAGTGGTCGAGAAAATCAAAAGTCAGGTCTGTTTTCAAATTTTGTAACTGTTAATAAACTCTTTATTTTGCAACTTTTATATAAATGATTACCAGACCAAACTACATACATTTTGGCATTTTTGTGGCTTTAAATGTCATGTATCCTTCATTAATTGAAGCTACGAATTGATGCCACATCTACCCTATTTTACAGACCTGATCTTCTTTCTCTTTCGAAATGCTATGAATATATACTATAATATACTTCTTATCAGAAAATGTCCTATAGGTAGCTAGATTTATCTTTTGATTGGTAGCTTCAGAATCATGACATGACAAACCGAAAAGGCCAACATGAAGCAAAGAAACAGAAGTGATGATGGTAAAATTAAAGATCGTAAGTTTAATATTTCATTTCCTAAAAATCTCTAGAAACAACCAAGAATATTACTGTCGGTAACGTTTCGAAACGGCAGTGAAGTGGAAAATGACTCCTCGAACTACCGTAAACGTAAAGCATAATCGTTGCCGTATCCGGAAAGTTGATTAAACTTAGGACATGAAGGCGTTGACGTCGTCCACGGCACCTGTTACTCCATGTACCGGTCCTTATTGTGACATAAATTCGTCCAAGTATTTATTACGGAACCGCGCAAGTGAAGCGCCCTCTACTACCGTCATCTTATTAAAACGACGTCACATAAATATCCATCCGGCAGGAAATTGAGCGAGAATTCCGTGCCGGGTGAGAAATTTTGGAATTTCAGCTCTAGGTTATTGTTCTTTTTAAGTTACATTACATTACAGTACCTTAAAATCCTTGAGAAATTCTATTTTAGAAAAATTTAACGTTCAGTCGAGCGCGTCAAATTTGCAAGATTAAAAAAAAATGACGCTAGTTTTTGCTTCAAATTTTCCCAGATATTAGTGGATTTTTAACATGCGTTCAATTAAGTTAAAAGAAAACATTAAATAGAAGATTTGAAAGTATATAGATACCTAAGAAAATTAGAGAATTAATAAAGAGAACAACGAATAACAGAAAAAGATCCAAGAATAAAAGGATTGCGGTGGAAAGGAGTTTCCAAATTCGCCACTTCTGAGCGACATACCAGGGTAGATTGACAAGTCAGATCCTTTTTAAAAGACATATTGTACCTTCGACCAAAAGTCGACTTACTTTTTAACATAGTCTCATTTTAGGTTGATATACTATTTAATGATTTTCCAACTTTTATGGTTTCGAAACTGTACGGCTTGTCGAACTCTGCAATATAATCCTCTGTTTCCCTCCTCTTCATTTAATCTCTTCATTTAATCTCTTCATTTAATGGATATTTCTTTCCAGCCAACCATTCCCTCATAGAACAAGAGAAATAAGTCGAAGAAGCGCAAGTCCGGAGAATAAGGGTGTGGTTGTGAATCCATATCTAACGCAAATTGATCAAGTTCGCTGCTGCAACGACGGACGAACGGGTGCTTTAGTTTGGTTTGTTTTGGTTTGGTTGGGTTGGGATATTATACGCCTCGCCGATCTGGGGTAGAGTTCTCAGATATGAGCTATATAAAAATATATTAAAAGAACTCATTAGAAGAATGACCCTGACAGTGGTCTCGTCCTACCGCACGCACGGCTTCCGCTCGGGCGGTTATGGTTCTGGCACGGATTTCACCCATAGCTTTGCTAGTGAAGGAGAGAAATTTGATTTACAGACACGGGCAAGAATACAGGGGAACGGCCAGAAGCATCATACTGAGCGAGTGGCAGGAACAGTGACAGGACTAGGATGGATGGGTGAAGCAACTTATCAGCAACATTACCGATTGGACCTTGACGACATGGCTGCATTACTCAACCCAGGCAATCATGGGGCACGGTGTCTTCGGAACCTACCTACATAGAATGGGTAAATGAGGCTCTCCGGTTTGTAGATATTGCTAAAAAAAACAAGACACCCCGGAGCATACTTTGTTCGTATGCCCAAGGTTCGGACACCTAAGGAGAAAGGCACAGACGACTTGTGGTACTAAAATGAATGCGAATAACGTGGCAGATCAGCTGATGAGCGGGAGATAGGAAGGAGTAGATATAATGAGTATGCTACATAATATAATGAGATTACAGTTTAGGGAGAACCTCGGTGTCGGAGACGAAAGTACACAGATTCATCATGATGCAATGCTTGCGCAGTTCCGAGATGTCTCTGTAGTAACAACAGGGTGGTTATTTAGTGGGTAAGCCCTTTCGGGAGAGTCCCACATTTCAGCTATAAAAGCTTTTACCATCCTTAAAAAAATTGTTTGGTTTGGTTGGTGTCTGCACCTAACGAGATGATTCTGGAACAGAGGATAGCCCATGCAATAACTCAGGTCAAGAATAGATTGGATGCCATGGTTAGAGAGTTAGCTCTTTAGAAGACCGAGCTTGTCATCCTGGCAGGGCGACGCAGGCTGAGGACAATGGACATAGACATCGAGGGAAACAAGATATTAAGTCAAAAAGTCGTAAAGTACATGGGTTGTGGCTTGGTAGGGGTCTTCAAATTACGACTCATATTAGCAAAACGAGAGATAAAGTCTCTGAGATGTTAAAGCAGTTGACCAGAATAATCTCAAATCTGAAAGGATGATGAAGCGAAGCCTTTTGGCTACGGCATTAAAGTTGACAATACTTTATCAATACAATCACCCATATAGGAGAGAGCATAAATTACAGGTATTATGAGGTTATAATGGAGAGACTCAATCGAAGAATGGCTCTGCGGATCACTTTCGCATATCGAACGGCTTCCACCCATGCGATTCTGGTCATGGCGGGAATCCCTCCATTTAAATTACAGGTACTGGAGAACAATCTCATTTATAAAAAAGGAGAACATTTCCGGGCGTTGCCAAGGAACACAATCATGGAGAAGTGGCAGGAAGAGTGGAGTGTCTACAACGGATGGGCAAAGAAAAGCAAAGAAAGTTCATAAAAAACGTCAGATAGTGGATGGTTAGAAACGGGTCATTACGTGACACGCGATGACCGGACACAGGGTTTTTAGCTCCTACCTATATAAGATTGGCAACCAGCCTGTGTGGGTACTGTGGAGGGGGTTCCGACACACCGGAACACACTCTGTTTCTGTACCCTCAGTGGTCCGAATATAGGGCATCGGTCGAAAATATATGTAACTCGGCTTTGTCTGTTGAAAACGTAGATCTTCTGATGAGAGGCGAAACCCATGGTCGAGCAATATTGAGGATAAGATCGATCATGTAAATTAAATACGCTGACGACATAAAAGCATTCACATATGGAATTTATCAGGAAACACCGTTGAGTTACACAACGACAGTTCGTGTCCGTGAGGGGAGCTAATGTCACGTATTATATTGTAGTTACTGGGAATTACTTATGTCGGTTATACTATATTTTAACTATAGTTGATTTTAATCTGTACCATAACGTTTGAGATATGACCAAGTGTGTGATTGTCAACACTTGTTTATTTTATCTATACTAGAACCGAGTGTGTGATTGACAGGAATTGTTTTATCCATATTGATTGTTTTATCCATATTTATTGTTTTATTTTATCTATACCAAAAATTGAGTATGTGCTTGTCGAAGAATGTTTTATTTATCTTCATAGTTATTTAATTTATACTAAAACCGAGTATGAATGTTACATCTATTTTCATTGTTTTACGTTTTTCTATACCAAGAATGAGTATGTGATAGCTAAAGATGATTGTGTTTATATTTATTTATACCATGGTGTTTACACCAGGATAGAGTATGTGAGCGTCAATTGTTATTTTATCTATACAGATAATTGTTTTATCAGCATTATACTATTAATGTAATAATTGTATACTTAATCGTTAAATTATTATTAAATCTATTCAGTGTCCAAGGCGTTAAGATATGTTGCCCAGTAGGTTTGATCTTGTCGGCAGTTGTGTGCAACTAGTCTGAATAGCTAGACTTAATCAGGAAATTAAAAACTAAAATGAGACAGCCTCACATCTTGATGAAATGCTCCAGTGGTGCCAGGATATGATAGGAAGTAGAACATTAATCGAAGACTGTTTTTTAGTGGGTATGCCCTAGGGAGAGTCCCACACTTAGGCTATAAAACCTTTTTCTCCAAAAGAAAATTGTTTGGTTTGGTTTGGTTCGGTTTGGTGGTGGTTTGGTGACATGTTACATTTGCAAAATGAGAGCGTTCTGGTATCAGCTTTTTGTAGAATTTTACTAATAATGAACCAAAATATTCACCATACATACCCTGTGCTCGACTTTCCATTTTCGGTCGATGAAATCATCGTTGCTTTCTTCGGGGCTAGTTTTTCAGGAAAAAATTATGGCATTAACTGCTCCTTCGTTTTTGATATATTGATGAATCCAGATTTCACCAACGCTGATAGCTTTTTTATGCCCAAATGGTCATATTGAAAAGTAATCCTAACAATTCCTGACCTTCGTTCTGATAATTCCTCAGTCGTCTTGAAATTCATGGAACGGCACTTGAAAGGAAGCTACTTTTAAGGAATGCATTCACCCTTGCGATTGCACTGCCTAATGCCAATTGTTTCAATGTATGAGTTAAGTTTTCATTGAAAAAACGTCTGTCTTTTACTCTACTTTAAATGATTCGAAAATGTGTTCAACCGAATTCATAAGCATGCTGATGAGAAACCAGAATATTTTGAAAACGATAATATAATTTGTACTCATTTATTGACAATTCAGAGATTTTGCAAATCCAAAGGCAAAGTAAAAAGTTCTTTACCCCCAAAGAATCGAAAGCACACTGAAAATGGCACAATTTTATCAACGAGGATGTTATCTCTTGGATTGGTTTATCAGAGTAGAAAAATTTGCAAATTGTTACTCTTGTCCAGCTTTACGAACTTTGCAATTTGCTAATTTTGCTAGTTTGATAATCAAATCTATAGAATCTACTGCCCTTAATAGTACGAAGTTCTTCAGTTATACGAAAAAGCCTAAAAGCTTGTTGTTTTTATCTAAATAACTCTTATATATGAATAAATTGCGCTTTTTTCAACTTTTGTCTGGTCATCATGTAAATGCTTTGGCAGATTATGGTTTGATTGTCGTTGAAGAATACTTAAAAACTCACAGTATTAACTGAAATTTCAACGCGAACTATACAAGCAATCGAAATGTCTCCTTCACGAAAAGTAGGAAAAAATCTGAAAATTTAAGTCTATATGTTTCCATTTAATACCGAACTACAAAAAATATCTGCTGAATCTAATTGGAAAAAAATACCATAATTTATATACCAAACAAATAGAGAGGCGGCCGTGTAAGAAGGAAATACCGCCTTATTTATAGCGGTGTGAAATGTAGCCCCCCCCCCCCCCCCCCCCCCCAATCGAAATGTAGTTTATGTAAGGGGCGCTACACCTGAGAGCTGAGATAAGCCGAGGAAGAAGAACAGCATGGATTTATAGGGGTTAACAAAAAGAGATAAGACGTTATGCTAAGACGGATACCACGAACGGGATAGACGACGAGAGAATGCATGACGCGGGGAAAATGAGCAATGTAGAGTGCGTACTTATTGGCATACTAAATCATATAATTTATTTTTAGGGAATTATAGGCACAAAAAGGATTTTAAAAGAAGGATGGGTTAGCTTTTGTGGGGTGAAATATTTATTGGGCAAACGAGATTTAAAGTAATCTTCTGTTGTTTCCTTCTCGAAAATGTTGATATATATATATATATATATATATATATATATGTATATATATATATATATATATATATATATATATATATATATATATATATATATATATATATATATATATAAGGGGTATTTTTTAAATAAGGTCCGTTTGTGAATGAGAGTAAGAATGATAGCATGTTTATATTATGTATAAACATGTATGGTAATGGTATGTACTTTTGTAATTTTAATTTTTTTAATATGCTAATAATTATGCTATTATTATAATTATGCTATTATAATTATGCTATTATTATAATGAATATGAATTTGTATTGTTTGTAAAAGTAATATATATATATATATATATATATATATATATATATATATATATATATATATATATATATATATATATATATATATATATATATATATTGTAGAATTGTTCCGAAGATGGTTTATAAATAAACCGAAATGTTAACAAAACGATAAAAAAATAGTCTTTTATTAATAATTGACCGAAAACCCCAAAAAACAAAATAAATCACTCATATTGTTTCTATATCTTTCACCCATATTCCTAGTGGTACAAATGGTCCATGTGGCCAAATTTTGTTGATAAGCTTATGTAAAGGTAATATATATATATATATATATATATATATATATATATATATATATATATATATATATATATATATATATATATATACAAGGTGTCCCATTAAGGATGGATCGCGGCCGTATCTTGAAAACTATTTATCCCACAGTTTTGGAGGAAAAAAAATTGTACTAAAAATGATCATGAGAAATTCAGCAAAAATATTTTTAAGCTTCTAAAACGACCGCAAGAGGGCGTGACGAGCTAAACATTTTTAAAAATAATTTTTTTTGTGTATTTTCAAGTGTTAACCGAGTAAGAAAAATTCTCAGTTATAATTAGCAAACTGTCTCCAATAACTTTGTTTTATAACATTTTGTCGTAACTTCGCGAATAAAGAAGTGGGGGGAGTTTTACCTATTTAGATAAAAAGTCGTCTAATGTCCGTTTGCCTAAACCGATTTTCCTCAATTTGGATAAATTTAAAAGGCAATTGCTGGGACAATCAGATAATCTGGGAGATAAATTATTTAGTTTATAAATGAAACCGCGAGGTGACGTTACATTCAACAATAGTTTTTTTGAAGTTTAGTTCAGTTTTTTCAAATGGAATGGTACAGTTTTTATTACATGGCTAGAAAGGTAATTTAAAGAGGAATCATCCAGTGAAAACCCGAAATCGATATCTCTGACATGTCAAGAGATATTTCGATTTTTCTAAAAAAATCAGTTATTATTTCACTACTACCTACATTAAGTTAAAAAAATATTAACCTAATATTTGCCTTCCTTCACACTTCACCCAGGCTTAGGACTGGTCAAAATTCTTCGTGCCATATTAATTTGGAGCGTCTTTAAAGGCCAACGGGCCCACAACGAAGATAATAATAATAACAACAGTCAAATAAAATTAACAGCACAACAGTCTAATAATTAACAGAATCTGAACTTTAACGCCTTTCTAAATGTTCAAAATGCCTTCCATCCTTAGAAATGCAAAGATTTATTTTTCGACTAGTACTAAAAACGGCAGCTTCAATTTCCGCTCTTGAAATGCTGGTTATTGAATTTTGAAGTCCATTTTGTAAAAAATTTTAATATGTTTCACTATTCAAATGTCCATTAAAAATAAAGGGACCAATAATTTTGTCTCCCAAAACACCACACCATACGTTCACACTCCATCTATTTTGGTGGTTGATTTCAACGTCTAGTGTGGATTAGCAACTGCCCAGTAGTGCATATTATGTAAGTTAACGCCTCCATCACTGCTAAAAGTAGCTTCATCAGTCCATAGTATGCGTTTTAAGAATTGTTTATTTCCACTACACATATTTTTTAACCAATGACAATAGTCTAACCGTCTGTCGAAATGGTTATGCAAAAGGGCTTGGTGTAAGACAATATGATAGGGGTGCAGCTTGTTATCTCTTAAGATTCGATGAACGGATGTCTTGCTAACACCTAATTCTTCAGATATTTGTCTGATACTTAAATGGGGGTTGGTTTCAACATAAGCCAGAACATTTACGACATTATCTCCATTACGAATCGAACATAACCTGGTGCGGACTGGATCTGGATGCACAATTCCTGTTTCTCGTAAGCGTCTTGCTAGACGTGTAAACACCTTCTTCGAATAATGCCTTCTTTCGGGATATTGACTTGCATATTGCCGCTCTGCAATACATGCATTTTCAAAACATTGGAAATACACCGCCTACATAGGCCTCGTCGTTATTCGTAAAAGGCATTGTTAGATATTATTATAATAATTATTAATAATCAATAAATGCAATGTTGAAAATGTAATGCATTTCAAAACTGACAAGTTAATTTGACTGTTTTTGTTTGTTTCCATGGTTCCCTTCTTACACTCTTTGTGTAATGTACCTAAGGATTGCATGCGTTTATTTGGAAACCCGAAAACGCATAATTTCATTCATCCATTCATTTAGTTTAAAAGAAAGAGTAGGTATATTTATTAATGACTGATTTCAATATTCTGTCAAGTAGTATTTAAGCATCACAAAAGAGAAAATGCAACAATTGGGGAAAGACATTTTTTTCGCTTATGTAATTAAATTAGAAAATATTATCAAGGTCAGGATTAGAACATTTATGATGATTGATACTGAATAGATAATTTTATTTTTTAAATAAAATTGTTGCGGTTGCGATTGCGACCTAAATATTAAGACCAATTTTTAACTTAATATTACGGTAAAAATTAAAACTGATTTTTTTCAGATAAATCGAAATATCTCTTGACATGTCAGAGATATCGATTTCGGGTTTTCACTGGACGATTCCTCTTTAAATTACCTTTCTTGCCATGTAGTAAAAGCTGTACCATTCCATTTGAAAAAACTGAACAAAACTTCAAAAAACTATTGTTGAATGTAGCGCCACCTCGCGGTTTCATTTATAAACTAAATAATTTATCTCCCAGATGATCTGATTGTCCCAGCAATTGCCTTTTAAATGAATCCAAATTGAGGAAAATCGGTTAAGGCAAACGGACATTAGACGACTTTTTATCTCAATATGTAAAACTCCCCCCCGCCCCTCTATTCGTGAAATTACGACAAAATGTCATAAAACAAAGTTGTAGGAGACAGTTTGCTAATTATAACTGAGAATTTTTCTTACTCGGTTAACACTTGAAAATACACAAAAAAAAATGATTTTTAAAAATGTTTAGCTCGTCACGCCCTCTTGCGGTCGTTTTAGAAGCTTAAAAATATTTTTGGTGAATTTCTCATGATCATTTTTAGTACAATTTTTTTTCCTCCCATCCATAGATCCATCCTTAATGGGACACCTTAGATATTAACGGACAGCTGCGAATATCTCAAAATAAGCAGCCCCGAACCAAGGCAAAAAAAAACTAAATCCACTTAGTGTCTGACTTGTATCAAGCGATTGAGTGGTCAGCGTCTGTTCAATAGTGGCTGATATTTAAATTTTGGAAATAACCACTCCAGTCTTAACCTCTGAACCGTCATAGTTTAAACCTTTAATTCAAAGTACAAGATGAAGCGTTCTAGTAATTACAAAATTAGCCCAGGAGGTAGACAATCCTCTGCCAGCTTTGGACGATAGCCAGGGAAATTCTAGAAAAGACTATCTCTAAAATACCGTAAAAATCCTATTAGGTAATTTCAACGCTCAACTAGGGGAAAAAAGAAAGTACAGGAAAACTGTCAGCAGTTTTTTCGCTCATAAATGAACTAACCTTAATGATAGAAGATTGGTTGAACTATATTCGCCAATTATAAAGAGATTTTGAATGTTCAAGTCAGGAAAGTAGCTAACATAGACACGCATCACTACTTGACTAGAATCAAACTTAGCTTAAAACCTCAAAAACCTATTCAAAAGAGACTGCTAATACCAAAGTTCGACCCAACGAAAATAAAACCAGCCCTAACAGAAGAGCTTGACAAACAACCAGCACAGAACTAGCAAGAATTGAAACAAAAAATTATTAAAACAACCTTAAAGTTGGTCCCTTTATAAAAACGTAGAAAACATCCGTGGTGGGATGAAGTTTGCGAGCAAGCAGTATTAAGCCGAAGTAAAGCATTCAAAGATTGGAACAGTCAAAAAACAGTAGTAAACTATAACATCTTTTTGGAAGTAAGAAAAGAAACATCGAAACTAATTAAACAAACTAAACGAAAATATGAAAACAATCACCTTAATGAAATAGAAAAAGATTTCCAAAAATATAACATCCGTAAATTAACAGGCTATCGACCCCAAAGTCTTTGCTTCCAAAAGGAAAACGGACAATTAGCTCTAAATAATCAAGACAATTGCAAAGAACTTGCGAAATATTTTGAACGACTACTAAACTGCCCTGAGCCCTTAAACAAATTACCAACACTAAACGCTAAACAAACAAACCCTGATTCATTACCACCGAAGGTGAAGGTGAAATAATTAGGCAAATCAAGCGACTTAAAAATAACAAAGCTTTTGGTGCAAAAAAATTCTAGAAGAAGTTTGGCGAACCGAACGGATTCCGGAAGGTTGGAAAAATGCTCTAGTCCATCCATTACAGAAGAAAGGAGATAGAACGGATGTAAACGACTATAGAGGGATATCTCTTCTCCCAGTTTGTTATAAGATTCTATCTCAATGCCTACTAGACAGAGCACAGGGACAGTTAGAACCTAAAATTGGTGAATATCAAGCAGGTTTTCGACCGGGCAGATGCTGCCCTGAACAGATCCTGAATCTAAAGTTAATCCTAAGACATCAAAAACTGTACAATAAAAATCTCGTCTGTACATTTGTGGATTTCAAAAAAGCATATGATTCTATTGATCGCGAATCTTTATTCCAAATTTTGAAAGAACAAGGATTAGATCTGAAAACGCTGGCAATTAATAAAGCAACATTAACTAACACAAGGTCAAAAGTTAAACTCATGGGTGACATCTCAGAGCCCTTCGAAATTAAAACTGGAGTAAGATAAGGGGATGGACTCTCGCCACTCTTATTTAACTGTGTTCTAGAAAAAGTGATACAGGAGTGGCGTGAAAAAAAAGTCGGCCCTGAATATTGATCAGCTCATTAAACTAGAGAGAACCAACATCCAAATTGATTGTCTGGCGTTTGCTGATGATCTAGCAATTTTGGCTCAAGATATATTAACGGCACAAAAACAGATTGAAATCCTAAAACAAGCAGCAGAAAAAATAGGAATTCAAATTTCCTTTGAAAGACACAGTACATGACTTGCAACAGACTAAGATCACCATTTCTTAAAACAAAATATGGTAACATCAGACGAGTCTCTCAATTCAAATATTTGGGTGAAATAATCATGGAAAATGGGTTGGAAAAAGCGGCCAATAGGGGTAGATGTCAAAAAATGGAAACGGCATTGAGACTTACACAAAATATTTACAACAAAAAATGCATATCTAAAAACACAAAACTGAGACATTACAACACAGTTATTAAGCCAGAATGTCTATCTGGGACAGAAACGCTAATTTTGAATAGAAAGAGAGACATCGAGGACATTGAAAAGAAGAAAAATCTTAAGCCCCAAACAAATAAATAGCACAACATACCGACTTCGAGAAAACCAAGAAATCAAACAATATACAGATATACATATGAGAAAAAGAATACTTACGTTTTACGGACACATAAGATGGATGAATCCGAGTAGGCTAACTACATAAATAGTCGAATTTTATGAAAATAGAAGTAGATCTAAAGTAGAAATAATTAAATGAATTGCTGCAATTAAAGAGGACCTACGATCAGCAAATATTACACAAAGTGAAATTCAGGATAGAGGCTGTTTCATACACAAGGTTGACGTTTGGGAGGTTGGCCAGAGAGAAAAATGTAGGAAGACCGGAACAACTTGGTCTGACGAAAGGAGGACAGCTCATAACGAAAGAATTAAATCAGTATGGGCGCAAAGGGAGGCTGACAACAACAAACGCTTCTAGCTGTACTTCGCGTGGTCGAAAAATCCATACCAGTGGTCGATTATGCCAACCTTCAAACGTCATGTGTCAAAATTTGTGCTTTAAGTGACGCTACTTTTATTATTTTCAAAACAATGACAAAAAATAATTTCGTATGTTGATATACCGATGATTCTGAACGTCCTGGATGTCCAAATGAAGTAGTTATGGTAGATCAAACAACATCAGAAAAATTCACTAAATTGTTTCGCAAAACCGTAAAGTAACCCACTATTTTTACTGCTTCCTTATTTCTGATGTGTAGTGACAAGTTTCATCAAGTGTCCCGAATTACTGTAAAAACTCGCAGCAGCAGTAAAATGTTACATCAAAACCTACGAATTTTGGCCATGAAAGAAAGAAACATTGTGTGAAATCCCGGTTTGTGTGGGAATGCTGTTTATATAGAGCGAAATGGGTTTATTCCCCACCTGAGAACTGATATAAGCTGACAAAGAAAACCAAACAATCAGAGTTAGTAAAAAGAGATGAGACGATGCGCCAATGTGAATTCATCGAAAGAGATAAACGATGAGAGATGGAACAAAAGGGAGAACACGAGCAAAATAGCGGACCTACCTACTGGCATTTTAAATCATATTATTAATTTTATGGGAATTATGAGGCGTAAAATGAAATTAAAAGAAGACTAATTGGTTCTATGGTGAAAGATTTATTGAACGAATGAGATTTAAAGTGGTTGGATATTTTCTTCTCGAAAATATAACAGTCTAAGATAAAGGTTTATTTTTCGTTATTATTGCAAAGAAGGATTACATGAACAAAAAGTGTAGGCATTCGAAAGAACAATTTGCAGAACCCAATTGGTATTACAAAGATCAATAAGTCCCCGATCTGACATGTAGATGGCGTCAGTTACAAAAAATCCTTACCACTGGTCGATTGTGCCACCTTCAAATATATCATGGGTCAAAATTTCATGACAATCTGATTACTAGTTTTTGAGTTGTGGTGCTTTAAGTGAAGTTTTATTATTTTCAAAACAATTGAAAAAATAATTTCATGGACCGTGTTTGCTCACAACTGACCAAAAACATCAACGTATTGATGATTCTAAGCAATGTTTGGAGTTATAAAGTGGAGTTAAGCGAAATAAAAGGGATTTTTTTAAGCGGTATCTGATAATGGATCCATCATTACACTCGGAGTCAAATTGGCAGTCAGCTGAGTGGAGAGCAGCCAGTGAGAGCCGTCCAAAGCGACCAAAAACACAACCATTAACAGGCAAGGTTATGGCCTCTGTATTTAGGAATACGCATGGTATATTGTTCATCGATTATCTCGAGAGAGGGAAAACTATCAATATATGTTACATATATGCGAATGTTACATAGCGTTATTCGTGTGTTTAAAGGACAAAATCGCAAAAAAAGACTTCAAATAAACAAAAGAAAGTGCTGTTTCGCCAAGACAATGCATCGTGTCACAAATCATTGACAACGATGGCTAAATTGCATGAATTACTCTTCCAATTGTTTCCGCATCCACCGTATTCTCTAGATCTGGCTCTCAGCGACTATTTCCTGTTCTCAAACCTCAAAAAAATGATCGCTGGAAAGAAATTTCGCTCCAATGAAGAAGTAATGGTCAAAACTGAAGGATATTTTGAAGTCAAAGAGAAATCGTTCTATAAAAAACGTGTAGAAATATTAGAAAAGCGTTGGAATAATTGTATTGCTCTTTAAGGAGAATATATTGATGAATAAAGTCGAAATTTGTAAAAAAATGGGTTTTATATGCCAGATCGGGGACTTATTGACCGATATGTTAGAGCTGCAGTGTGCGGATGGCTGTGTGCTTGTACCGCCTAGTGCGTCGGCGTTGCATGGTGTGTTCAAATAGGGACAAAGAGATGGCTGGGGTTGTTGTGACTAGTCAACTACTGGAAGAAATGATATGGTTCTCGCATTTGGGAAGTGAAATTTTCTGCTCTGCCGACCTGCAAGAAGAGGTTATGTATAGAATAAAGTGCGCTGGTTCTAATTTTGGGCATCTAATGAGACAAATGTTCGGTAATCCAGACTTAAAGGAACACACAAAAATCCAGCTATTATGTATGGCGCTGAATCATGGGTCCTGTATGGAAAGCAAGTAAAGCAACTCGAGGAATTTCATCAAGGTTGCCTCCCGAAAATTTTGAAAATAAAATGGACAAAACTATCAGTCCAATGTGAAGGTACGTGAATAAACCAACAGTTGGAGCATAGAAACCCAGCTCAGCTTTCAGCATGTTAGGTCATTGCCAAATGATGCAGTACACTAGGATGCCAAAGCAGATTCTCTATACCGAATTAAAGATCAAAACACCAAATCTGGGATGTCCAAAAAGAACATATAAAGTCCTAATAAAATAATCTCTAGAGAAGCCTAGGCTAAGCGTGCCCGAATGCAGAAAATTGTGAAACAATATACTCAAATGGCATGAGAAGGCATACAGAGCTGTGCAGCTCCATGAAAAGGATAATCGTCATTAAGGCGGGGCCAAAAGGCAGGCGCGAAAGGCTAAACAGTCTGGGCTACGTGTACCAATTATGTATCCTCCTGATTTTAATGCCCAGTAAGCGGAAAATATGTAGATATAAGCTGGTTATCTGGCTCACTATAAAACCCATAATTCTTCAGCAATGGCTCAAGAAAACTAATAGCCAAAGCTGAGATTATACTCGGTTGACTCGGTATCGGGTTGACAGCCATCATTATTTATGTAGAGGCTATTGGTTTATGCCAGCCCTTGAGAGGCAAGATAAGTTGACGAAGAAAACCAGAGTAAATTTAGAGTTGTTAATAAAAAGGAATAAGATGTTGCGCGAAGGTGCACATATCAAGTGGAAGAGACGAAGAGAGAATAAATGAAAGGGGGGCAATATAGAGTAAGCACTTATTAGCATACTAAGTCATATAAATAATTTTATGAGACTTATGGGACATAAAATAATTTTAAAGAAGCAATAAATTGGGGTTTTTGGTGAAAGATTTATGGAACGAATGAAATTTATATTGTTTAATTATTTTCTTCTCGAAAGTGGTGTACTTGTATGAAAGGTTTTATTACAGAGTATTTTGTAATAAGGGTTAAATATTTTTTTTATACGATTAGAAGTTCTGAATATCCACCTGTTTAGTAAATTTTCATATTTATATTATATTTCAATATCTGTATCATACCTACTGATTTATATATATATATATATATATATATATATATATATATATATATATATATATATATATATATATATGTATTGAAGAGCATAAAAATGTACAATACCTAGTACACATAAGATACACATACTAATATATAAGATACAGCAAAAGAACATTTTAATGTTAATACAACGCATGAACTTTTTTGTAGGAAATAAACTAAAAAATATGGAAATGAGATAAGTTCACTTATTAAGGATTTTTAAAACCCTTCAAAAACATAGGTAATCTATTGAAGAATCCAAAATAGATGTAAAGAAGGATCTGTGTTCTTCATCAACAAATTCAATCATTGTACGAAGATCTTTTTTCTTACTCTCATTTATTGACTGAACACCAATTAAGAGCAAGAGCTCATCTGAGTTTATATTTTCTATAGTCACACCCTTTTTCAATAAACAGCATTTCTCCCAGACAACTTTTTCATTTCTTGATCGGCTGTAATAGCTTTCTTTCCTTGGGAAACAGTTGATGTAGTCCTTTATCATCTGCCTATTATAAAGGGTATATTTAAACTTTTTCACACCTCCTCGTTGATCCGTAAAGCCAGCACACCTCTCCTATTTATGTTTGGCAAGTGTTGTAATCTTTTGAGGACTGATAGCAAATGTCCCCATGAAGATCTTTTTACATACCCTTTTTAAATTTCCTTTTCCTTCTCGAACGACAAACCTTATGATACATTGCCTTTTGCTTTCGGTAAAATTTGCAATAATCCCATAAGGTAGTTACTTTGCTCATCGAGTCCCACCTCATTGTACATGTCAAAAGCTTTACCTTCATATCAACTACATCTGTACAGCTGTATTTACATTTACAGATGGCCTGTAACTAAATTTAATATATCAACATAAAAAAAGAGTATTATATATATATATATATATATATATATATATATATATATATATATATATATATATATATATATAAATTATACTAATCTCACTTATTGGAACAGGTTTTCCAGGTTTTTGTTTCTTGCTTTTTTGTGTGATATTCGGTTTTCCACTCAATCTACCCTTATTTTCCATTCTTCTTATTGATTTGACCACTTTCGCATAATCACTAAATGTATTGGTATCCATTTTCTAAATTTTAAAACGTTAATAAACACGGCATGAACCGCTACTAGTCACAAACAACAACAAGACAACGCCATGTCAGCCAACAAACGGCTTGACAGTTAGATTATTTAGCACAGATTACGCTCCTAACAGTGGCGGATCGTAGGTTTGGTCCCTTCCTCCTTTTTGCTTTTCATGCTATTGAAACCCTATACAGGAGGTGAACCGGGAAAATGAGTTAAAGGGAAGAAACTGAACGGAAACCAAATATGGTGTTTTGCTCTGAAAAATTATTTACTGTGATAAATGCTGGAGGGGTGGCCAACGCCCTTCCTTACTAGCTGCCACTGGCTCCTGAATATACAGGATACACCATATATGTTTGCCTTTTTTAACAAATATTGTGAAGTTGACACTTAGATCTTATAGCAACATATTGGCGTTGGTACATATATTATATAAATAGAAAAAGGAGACTTTCCAATATTTTGACATATAGAACATTTAGCTCGACTATTATTTATATGTTTTCTTTGTTTTTCTTTATGTTTCCATCAGCAATCGTAAAAAAATGCAAAAAGATGCTACAAGTTCGCATATTATGTCGTTTCAGACAATTCGCCAAATTTAAAAATAGACAAACAATTTGTATAAAAGAAGTATATGTAAAACAAAGAATTGTTATAGTAGAAACATACATTGACTGATTAGACATTGTAGCTTCTATAGTTATGGAGATATACGAGGTGTGGCTATTAAATAACGAGACTGACGTAACTACAGAAAAATTACGTATGCGCCAAACGCCAGCGACCAACAGCTGTTTAACGTGAGCCTTATCTTTCGAATGCAGTACCTCTCGCTTCTGTAAGTAAATCCTTATAATCGTAACCTTCGTTCGCATTAGAGCTGATTTTTTGTTTTGCCGGAAAAATGTTAAATGTAACAATAAAGCAACTAATTGTTGAGAAATTTCACTTGAAACTTGAAAAAAACCGTTACTGAATACGTTATTGAAGGAAGTGTATGGCAATGAATATTTATCGCGTGTACGTGTTTTCAAGATGGTCGAGAAGACGTTGAAGATGATCCACGCCCGGGTCGCCCTTGCACGTTAAAAGCGGATGACAATATTGAAAATCGGTAATCTGGTTCGATCTGATCGGCGGTTAAGTATTCGCGCGATTGCTGATCCTGCAGGAATTCACAAAGTAAGCGTACTGCAAATTTTACATAACAACATAATGGTGCCTAAACTTCTCATGTTTGAACAACAAGAAGCTCGCAAAAATGTTTGTACTGAGACTTTGAATGCCATTAAAAATGACTGAAACTTCTTGGAAAGGATAATAACATCCATGATTCGTGGTTGTTACATATGTTCACTAGATTCCTCAAGGTCAAACTATTAATCAACATTACTACCTTCACGTTCTTGCTGAACTCCGTGAAAGAATAAGGAAAACACGATCCGAATTGTGGAAGGACAAGTCATAGGTTCTCCACCAAGTCAATGCGCCGGCTCATTCCGCATTATCTGTCAAGAGGTTTCTAGTCAAGTACAGAATTCTAATGTTAGACCATCCGCCTTATTCGCCGGATCTTGCGCCTTGCCACTTTTATCTGTCATAAGATGAAATCTGCATCAAAAGGAACACGATTTTGAGTCCATTGAAGCTGTGAAAGAGAAAGCGACACGCGTTCTGAAGAAGCCTTACAGAAGAAGACTTCCAGCACTGTTTCAAACAATGGAAGTTTCGCATGGAGCGTTGTATGGATAGAGGAGGGGTGTATATTGAAGGTGATAATAAGTAAATATGTATGAAATCAAAATAAAATGTTTTACAGTGTCAGTCTCGTTATTTAATAGTCACACCTCGTAGATAAGATGATTTGGTGATCAGATATGAAAGAGTACAAGTTTTGGTCATCTCGGAAGTATTTAAAGACATGAGAAAACATCTTAGCTCTTCTTGCTACAGATAGGACCATTTTTAGAATATTTTTAGAATGTTATTTGACATTCATTTGCAATGGGGTTATGTTTTTATATCCCTAATATCGCAATGGATGGTTCGCCTTATAACCTACCAGAAGCCGCGTCGTTTAGAACGACACCGTGCTAGAATTTAATAAAACACTATTTGGTTTAGTAACGAATCTACATTTAATTTATTTATGGTATTATTAGGTCGATGGGCACTTTAGGTTGTAATTACTTTTCTTACTGTTAGTTTAGTATAGTTTGTATTTGAAAAAAGCACGGTGTGCCCAAAAAACTGTTATTCGTACAATAAATGTAGTGGAAATTTTTAGATATTAATCTTTGCTTATTTATTTAAAATGAATTTCCATCAAGTATCGGTTTAAGTACCTCTGTTAAATTTAATTTATATCATCATGATGGATATAGAAGGCTCAAACATTTCAGAGATCAAAGGACAAATTAGGTTAAAAAAGCTATAGCCTCATAACTTGCGTGTTAAGAAGGTTATATAGTTGTCACTCCAGAACTTATGAAGTGCAGGAATATATATGTAGGAACATCATCCCTGGTTACGACTAGTTACTATTGGTTACTACTTTTTACTATTGGTTACTACTGGTTTTCTACTAGGAAGGAAATTCAAGCCGTTATGAGCTCACATTTTTAAGCTCTTCCAAATCTCGTCATTTAAAAACTGAATATCACACTGCATACAACTCATTATATAGCAGATTCATCATTAAAAAAAGAATTTAAAGGAATTTGCGATCGCAACACTCCACCGACCGACGAGATTCCCCGATTTTCCGCTGAGAGTACATGTATGGGATGACATTCATGAAGCATGAGTACAATGCGCTTGGGATACCTTATCGCAAAAAGACACAGGTAATCTAATTTACTTGTTGGAATTACAGAGTATAATAACAATTTATGATGTTTTAGTATCATAATTTCGTCAAGGTGAACACAAAGCAAAAATAATTAATTGATTTATACGTTGCTTTGTGAGAATTCATTTTTAAATCAAATAAAACAAATTTCTACTTTGTTGTATAACACTTATTTTATTTTTAACTTTGTGTGACTATATTTTCGTAACCATTTCGTAACACCAACGTGTTACATTGCACAGGTCAATAAATTTAAACTTTTTTTGAGGTAGCATTGATGAAAATAGGCGTACATGAAGTATTTTGTAGTCCTAAATCCGAAAATGATCAGTTAATTACTATAACACGTACAGTTTTTGGTTACAGGGGGTCATACATATTTTTTACAGTCTAATATTTACTTAATATAAACATGTAAAACGTGTTAAAGATATGCAAAAACATTACTGAGGATTATGTGAAAAAAAATTTCATGAGATGCCATACATCGACAAAAACTTTTACTTTTTCCTCTTGTGTTCTGTTGAATCATCTCCTTTTAAAAGCCAGCAATAGTAGCCCAACATAGATGGGTTCCAGCCAGTAGCGGCTCGTGAGTGTGTAGTGGGACGACGTAGAAGAAAATAGTGCTACTGAAGAATTTTTTTGCTTTCCCCTTCCTCCTTTTTAATTTTCATGCTATTGAAACTCTATACAGGAGGTAAACCAGGAAAATGAGTTAAAGGAAAGAAATTGAACGAAAATAAAACATGATGAAAAATTGTTTACTGTGATAAATGCAACGCCCTCCGTCACGAGCCCCCACTGGTTCCAGCGTACCTGTTATCTTGCTTCCATTGTCCTGATGTCCTGGTGAACCCCTCTCATTGTTCCTCGCTTATTACACCCAAATTTGCCGAAAAAAAATCAAAATAGGAGTACAAAAAAATGCATTTTTAAGGACATGCGACACCGTAGTATTTCATAGGCTTTCAAAAGTTCATCTATGAGGTTTTTATAGGTTTTATCTTTCTTGTTACCCAGAAATTATTTTACCACGCTTACAAAACACTTCCAAGCTGTGAATTCCTTTTCATTCAATTTTTCTTAAAAACGGAAATCACCTAGAAGCTTCGTTATTTGAGGTCCAATACATATGCCTTCTTTTAGTTTTGCATCAATTAGTTGAGGAAATGTTTCTTTAAGGTATTTGAAACCATTAACTTCTTTGTTCACGGCTTTGACAAAGATTTTCATTAGTCCAAAGTTAATATGGATAGGCGGGAGAAGCACCTTTTTTCGGTTAACAAGAGGGGTATATTTTATGTTTGAAGTACCAGGTTCAAAGAAGTAAGTACTATGAGGCCAATCTTTTTTAGTGATACAAAAGTAGTAATCAATTACATGGTCAGTAGGTTTGCTCCACACCATAGGAACGACTGAACGAATCTGTACTGAATTTACGTGACAACTCACACAGCAAACATGAGGAGTTCAACTCTTTATCTTGATCTCCAATTTGGCACTTAACATATAATAGATAGGTTTTTTTAACTTCCTCGGGTATAGATCTAGCTTATGACTTTAAAATAAATAATCCGCATATATAACAAAACTTATTCTCTGGATTTTTCCAAAATCGATGACTAGAACTTGCCATTTTCTATAAAATCGACTTAAACACTTGACTGTAGTGTAAACGAAACTGAAACAAACTAAACTATAGAGAACAATAAAACTGCTCTCAAAGGTTGGTAGAATACTGTAGAAATACCTCCATTACGATCTTGTGGCAATACCGGCATTGTTCACTTCAAAGTCAGGTGCAAATAATTTCAATGAGCCCATGATATAAAGGAGAAGCAGGTACTTGAAAATGGGACATGGTAGGCCATTTTTGTGAAAAGATGTTTTAATAACTACCTAAATGAAACACAAAAAGAGCATTATAATCAATGTTACAAAAATCATGTCGACCTGTGTTATCAAACACAACTTTAAAACTCGTTAAAACATTGATTACGAAATTATAGTCATACATAGTTAAAAATAACCTTAGTGGTAGATAACAAAGAAAAAAAAATCTTTCCTTTTATATAAATATTTCAAACAAAAATATATATTTCTAGTATTGCAATTTTTCTTCTCCAGTACATCCCTATGAAACAAAACAATAATCTTGTATTTGGGTATTTCAAAGTAAGGAAAATTCTATTATTGCATCGGCCTTTCCCTTTCTGGTCATTTAGCCACTTTAGCTCTAGGGAGGCGGAAAGTCTTCAGCACCTTAAAAAATGAAATCGACTTTTGATATGAAATAACATCGAATTGACGTCTGATTTGCTTTATGATTTGATGGTTTGATTGACATTTGATTTGATGGCCGTTATGGATGATGGTTTGATTTGTTACCTTATAGTTTATTTTTGTTCCTGGATATCGGCAATAAATTTCCTGGTCATTCATTCCTTCCGTTCAGCTGAATGCAAAAATATATTAATGGAAAAGTAGAATATCTACAAAAAAAGGGTTTCTTTTTATTGTTTGCAGAAACTTTTACAGCGAACTTTGTACAAACGAATATCATATTATTATAATTCACCAATTTACGAGCTTAAACTAGGAAGGCGTTTAAGCTCGTAAGGAAGACTGCGATGAATTAATTCTGCCCCAGTAGGAATTTTCAATATAAAACAATGTATCTGACATTAGATTCTTAAAAATATATCAAATCATGTATTATAGGCTCACACATGTCATAAAACGCAACATGATATTTTATACTAATACCCATACTAATATACTATATATATATATATATATATATATATATATATATATATATATATATATATATATATATATATATATATATATATAATATTATACTATGTCCATAGTAATACCTTGGTTATTTTAACTAAAATTTCGAACGAATATCTACTTTCGCAAGAAGCAGAGGCAAACAGAATGCTGCTTTTAGACCGCAAAGGCAAACAGAACTTTCCAAGTTTGCGTTTAATTTGAATTAGAACGAATTTGTGCCGAATTAGCTCGGAAAGATTCACGAAATTTATCTACCAAGTAAATAGAGATGGGACCGCGGAAGAAAGAAATACCGCGTTATTTATGGCCGCGTGAGATCTAGGCCCTCCCGTCGGGATGTTGTTTATGTTAGGGGCACCACACCTGAGAACGAAGATAAGCCGGCGAAGAATAACAGAGCGGATTTATAAGGGTTAATAAAAAGAGATAAGGCATTGCTTTAAGACAGATACTTCGAACGGAATGAACGAAGTGAAAAAAAATTGAAGGGGGAAGATAGACAATATGGAGTGCATACTTATTGACATGTTAAATTATATTAAATGTATTAGAGGGATTATGGGGCATAAATGGATTTTAAAAGAAGAATAAATTTTATTCTGTGGGCAGCGACGGTTCGTGGGGGGGGGGGGGGGACAGTTGGGGCACTTATAACCAGATTTTGGAATGGGGATGGGGAAATGCGCCGCAACCAAAAATGTTTCATTTATAGTATTATACACACACTTTGCTGTGTAGAAATATGAGTGTAACTGTCAGACATCAAATTTTCAAATAGGTACCTAGATAATAAAATTTTGCTAAACTCACCATATGACCATGACCATTAAATCTGCTTGTAGTTGAAGTCCATCCTCCTAAATTTCTGAGCAGAAAAATAGTCGATGACTTGATCATTAAAATTTTAAATTGACTTTTTTTCAATAGCATTGCTAACGCGCACAGCCGCTCCTGGCCTATAGCGTTTCTTAGAAATGTTTTGATACGTTTGAGGGTTGAGAGACATCTTTCGCTTTCCACAGTCGCCATAGGGACGGAACACAAAACAGTTAGCTATTCCACAGGTTTACTAAATATTGATGTTAAATTGTTTTTGATAAACATTTGTAACAGCGATACAGGCCCACTGTGTTTCATAAAATCGTCCTGTGCGTACATTACCAAGAGTTCATTTTTTAATTTTAAGTAATTTATGTTTGTAAATAGGTTACACACAATTTTAATGTCTTTATTTCGAAAGATTGCTCGATATTCACCAAATTTTTCAATTTCAAATAAATTTGCAACATTTAGGAATACATCGAAACTAAAACATTCATGAATCTGTATGGTTAAGGTATCACATAGTTCCTTGAATATCGTGACATTTGGATTGGGGTCCACCTTGTCAGTAAAGTCTTTTTGCGATTCTCTATGATCGTTGTAGATTCTTCACCAGTTAAGTTACCAAATTCTTAATTAATTTGTATTTTTATATTGTCTCTAATATTTTGAATGTCTGTTGAAAAAGTTAATAAATTCTGCTTAACTTTAAGTGCATCTAGTTGCCTACTTTGCAGTTAATCAAAGAGAATGTCGCAGTGAGGCATTATTTTATTGAAGAAAAACAACCAAAATTAATTAATAGAATTTTTATCTGACTCGGCGTCCATAATTTCTTCAAGGCATGTTGGCAATTCTTCTTTGTAAATGTGAACAACATTCACACATTTAGACGTAAAGTTCCATCTGGTAAGGGCCGCATAGGATAGACGCTTTTTCACGACGCTGTATAGAACAGTTGCCCTTTTGGATGATCGAGGAAAGAAAGCGGGAAATGCAGACATATTTGCCAAACAATACCTTTATATGTTTTTCTATTGTACAACAATATACTGTGCATTCTTATAAGTATTTTTAATTTTGGCTTGTACTCCTCCGGGCTGTACTTCTCATCACGGAAGCACCTTTGGGCTATGAGTTTCTTACGTTCTTTGTCTATTCCTAACTTGCTTAGCACCGTCAAAATTTCGTCTGCAATTCCATCTGCTGTGTGATTTTTTAGTACTAAAAACCATTTTACACAACATATCTGATTATAAAAACCATTTGCATTTGAGTAGATGTATCAGTTGTTTCATCGGCCTGTATGGCAACATATTTTGGTGTGTGAATTTCCTTTTTAAATAAATCGCGACAAACATGCAACATTGAATCCAGTAGTTCGTTCTGAATTTGTTTGGCGATGCCTAGAAATTTATTTTTAGTCTATTAAATGAGCCTCTAAAATACTGTCTATTTCGGCCATCAAATTTATCAGCCCTTTGAAAATGCCAGAATTTTCTGAAGTGTAGGTTTCGTCATGCCCATGTAAGGCAAGCTCAAATGGCTCACAAAATTTTATACCGTTAATTAACTTAGACAATATGTAAGGATTACTATTAACAGTTTTATTGGAATTTTTAATAGAGTCCCGATGTGCACTACTGAGTTGACAACGAATGTCTGTCTTCCCCAACATACTAATTTCTAACTAATTTTTAAATGTTTTTGTGAAATAGTGCTTAATCCAGCTAAGATCAAGATCGCCCGCTCTCACTGGTTTTCCGACTTGCGCCAAAATGCACGGAAAACAATAAAATGTATTATGCATATATATATATATATATATATATATATATATATATATATATATATATATATATATATATATATATATATATATTATTTATTTATTTATTTATTTATTTATTTATAAATATATGAAGCTTCATTCTGGTCCAAAATCGAGCCGCAAGGCACCAAAACCGGCTATTGGATACGAGAAAAGCACGTACCTTGAGTTTGATGCACTGGACTTGTAGTTGAATTGTGCTGATTTTTTCGTTCTGTCGACTTGGTTTTGGTGTTAGTACTAACTGACTTTGATGCTTGATGCATGGGACTAATCCTGCTTGAATTAGACTCATGATTCTTCGAAGTGTGTTTGCAAGCTCAGGCATGGCTTTAGTTTACTGGTACCTTTGCTCGGTCTGGTTGGCAGATCTCTTGTTTTTCATTGCATTTGCTTGCTCGGAAGTTAATTCGGGGATGGTCTTTTTTACTTGATACTGGTACGACGAAGATTGATTCTTGGTAGCGGAACTACGTGCTGGTTTCTTCTGCACCTCTACTCTAACGGGCAGAAAGAGATTTGCTTGTTATTCAGTATATTGTTCCCATGGCGAGGTACAGTTGCTTGTATGATCGCAATGGGTGTCTTGTCCTTAGTCTGCCATCTTGTGATGGAAGAAGTATGGAAACCTAGATGCTGGAGTTTTAATCTGACGTCGTTAGTTGGCATAGTTTGTAGCACGCCCTTAATTGGGACACGCAGTTTCCTACTGCTTGTTGTTGGTGTTAAGTAAGAATATTCTCTCCCGTTGAAAAACTCTATGATGCTTTTTCGATCGGATTCCGTCTCGAGGACCATAAGGAGTCCGTCCAGCCTCGTTTTAGCTGGCCCGATATTATTTCGGATTTTTTCAGGATGGGCATGACATCCTGGAATGCTCATTTGTCCTTCAGGACAATCGGTTTGTACATCTGTTGATATCCGTAATGTGATGTCCAGAGTCTTTTCTTTTTTTCTTTCAGTTCAATACTTGGTGTTTTAGGTAAAACACCAACGTTGCTGGCATTGTCGTCAGTTTTTGTAGAAGTGGATTCTTCTAGTTCATTGATTCTGGTTTGCGGTCTTTGGATTTCTGCTTTCAATTGTTTATTTTCGAACTTTTTTCGAGTATTTTTCTATAAACTTTGCTTATACGTCATATCTATAGATCTTTAATTAATAAAATGAAACAAAATAAAAAGTCTACATATTTATTATTAATTGTGAGCATTACAATCACAGTTGACTGATTTTAGAGATAAAAAATAGTCTTTTATTTAATCTACACAATTCTTAATTAAACTTTGGAACACAGGCAAAAATAAATTTTTCTTAGTTAAATAACTTTTTAAACTGTCAAAACAGAAAAAAACAGTAGCAATCGGCTGTTTTCTATAAAATTACTATCAAGTTAGGAACTTTCAAACAGTTGTAACCAGTGCAAACAGGCTTGCTGCATTGAAGCTACACACGTTTCGTACAATGGTCTCATTTATATGCAGTCTTGCGTTTTAGTCTTGAGGGACAGATGACACAATTTTTTAAGTTGATTACACTCAAATTCAATATCTTCCTTTTTATTTTCCGGTACATCTGGTCCAAGGAATATTTTTATCGACGAACGCAATTCTTATGCTAGACTTGAATTACGTATCTCGTGGTAGACGTAGTGCCATCAATAAGCATTGTAAACAACAGATTACAGTCTTCATTATAAATATACATTTTTTACCAATACAAGAATTTCGATGATATATTAGGCAATAAAGTGATTGGACTTGAATAAAGATGAATAAAGGAGAAGTATTAGGATAGCATTTAGTTCATTCTCGACTGTATCATACAATACTGTTTCAGCTTTGAAAGGTTCCCGGGGAATTTTCACTTTCACTATTTCTACTAGTGTACAACTTCATGTTAGTCGAAGTAAGAATCTCGTGAATTATAGAATTATCAAAAATGTTACTCTATATGTTGTAAAGATCTTTCGGATCACCATCAGAGAGGTTTGAAGATGATACTGCTGATGATGGTACAACGTTCTGCCGAAATGTTTGCACGCCGCTGGTGTTGACTCTATTTGAATCTCCTCCAAATCGGCCTCATTGAGCTGGATTTCTTGCTCCTCGGACGTCAGGCCTTCATTTTACATTGCTTTCTGCACGGAGTCTGTATTATGATCACTTCCCATTACACTAAAATTCGGGCCAATAACTTCAGAATCGGACTCGCAACGGTCTTCTAACAATCCCACCACATTTTATTCATGCTTCAAATTTTCTCTTAGTGATGTGCTATTAATATAATTTGATGTTGCTCGTTTTGTGAGTGAATAGCCTGACTGATTCTTCCTTGTGATGTGAGACTGAATATTAAAGAGAAAAAAATATAATCTGAAAAAAGTTGATAATTACATGACAAATATACATACAAAATAATTACATGAGTACTAACGAGTGGTAAGACCACTCGCGATTTGATAACAGCCATAAATAACCGAAAAGGCACGCGTGAACAGTACCACTCTTCGTGAATTCTGCCATCGATTACGGGATGGGGGGGGGGGGGGGGGGAGGGGCGGTATAAAGAGAACCTGGGGATAATACTACTACGCTAACATCGGTAACTCAACATTTAGAATGCTCGAAGTGTCTACACACGTTGGTACTTGAAGATTAACGACATCGTGACTAATCAATGATGTGAGAGTTTATAAGACAATAAACTTAAATCAAAAAATAAACTCCGAATAATTACTTAGAACATTGAATTTCTAAACACAAGGGAACGAGAACTTTCTAATGTATTCATAGATATAAGCATATATGCTACTGATATGCAAACGGAGGAGAACCATTTGAGTTGATAAAAAATTAAAAAAGAATCAGGTCATTTTTAATAAACTTATCGAGAACAGAAGAATTTCAATGAAGGGCGAAGCGAAGGGCGAAGGGCGAAGGGTGAAGGGCGAAGGTGTATGTTTAGCTTTACAAGGCGGGAGAGAAAGGTCTGCGCTTGGATCAGAAAGTAAACGAAAGTATGTGACATCAGAGAAAGAGTAAAGGAATTCAAATGGAAATGGGTAGGCCATATAGCGAGGCAATATGGTGACAGGTGAAGAAAAGCAATCTTGAGGTGAATACCGCTTGATCAAAAACGTCCACGAAGAAGACCGAAAACACGATGAACAATTGACATCATCAAGTACATTCGACCCGAATGGTAGTGGTCCACCCGAGGTAGGACTGGATGATATCCAGTGATGTACCAAAGGAAGACAGAGCCAAAGAAGGTATTATGCTAGTGCGGAAAAAAAAACTTATTAATGAAATTGAGGAATGAAAGAATGGTTCAGAAATAATCAAACTGAACGACAAGCGCTTAAATGCTGAAGGAATTAGAGATGTAAATACTAAAGAAATTATCTATGAAGATCTTCAAAACACGATAAAATATGAACATTCTGGGTTATTTTTATAATTTTTCATATATAATTGGTTGATTTGCCCGTTACTTTGTGATAGTTTAATTTTTCAAGTTAAATAAAACACTTATTTTGTTATTTATCACTTATTAAGTGATAAATAACAAAGTAAAAATTTGTTTTATTTGATTCCATATATAAGTATTAGAAATGGCATAATAATAAATAAATCCAACAAAAAATTAACGAAAACATGCCTTTTTAAAAACGTCAATTTTCCATAGACTGCCTTGTCTCCGACTGACATCTCGTCAAACAGTGTATTTTTATGATATAAAAATATATTATAGTGATATAATTTATGATGTATGAACATATACATTTTTTGAAGTACTTAGTTATTCACTGTTTAAAAAAGTTTATTAAAATTTAGTTATTTTGATACTCTCAATCTATATATGGCTAATTTCACGTAAAATGTTATCTATGCTGACAATAATTCTGAAGCGTCGCTAAAGAGCCTTGTAGTTTCTGTGCGTCTCTAACCCCCAATCGTTTTTGAATAATTCTGAAGCCCTTAAAGGTATGTTTGTAGCTCGTTCAGCAAGTCATTATATGAATATTATATTTAAAATCAAATTCACAATATCATATTATAAAACATCGATTTTATATATATATATATATATATATATATATATATATATATATATATATATATATATATATATATATATATATATATATATATATATATATATATATATATTTATATTTAAAATTTTTAATATCAACAAGTTCAAATACAAAGTCAAGGAATTTCTATTATTTCAACAGCTTTAACAATGTTTGCAGATTTTTTTTAAGATTATTGTTTAATGGGCATTTGAGGTTCGGACGGTGACTGAATGAATGTGTAATAATAATGTGTATTACAGTATATGTGTGAGACATGGGAGGAAATGTTTGTAATTTTATAGGTGTGTTGTTTGTTTTCTATCTAGGGTTTAGGTTTGGTAGGTTGGTTGAGTGGAATAGCAATTTTAGCTAGACTTTTTTGTTTGTTTACTTTTTCTCATTTCATTTTTTCTAGTCATTAATATTATTCAATAAAGGCCTTTTATTATAATTATTATTAATATTAGGGCCAGTAACTATATTCCTATTCGGTACTACGATAAGTCTGTTCTAAAAAAATCGGCATCGAAAACCATAGATGACCTGATCTCCCATTATCTTCCAGACTCAGGTCTCCTTCCCAGAACTTTTTGAACTAGGGCTAAGAGTTACGGATTGATACATCTTCCCGTTTTTGAAGCCCTTTTAAAAGTATTATCTTAAAATTGCCCTAATTTCGCGACTTATTTCACTCATTTTAAAATTTTAGTTAAAAATCGTTGATTGGATATTTTACAGTCGAATCCCTTTAATAATGAAGAACGAATGTTTATTTGTCGGAGCACATTCGTCCTCTTGTACCATTCAATTTCGGAATTAAACGTTCATAATTACCCATTAAAAAATTGATAAATTGAAAAATAGGCCTTCAACAACTTCCCAACACAACGGCGATATTTTCTTCGAAACGCACACTTTTTTGTCTTATTCTTGTTTTAATATCGAGTAGAGTGAAATGTGGTGGGCATTTGTCGACAATTTGGCGAATATATCGCTGGGTTAAGAGACCATGTGCGCCATAAAGACATTTTGCCGCATACAACACTGATTTTGATAATAAATTTTGACAAACGTTGTTGTTAAACATTCCATGATGATTTGCCATACATTTGATGTTCTATGATAATTGCCATGATAAAATTGGCCATGATGACTTGACAGCGACCCTTATTGGAAGTTCGAACACGCATGTCGCATGTGGAATATGTCCATGTTCATGTAGAATTTTCTTATTTTTTATCATTATTCTGCCAAGGTTATTCAATCAATACAAAATCAATCCAAATAAAAATATTTTTCTTAGTATTGTTCTTTTTTTGTTCTTCAATACGTTTTCCAAAATTGTAGACTGTTCAAAGGAAAGTCATTTGAATAAACAACTTTAAAGTTGACCTGCTTTCCTCCTTCGATATTTTTCGGATTTTCAATATCGCATATAAAAACCACTTATTACATGCGATCGTCCATTTTCTTCCATTATCATCATTTATTCGTCCTTCGTTGATCTCATCCACTTGGGTCCGGCCATGCCGATTATGCGATTTAATAAGGAGCCATCGTAAAAGTAAATGTACTGTACAAAAGGGAAAATCTTTGTTTTTTTTGTTGTTGTTCAGCAGGAGGTCGCGAGGAGTTTTTTCGGAGAGCGTTGGCCTGTGGTCTTGTTTGTTTCGGACCGCCTAGACGGGTAGAAAAATGTTTTCGGTGGTTTTTCTGACCACATGCAGATTTATTGTTCTCTCTGATATAACGTCGGTTTCAGTTTCCAACAGTTTATCGCCAGGACATAAAAAACTGCTATAAATATTGCCATGACTTAAACAGTTCTAAGGATGTTTATATCACGGTTTCAGTTTTGAAATCCAATTTTCTCGACTGAATACTGCATAATATATATATATATATATATATATATATATATATATATATATATATATATATATATATATATATATATATATATATATACATATATATATATATATATATATATATATATATATATATATATATATATATATATATATATTCAAGTATGGGCCCTGTACATTTAGAGGCGTTTGTTGTTGTTAGCCTTCCTTTGCGCCCATACTAATTTCATTCTTTCCCTATAAGCTTTTCTCCTTTCGTCAGATCAAGTTGTTCCAGTCTTCCTACATTTTTATCTCTGGCCAACCTTCCAAACGTCAACCTTGTGTCTGAAACAGCCTTTATCCTGAATTTCACTTTGTATAATATTGGCTGATCTTAGGTCCTCTATTGTAACGATCCATTTAATTATTTCTACTATTCATCCGTTTTGTGTCCGTAAAACTTAAGCCTTCTTTTTCTCATATCGCTATGTATATCTGTGTATTGTTTGATTTCTTGGTTTTCTCGAAGTCGGTATATTGTTGTATTTATTTGTTGGGGGCCTAAGATTTTTGTTATGATTTTTCTTTCCTTCTTTTCAATGTCCTCGATGTCTCTCTTTCTATTCAAAATGAGCGTTTCTGCCCCATATAGACATTCTGGCTTAATAACTGTCTTGTAATGTCTCAGTTTTGTGTTTTTAGAAAGGCATTTTTATTGTATATATTTTGTGTAAGTCTCAATGCCGTTTCCATTTTTTGACATCTACCCTTATTGGCCGCTTTTTCCAACCCATTTTCCATGATTATTTCACCCAAATATTTGAATTGAGAGACTCGTCTGATGCTACCATATTTTGTTTTTAGAAATTGTGTTCTTAGTCTGTTGCAGGTCATGTATTGTGTCTTTTCAAAGGAAATTTGGAGTCTTACCTTTTCTGTTGTTTCCTTTAGGATTTCAATCTGTTTCTGTGCCGTTAATACATCTTAAGCCAAAATTGCTAGATCATCAGCAAACGTCAGATAATCAATTTTGATGTTGGTTCTCCCCAGTTTAATGGGCTGGTCAATATTCAGGGCCGACTTTTTTTCACGCCACTCCTGTATTACTTTTTCTAGAACACAGTTAAATAAGAGTGGCGAGAGCCCAAGGGGATGCCCTTGTCTCACTCCAGTTTTAATTTCGAAGGGCTCTGAGATGTCATCCATGAATTTCACTTTTGACCTTGTGTTAGTTAATGTTGCTTTAATAATTGCCAGCGTTTTCAGATCTAGTCCTTGTTCTTTTAAAATTCGGAATAAAAATTCGCGGTCAGTTGAATTATATGCTTTTTTGAAATCCACAAATGTACAGACAAGATTTTTATTGTACAGTTTTTGATACCTTAGAATCATCTTTAGATTCAGGATCTGTTCAGGGCAGGATCTGCCCAGTCGAAAACCTGCTTGATATTCACCAATTTTAGGTTCTAACTGTCCCTGCGTTCTGTCTTGTAGACATTGAGATAGAATCTTGTAACAAACGGGAAGAAGAGATATCCCTCTATAGTTGTTTACATCCGTGATATCTCCTTTCTTGTGTAGTGCACGGATTAGAGCATCTTTCCAATCTTCCGGAATCCGTTCGGTTCGCCAAACTTCTTGTAGAATTTTGGTTATTTCCGTGATTGTACCTGGACCAGCGGATTTCAAAAGTTCAGCAGTGATTCCATCTTCACCAGAAGCTTTGTTATTTTTAAGTCGCTTGATTTGCCTAATTATTTCATCTTCATTTGGTGGTAATGACTCTTGTTTGTTTGTTTAAGGTTTAGTGTTGGTAATTTGTTTACGGGCTCAGGACAGTTTAGTATTTGTTCAAAATATTTCGCAAGTTCTTTGCAATTGTCTTTGTTATTTAGAGCTAATTGTCCCTTTTCCTTTTGGAAGCAAAGACTTTGGGGTTGATAGCCTGTTAATTTAGTTTTAAATGTTTTGTAAAAGTTTCGGGTGTTATTTTTTTGGAATGTTTTTTTATTTCATTAAGTTGATTGTTTTCATATTTTTTTTTAGTTTGTCTAATTAGCTTCGTTGTTTCTTTTCTTACTTCCAAAAAGATGTTATAGTTTATTGATGTGTTTTGACTGTTGTTGTTGCAATGTTTGAATGCTTTACTTCGGTTTAATACTGCTTGCTCGCAAACTTCATTCCACCACGGATGTTTTCTACGTTTTTGTAAAGGGACCAGCTTTAAGGCTGTTTTAATAATTTTTTATTTTAATTCTTGCCAGTTCTGTGCTGGTTGTTTATCAAGCTCTTATATATATATATATATATATATATATATATATATATATATATATATATATATATATATATATATATATAGTTAGTTATATATATATATATATATATATATAGTTTTTTATTTCTTTGATTTCTTTGAACTGCGCCCAATGAGACAATAGTAGTCAGGAGTTATACACCCTCGACCGTTGGGTTTGGCCATCCGAAGAGAAGTCGGCGAAAATATGGATTGTTTGATTGTGGAGGGGGCCTCCTTATTCTTGGCGAGAGAGCATATGTCGGTACCCAGATGAGTCTAACCAACAACATCTCTGAACGTTGCTATAATAATAAATAAAAGCAAATATTTATCATTGAAAATGGTTTTATTGTTTTTCAAAAAAAATTATTAATGGATGCAAAATATTAATAATGATGACAATGATGAAATATTGATGTTTTTACCGGTTAAATATTAAATTGTTCAGTCCGATGTGTGAAAGCTCTCGTTGTCATGGTGAAGAATGATTCTGCGTCCCTGGCAGTGGCGACTCATGAGGGAGGGTGTTGAGGCGCCGCCCCTCCAGCATAGCATTTATCACAGTAAACAATTTTTCTGAACAAAACACTCTGGTTCACCTCCTGTAGAGGGTTTCAGTAGCACGAAAAATAAAAAATAGGAAAGGGAAAGTAAAAAAAACATCTTCAGCAGCATTATTTTATTCTACGCCCCCCTTATTAATTATAATTATTTGATGTAATTATCTTTATTTGAAGAAAAGGATTAATCTATTAACCATAAAACTTAAACTTGCCATTTTATTTTGGAAACTATGATTGAAATTATTAGGTATAGATCTCAAAGTGGTGGTGTATTTGATGCTGTTATCTTATTTGTGTATATATTTTTATTGTTTATTATATTTATTTATATTTCTCTTTATTTCAGTCTTTATGTAGTTTTATTAAAGCTTTTTTCTATATTTAAAAAGCACATGTGAGTTTCTGCTGCTTAAAATTACACTAAATAACATTACCTTTTAAGATAATTTAGGCTCATTCATTAGCAAAAAATAATATTTAGCAACCGACTAAATCGTATTTTAAACATAGAATTCGGATTTGCACGAGAAGTAAGTGTTCTAAACCCAGTAAACTTTTTAATGATCAGATTGTTGGAAATGGTTTTTTGCCAACGTGGAAAGGCGAATACCGTTACGAACTTTTCGGCAGTTTGGAGCCTTTGAAAAAGATTTACTGTTCCCCCTGACTGAGTTTTGGAAAATATGCCACGGAGGTGGGGTCGTTTTTGACGTGAAGGCAATCCCACTCCAAATACGTAAGCTTTCTTTTATTGCAGCAATAAAAAATTCGTTAACCCTCTTATTTCGATATCTTGACGGATTTATAAACCCGCGTAATGCTGCTGCTAATAATAAAAACGGATTTACTCCATTTTGAGAAATTAAAAAAGATATATTATCCTCTGAGGAATTGAAACTCCGACATAGTTTATTACTTTATGGAAGTTGTTCGAAAAGTTTTCGAATTGAGAGAAAAAACGTAAGATTTGAGGTTTTTAAAAGTTTTTCTACGTAGTGACCTTGCAATTCAATACACTTAGACCACCAACGTTCCAATTTTTTTAATATCCCGTGAATAATGTGATTTCCTTAATTCAATGAGGTAGAACTTTGAATCGTAAGTCATGGTGATTGTATACAGGTGCACCATCGTGG
This sequence comes from Cosmopolites sordidus, assembly GCA_031761425.1. Classification (NCBI taxonomy): domain Eukaryota; kingdom Metazoa; phylum Arthropoda; class Insecta; order Coleoptera; family Curculionidae; genus Cosmopolites; species Cosmopolites sordidus. Next base: position 341,889 of record JARFXV010000535.1, read on the forward strand.
TAAAAGGGAACTTCCTTTTTGGTCAGATTTAGACGTTTAAGGGCCTGAATTGCGCCCTTCAAATGGTTAAGTGCTAAACGTAATACTAATAGTGATGAGCTTGATTTTTGCTAGAAAGTTTATCAGAACTGCACTAAGAGAATTCCAGAAAACTGAAGCACTGACTTTTCCCATAGAAACTCAGCAGAATTATGCGTGAAATAAGTCTAAACACTGATTTACAGCCACGTTTAAATTCAGTAGCCAATTAGCTTATGCCAGAGCATAAGACCAAGCAATAATTATCAAGAGTTCTAACTTTTATTTAATTTTCAGAAAATGCAGAAAGTTCTTTGCTTTACTTGATTGCCATGGAAAAGCAACTAAACTCAAGCGTTTGACATTTTGCAGTACGCCATCTGGCAAATCATACTTCAAAAATATCATAATGATTTATATATTCTACTATGCTAAAGTTAATTTCAACCATTTCAAAAAATTCATTTTTTCCAGAAAATTCATTCACCGATACAAATTTGAACTCGATAATAAATGTACAGAAAGCTCTCTAATCCCGCGAACTCACATTGAACACCTACGCAACAATCCTGTACATTTCTATTCGTCGATGTCTTATTTCCTCGCAGTATGTTGAATAGCTTGTTCATCTCGATTTTTCGTCAATACATATTCATAGATGTAAAATCTAAGCTCTTAGATAATCTCCCCATTACTTTATATCGTACATTAATTATAGTGCTTCACATATTGAAACTTGTACGGTCTGTATGTTACTGTTTCGTGAGTTAATGGAGAAACGATGTCCAATTTTTTTATTGGAACGTTCGGTAAATTGTTCCTACAAACAATATAGAATTTACAATATCAACTGATGAATTGTTAAGGAAATTAGAATATCTTCTAAAGCTGCAGAACTTTTTGTTGAAGCCGAACATCTCTAAAATTGTGAAAACCAACTTATATAACTTCATCTATAAAAAAAACAGAAAAAGGACAGCTTGGGATTTGGATTGGGAAGAAAATATGTCTCTAAGATGTGTCGTACTACAAATATGTATCGTTCTATAACATTTCAAATATATACAAGGTGTCCACTATTGTTGGTTATTTTTGATTTAAGGCATAATAATTTCTAAACTTGAAGAGATTTACCACTAAACACCAAAACACTTTTTTTTTAGTGTTTAGTGGTAAATCTCTTCAAGTTTAGTGTTTCACACCAAAGGTTTCAATAGAAGAATTTATCGTAATAATTTCATTATTATAACATTATAGTACAGTGTTTGGAAATTTATTTACCAAAAATAATACTGTCGAGATGGCGGCCTTCGCGGCGCTGGCATTTTTGAAAGCATGATCGAAAATGTGTTATAACCCTGCCGCACATATGTCTGGATATCGAGTTAATCTCACGTACAATATTCTCCTTTATTTGCAATATGGCATGTGGTTTATTTTCACAAGCTTTGCTTCTGACATAACCCCACAAGAAAAAATCACGTGGAGTTAAATCTGGAGTTCTTGGGGGCCAATTTATGTCACCTCTACGGGATATTACTTTTCCTTGGAATAATTCCGATACCCCCTCCAAAGAATCACGCGAGGAATGATACGTAGCTTACACGTAGAAACCAAATAATTGGAGTGTTTGATTGAAAAAACCTCGTATCATCTCACAATACCTAGCCGAATTACCATTGACGGTTTTATCTCTGGCATCGTCAAAGAAGTTTGGGACAATTATGCCTCTAGCTGATATTGCAGCCCATACAACTTTTGGGCTGTAATGGTTTTTCGTGTTTTTCGTTGGGATTTTTCTCCGCCCAGTATCTGCAGTTTTGCTTGTTTATATGGCCATTTAAATGAAAGTTCGCCTCGTCACACTAGAAAACATTGTCACAGTTGCCAAATATTTCCAACATTTTATTGGCAAATGTCAAGCGCATAATAATTTGAATTTCATATTTTAAAATGACATGCAGTGAAGATTTCTTAATGTGTACCTGGCTACTTCGCTTCCATACGGATTGGGATGGATTTTCTCTATCTGACTCACGCACACGTTCAATTTTGTTTGCACCTCTGCTTGACCTTGGATGACCTTTAGACGGTAAATTTAAAGTTGATTCTGTAATTTCAAGCTTTTTTATCCATTTCTTTATCAAATTAATACTTGGTGCCTCTTTTATGTCATGTAAATTACATTCGGCCATATAAAGACGACGAGCCGTAATAAGGGAATTGTTGTTTTGATAATACGCGCGAACACAGAAAGCACGTTGTTGTCCGGTGAAATGCCCCATGGCAACTAATTTTCCCTGAACCAAGCTTCGATGTAAAATTAACACGACCTGGGCGTTCTACCTAGAAGAAAACATGTCATTTAATATGAACGACATTTTCTGGTATTTCTAAGCTTCTTCATTTCTTAAGTCATATATATCAGAGAATGGCAATTTTTCTCCATGTTACTGTGGCTGCATTACAATTCCTGTAAGATGCTATAACAGAAATATTATATATAAGAACATAATTTTAAGTAATAATAATCAGTGGCCATTAAAGAGACAAATATTGTGAAACGCGTCAAAGAAGAGGACTGTTTCTATCTTAACCCGCAACGTCACTCGTTGATATTTTGCCAATGGGTCATAGGTGTGACCTGTTCTATTATAACAGTTCTTGTTTTGTTAATAAATAATTTGTCGAGTAGAATAATATATATAATAAAAGAATTAAAGATAATATATAAATTATAATCTTAACACCTTAAAAATGGCTTGGTAAACATTCATTATGCATTCAGTAAGTCCACCTGCGACAGTACGAATTAAGGTAGATTAAGGCAGAATACTTTGATAGATAGAGCCAATATAATATTATGTGATTGTTCTTATAAAAATGAATCACTTACCAAAAATTATTATTGAAGTGAAAGAAACGTTAAAATTATGTAAAAAGCTTGTTGATTTTACCACAAAACTAAAACTGCTGTAAATAATTTGATATCCATATTCGCCCTTATTAAACCCAGTTTAAATAATCTCCCAAAGATTCATAAACTGAAAAAATATGTTCCCATATGTTCAACTTTTGAATCTCCAACATACATTATAGCTAATGGGTTAACTGGAAAATAAGAAAAACTACTCCTCCCCAAATAAACTCTTCTGTAAAAAAATACTACGGCATTTATTAAAATATACAATGTTGGAGGATGGAGAGTTTTTAATACCAGAACCCAATCAATTGATAATTGTTTATTGTAATTAAACACTAATGTTGCATCAACAATGTTGTCGCATCTCTGACAGGTCATTGCGGTCATATTTTTATATCGATTTTTGACATGTCTTATCAGTTGTTTTTCGAAAGGTTTGTAATTAAATCATGGTTTGTTTCACGTTAGAAGAAAGTTTGGAAGTTGTTCAGTTTTATTACACAAATTCGCAATCTCCTCATGATACTCAATGAGCAATTCAGACCCATCGTGGTGGTCCTTCTGAACAGGCCATTGATCGTGTTATTAGAAAATTTGAAAGTGAGTTTACTGTTCACGATAGTTTAGTGCCTGTACGACAAAAAAAACAGAAGTGTTAAGAATATTGTCGCCGTTCACGCAAGTGTAGCCGAAAATGACAACGTCTCGGTTGCTCGCCGCTCGCAAGAGTTAAGCCTCTCGCCAATGACAACCTGGCGAATTTTGAGTTTGGGCATAGGCTTGCATCCATACAAGATGATACTGGCACAAGAATTGAAACCAACCGACCATCGTATTCTTCTTGAATTTGCCGATTAGATCCTCGAAATGATGGAAACCGATAACGAATTTCATCCCAAAATCATCTTCCCCAATCCGACAACGAATTACCCCTTAGTCACGCCAGTTAAAGGCTGGATAAGGCCGGATGTCTTCTGAGAAGTGTTCTACGTCGGTCACTCGCCAGTCGGTAAGCTTCCTGACTGACTTATGGGCAAGCATACAACCAAGCCTGGGGGGGAAGGGTGCTGGCCTGAGCTGTCGGTAGATGATGACCGTGGTTCGGAACCCACGTTAAACTGTAGGTCCAGTTGCTAAATAGCCTTGTAGTTGCTAATGCGTCTCTAACCGTAATCCTTTCTTTCCTTTCCTTTCCATCTGGGTTCTTTAAATTGTAATTGGCTAGGCACATTTCTTTTCGATAGTCAAAATAATAGATCATAAAATATTTTTTCCTAATTAATTTTGAAAGAAGTACACTCTTTGTTTCTGTATCATATAAAAACTGTTTAAAAGGTATACTAGAACAATATTTGCCATCGGGGAATTTCATTAAAAAGAAAATATTAAAAACAAAAATGTAAAAATCTCGGAAATTATGACAGATAGATATAAGACATGTTTAAGAAGAATTGAAGTATTAGGTCTTAGAAATGTTGTAAAATGAAAAAAAATATTACATTCCTTTAAAAAAAAAAGAAATATAACTGAGATATGATATGACTTTGTTATCCTGGACACCCGTACAACGTAGACAAATTAAAAGTTAAGTCACAGTTTCACTAATATCCCTACCAAATATGATAATAAAGAAAGGTACTAAGCCAACAATGGAATTAACTTCAAGTCCCTAAAAAACGAAGTAGAAGCTAAGGAAAATATAAATACGAGGAAGAAGCCTGTTCTGGATTAAAAAAAAAAGGTTAAATAGACAAAGAAATAAAGAAAACTATAAAAAGAAGGAAGAGAGATGAAGCATGTAAGAAAAATAAAAAAAACCAAAGACGAAGAGTCATGTTTATTCCAGCTATGTAAGGAAGATTGCGGAGAAAACATGATCCAATGTATGAAATGTAAAGGTTGTATACATGACTTATGTGCTGACGCGGAAAGTAAGATGAAGAAATATATTTGTGATATCTGTGTTCAATCTTAATAATTTTTGTAGGTGTAATTTTGTTTCTTAAGAAATTATAATTTTAGTTTTTTATGTGTAATTTACTTGGTAATTAAGTTCGACTTTGAGACTGTGATGATTCCAAAAAATATTGATTGTAAGTTGATCTTAGACTGAGTAGTTTGTAGTTTTTATTTTTTAATATTACCTCTTGCTATTAAGTAGTTTTCTATATAGTTTATGATGTTCACTCAAGTCTTATTCTAAGTACGACTTAAGTTATAGGTAGTACGAATTAGCCAACCAGGCGCCTTAATCGTACCGGAGATAATTTTTTGAAAACTTTAAAACACCTGTTTTGACAAAAGATTTTTGGATTTCTATAAATGTTTATTAAAAAGTAAATAAATAAAGATTCAGTAGATGCAGAAGATTTTGTTTCATTTAAATTGTACTAAACATTACAGTACTATTTCCTTAGGGAGCACGACTTAGGCAACCTTACCTTAAACTTCGACCTCATAATAAATATATTTTTATCGGTACTAAAAAACAATGATGGCAGGATGAGCTAACACGTTTTAAACTTGTGAGCACAACTAAATCTAATAGAAAATTTAACTATATATGTCTAAGAATTGTTGACGTAAACTAGTTATAGCTTATTAAAATTCAATTATTTTTCGGCGCTTCAAATCAGATAAAATATATGTTTTTCTTGTTCGGGCTCATTTCTGGCTATGTCTCCCCCAATATACAAAATTGTCGGTATTGGTGCGAATATAATCCATACGTGATACATGAAATTCCTTTGCATCTGCAAGATCCGCAGATCACAGTTTGGTGTGGATTTTGGCATGGAGGAATCATCGGTCATTATTTCTTTAAAATTGAGAAAGGAGCCACCGTTGCCATTAATACCAAGCACTACATGGTAATGCTGGAAGATTTGTTTTGATGGAATCAATACGGACGACCTTTATTTTCAACAGGATGGCGCACCACCGCATATTTCCGGAGTAAACATGGGGTTATTGCGAACCAAATTCGGCAACTCGTTAATTTTACGACAAGGCCCCATCACTTGGACGCCGAGATCATGCGATTTAACTCCTTTAGATTATTTTCTATGAGGACATGTGAAAGCACAAGTTTACAGTAATAAAACCTCGACTATTGGTGACTTGAAAACTAACATTCGTCAAGCCATAGTTGCCATACAGCCCGAAATGTACGCTAGGGTCATCGAATATTGGCGCGAACAATCTTAAATAAAGCAATTTGAACCCCTTTTGCGCAAAAAATCTGTATTTTATTTGAAAGGAAATGAAAGGATTTAGGATTTAGGAAATGAAAAGATTTAGAACCGCATCAGCAACTACAAGGCTATTAAGCAACTGGACCTACAGCTTAACGTGAGTTCCGAAGTGATGGATATGGTAGTCAATAATGGCAAATTAACCATCAGAGAGCTAGCAAAGGACTTGAACATTACTTATGGATCCGTTCAAAATATTTTAGTTAATTGTTTGGGTTTCCGCCGTGTTGGAGTAAAATTGATACCGAAAGACCAGAATTTCATGCAAATTGGATATTAAAAAATAACATTTAAAAAAGCGATTCAATAATTCTACCTTTTTGGAGGAGAAAACAGAACAAAAATTTGCAACAATCATATAATAACCCTAATTTACACGTAGGTTTGGTAAAATATTTAAAGAAATTAATATAAAAACCAAATTTTAACTTACAACAGTTCTTAGGTCGCAGTAGGATTTTTTTCCTATGGATTAAGAAAATATTTCATAAATCTGAAAAGATGTTATTATGACGGTGCAGCATCAGGAGAATATAAGGAGTCGAGTACTTCCCAGCCTAACTGATTCTGATTTTTTCTTGGGTAATTCTGTTATTATTCTTGAGAATAATACCTTTTCGATTAGTCATTCTTGGAAGGTTTTTTTTTCGTTAGGTTTTCAACCCTTATAATGAATAACTGCTGGACATGTCCACCATACTGACAAAAACAGTTTTTAGAGTTAAGACCAAGACCTAGTTTTGGAGACGTCAAAGGTTGTCCTGGCATTAACCATTGTCGATTTGCATTATAGAATTATCTTTTTATCTCATGTAGCAATTTTTTGAAGGAAAGTATCTCTGCCTAACCTGGACAAAAGTACACCGCAGACATTGAATTTTGTTTTGAATATTTTATCATTTGTTTTAAACAGCGTTTGTTGTGGGCTATGAAGTTTTAAGCTTTGTGGCTAATTCTTGGATGATTTATTGGGCAAAATATTGAATTGCAGCCAGCAACAGATCATCATCAAACTCAACAAGACTTCCAGATTTTATACCGTCAAAAACATTGAAAACACCATTGTGTTATCCATGGCACCAGGATAAACAGCATTAACGGTACTTATAGCATAAGTTATGGGAAACTGAAATATCAAATGTCTAATTTACAACTTATCCACGTTTTACACTTTTATTCTTGTGTTCACCTAATTTCTAGTTCTGCTTCACAGAACTATTTTAGAATATAGATTATGTTGAATATAGTTATGTTAAATTATTACCAGTAGATGGTAATGTTTTTAAAATATGATGTTGTTAAAATGGCATTACTTAATGGTTCTTCTAAAATATTGGACAAATAAGAAGGGCAATGGTACAAGATTTAAATAACATGGCTGGACCAAGATATAATAGAAGAGATATATTTGCAGTTGCAACGTATTTATGGAGCCAACCACAATCTACAGTTAAGCAATTTAAAATAAGTCCAGATATCAAAAACAGGAGATGCAAAAGACGAAAAGACCCAAAGGGTCTTTTATTTATTTTAATCCAAACCGAGTAATTTTATACGCTTCCATGCGCTTAATTTGTTAATCTTTACCGCACTACGTTTAGTTATAAATTGTAAACAAAATAGGTTGTTTCAGTTTTTATCTCCATGTTAACATCAACCCCTGATGATGTTAACCTGGTTAGAGAAGCGCGCGTCTAGTAATTTCTGTGTTTTGGTGTAAGTGGAAAAGTAATTATAAATTTTGTATTTAATCCCTAAAGTTAGAATATCAAAATAATCAAGAAGTAGATTACTGATTACGAATTAATTGGAAACCGCAATCAATTCAAATATTTCTTTTTTAAATCAAAAACACTATTTTTTAGTTAATATATTTAGTCTATGGAGACCATATATCGAGTTGTTTTATAAATTTATAGGTGTTGGAAAGCACACCTCTGGAAAAGGTAATATGTGGTTTGAATGTCCAGATGTCATCGTAAATACCAAGATGGGTTTTTGTGCTTTTTGTTCAACAAAACTGGTCTGATGTATGAGCCACGCGATGCCCGTTACCTCGTTACAAACATATTTACGACTCTTTCTGATGGCGCCACTGCTACTCTTTTTTTCCTGTTTTTGTTTGTACGTTTCACTAAAGGTAACATATTGCCTTGTTTATCACTGCACAGATTAAATTTCTTATGGGATGTTCTGCTACAAAAGAACCCTATTAAATTTTATTTTTTAGTTTTCCTTATAGGTAAACTTTAAATATCGCATTATGTTATATTTTACGTTCTTTAAATGTTAAAAATAGTGTTAAAGTTTCAATTTATAAGAGGCAGTTTAATATAATTAATTACAGTGATGAACACACTATTTGAGACATGGCATTTTTATAATGATACGCTAAAAACAAATATTTAATAACCATTTTGTCTATCAGCTATTTTCATCAACTCATGGTGTGTAAATATTGAGTGAACAGTGATGAAAATAATTAGCTAAAACAGGTTTAGTTGTATTTATTAAATCTACAAAGTATGCTTACAATACAGGTTGCGTCCATTCATCGACTGCATATTTCCGAAGGTGTAGTATTTTCTATGTCGTGAGTAATAAGTTTATTGTGCTTTTTATTTTACTTTGATTCTGATTAATTTAAAATACAAAACCTAAGCAGTGCATAAATAGAACCAACAGTTTTTGTTATGTTTGTGGAAAGCAAACCTTTAAATGGCAAAAACATAATTTGATCCCTCTTCTGCCAAAGGCTTACGAAATTTATTTTAATTAAATTAGGAGTTAAAGGAGGAATTCAAGTAGGAGTTAAAGACATGGGACCCTCATATTCGAGGGTAGTCCCAGAAGTACCCTACCTAATAAAGAAAACACAATAAATTTGGGAAAAAATATTTTTATTTCTCTACATAATATCCTTTTAGATCGATACCCTTTTCCCAGCAATGTTCAATAGCTTCGATTCCCTGTTTATATCAACCACAGCCTCTACCTCTTCATAGTTGGCAAATATTTTACCAACGAGCCAATTTTTCAAGTTTGGAAAGAGAAAATAATTAGAGGGGGCTAAATCTGGCGAGCAGGGTGCGTAAGGAAGCAATTAAACTTTAATTCATTGATTTTGGCCATCGCGATAACGGATGTGTGAACTACTGTATTGTCTTGATGAAACAAAAGTTTCTTTTTCGCCAAATACAACCGGTTTTTCCTGTTTTTATCACTCAAATGCTATAATAAGTTCGCATAATACTCGAAAATTATCCCACGCGCATCCCAAAAAACTAACGCCATGACCTTGCCTGCAGACGGAACTGTCTTCGCCTTCTTTGAACTGATTTTTCCCTTTAAGTCCATTGTTTTGACTGTTCCTTCGTCTCAGGTGTGAACTAATGGACCCACGTTTCATCCATGTCTATGAGTCGACGCAAAAACTCAGCTTTGTTCATGTGAAACGTCGCCAAATACTCGATTGAATTATCCTCACGGCGCTGTTTTTGTTCCATTGTGAGTAATCGCGGCACTCATCTTGCGCACTGATTTTTCATGCTCAAATTTTCAGATAATATGCGATGTACAGCACTTTTTGAAGTACCTACCATGTCTGCTAGCTCGCGCACTTTCAGTCGATGGCCATCCAATACCATTTTGTGGATTTTCTTCACCATTTCCGGCGTGGTCACCTCATTTGGTCGGCTACTGCGATGTTCATCTTGGCAGTTCGTATGGCCTCGCTTAAACTATGCCGCCCAATATTTTGCTGTTGTAAACAAAGGACCAGACTCCCCCAGAGTAGAATTTAGCTTCGCTTTGACATCGATTGGACTGAGACCTTTCAAATGAAAGTATTGCATCACATAATGAAGACCAATTTTTTTAATGTTTACGAATTCACTGAGAGCGTTCACTATTAATGGCTGCCAAACAAATACTAATACCGTAGCGTCGTCAAAGTTCAAACTTAAGCTTTGTAAGGTTGGTAATTTCTACCATAGTAATTTTTTTCAAATAACAACCGTCGTTTATACTTCCAGAACTACGCTCGTATGTTGTAAAACTTGTCTAACATTGTTAACAGGTTCGCCGTCAATGTAAATGAGGTTCGAAGTGCCAGTGATTTGGAGAGTACCGATAGAACATGTCACATATTGATATTTTTAGCTCACTAATATGGTAGGCATTAGGCCAAAGTCTAAAGATAGTGTACAGTATCTTCGTTTACCACCACCTTTAAAACCTGTTCACAAACCGTTAGAATCTTAGACTCTGAATGAAGAAGACAAGAACCTCAATCCCCTCATTCTTCAAGTGATTATACAGAATTTCTACAGGAAATCTAAAATTGTTCTTTATTTGATGTTCCGGGATGTTCAACAGAGCAGTATCTGATTTCACAATGTGAACTTAATGATTTAATTCAAAATTTAAAATTATCTAAACCACAGAAACCAAAGCACATCAGAACTATCACATCAGAACTATCATATCAGAACTACTATTACATCAGAACTTCTTGCATCCAGATTAAGGATATGAAATGTCTTTCAAGGTAATGTAAGCATTATTTTGCCCTAAGACATGTCTAATGCAAAAGCGATCAGCTTACTAATTGATTACACTGAGGAACATCAATTTTGTTGACTTGGATCTGTGACTTGTTTTTGACAAATTTTTTATCTCTGAATTCAAAAATATTCACAGTTTTTCTCTATCACGTCAAGTTCTTAAGTTACAGCATACCCCTCATTTTACCTTATAGTGTACATACGAAAGGAAATAAGGTGAGATCTGACCAAATAGATTAGAATATTTTATTCATACAGAGGTTAACATATTATTAAAAGTTAAATTGTGTTTATACAAAAAATAAATAAAAGATATTATGGTAAAACTTTCTTCTTATTGCTTTTCCTGGAGTGTTCAGTTTGTGGACATTCTCGCTTGATGCTCCAACAGTAGTCAGTCATCATACTGACATCCCATCTACCTTGATACCGCGCTTCTATAACCTTTAGATCTTGGTGGAATCGCTCGCCCTGTTCATCACTAACACCACCAAGATTTTCTGGGAAGTTAGCAAGATGACAGAAAGAAATGACAAAAGAAGAAAAGACTGCAAGAAATGCAGTTTGATGCTCATGTTGCGACCAAGCTTTTTAAAGCTCTCCAAAAGCTGTTGAACACTTTCGATGTAATTCGGAGCTCATGTATTTCTAAGAAAGTCTTTATCAATATTTTTAAAAGCCAACCAAGCATTCCTTTCAAGTTCGGTCATTCTTTCAGTGAAATTTTCATCTTTAACAAGTTGCCGAATCTGTGGACCATTAAACACACCAGCCTTTATCTTTTCATATGACAGGCTAGAGAATGCCGAAATGATATACTTAAAGCAGTCTCCTTCAATTGACAAGGTCTTAACAAATTGCTTCATGAGACCTAGTTTTATATGCAAAGGCGGAAATACAATGTTTTTTCTGTGGACAAGTGGCCGATTTAAAATGTTTGGATCACCAGGTCTTAGGTCAGATCTTGGCGGTCAGTTTGATTGAACCCAATGCTTGTGACGAGCTCGGCTGTCGCACATGCACAAAAAGCAGGGATATTTGGTATACCCGCGTTGCTGGCCAATAAGGAAACAGACCATTTTAAGGTCAACACAGGTGATCCATTGGTGCATGTTATATTGCAACTAGTCAATGACTTTCTTTATGTCGCCATATTCTTCACGGAAAGAAACTGAATGACATATTGCGACTGAACCGTATAAATTTCCATTATGTAGGAGAAGACACTTCAAGCTATGCTTTGAGCTATCTATAAACAATCGCCATTCAGTTGCGTTATAGTTAGAAATGGCCAATTCTTTCATTAAACCTTCTACGTTCTGGCAATATACAAATCCGTCATTATTTCTGAAGTACTGCCCAAATTCACTTTCTCTGGATCGATAGTAAGTGACTTTAGCTTCTTTGTCAAGCAAATTTTTTTCGTGCAGTCTTGATGCTAATAATTCCGATGCTTTTTTGAATAGTCCCAAATCTCGTGCTAAATCGTTTAATTCATGTTGATTGAATCCTTTACGAACAGAATCATTGGAAATTTTGAATTCTTCGTCGGTGGAGACACTTTAATCTTCACTTGATTCACATTTTTGTATTTCTAAAGAAGGCAATTCTTGAAAATTTGGCACTGGAATTTCAGTTGAATAAGGCACAGGGCGTATAGCTGACGTAAAATTGAGTAGGGTACTCAATTTTATGTTTGTTTTTCTTGTTGAATCCTGATGTTTTCACTATGCAAAAGTAGCAATCACTTAAGTGATCTTTGGGCTCTCGCCAAACCATTGGTATACCAAATGAAAGTTTATTACGTGTTCTCTTCGTACATTCGTAAACTCTCTACACACTGCTTGCACACTTTATGAGGGGCCCATGATTTATCTTGGTCACCTATTTTCACTTTAAAATAAGCAAAATAGGCTTACCTGACAAATGTACTAACATTAGTCCCTTGAATGGGGATTGTAAAACTGCCACATATATAACAAAATGAATCAGGGCTATTTAAGCACTTACGACGAGAACTACCAGAGGCAGACATAACGAAGTCTGTAGTTGTGTATGTATACTTTGACTTCACTATATCAGAGCGACACAGACCCGCGTACTTTAGCATCTCATGCGTAACTGACCGAACTAGTTTTGGATGACGCAACGTCACTCACGCCCCCACTCCTAGGTCGAAGAAGGTTCGCCGGTAGGAGAGCAGTAGTGACTTCTGTGATTCGTTAAGCTTAGTCGGATGCGCAACAACTGTAGAGAAAAAAAAACTTGACGATATAGAAAAAACTAAATAAAGTTTTGGAATTAGCATGTCAATTTACGTATAAAACACCTTAAATATTGAACTCAACAGAAATTATTTTTCAAATTGTTCCACAGTGTTATTGCTGGATATTAATAAGGAAATTGAGAATTATACACCTGCCGCTATAATTTGTTGCAATGAAATTATATATTTCTTGATGATGCTAATATGGTCAGCGAAGCGCGCGTCGAGAAGTTTAAAAAAAGTAATTTGGTGTTTAGTGGTAAATCTCTTCGAGTTTAGTGTTTCACACTAAAGGTTCCAATAGAAAAAAATATTAGCCATTAGGTTTATTATAGCTATTAAGTTTTATTGGAAGAGGAAAGATTATGGACGATAGAAAAAATCTGAGGCCATTTTCCATTTCTAGATCAAACTTTACAACATATACCATGTTTGATTTTAAATCACAAAAAAATTAATTCAGTACTTCCCAGCTCTGTGACTGCTGATATATATATATATATATATATATATATATATATATATATATATATATATATATATATATATATATATATATATATATATATATATATACGAAGAAAGGGTGAAGAGTTAATCAAACTGGAACCAACTGGACACGTACTCTACCCTCGAGGTACAGAAAATGGCCGATGTGGCGGAATTGCATTCTTCATCAATCGAAAGCTGAAGGACAGTGTGATAAAATTTGAAAGTACATCCGACCGATTAGCCCAATGCGTCATTCAGCTGAATAAAAAGTTTAGGCTTCAAATGGTCCAAGCTTATGCACCAACTATAAGCCATAAAGATGAGGAAATTGAGGCATTTTATGATGATGTGGCCCAGCTCTTATACAAGGAGAAATGTAGGTACAAAATCCTGATGGGTGATTTTAATGCCAGAATTGGAACAACAAGAACAGACGAAAATGCAACTGGCCCATATGGAACTGGTGAGCGAGACAATAGAGGTGACAGATTAGTTGATTTTGCTGAAGGACAAGAACTATATATTATGAATTCATTCTATAAGAAAAATATCAGCAGAAAATGGACATGGGAAAGTCCATCTGGGCTCACAAGCGAAATTGACTGCATCATGACCAACGATAAAACAATATTTACCGATTGTACTGTCCTTAACAATTTTAATGTTGAAAGTGACCACCGAATGGTACGAGCAAGGGTTCAGATTGACTGTCGAAAAGAGCGCGAAAGAATGGTAAGATCAAAGAAGGGCAAGGTGGATTCTGAAAAACTGCTGGAGAGAGGAAGCGATTTTGAGATTGCTTTGTCAAACCGGTTTCCTACGTTACAAGATCCAGAGGAGGTGGAATTATCAGTTCAATATGAAGAAATCGCCAACAATGTACTTCAAACGGCTGCTTCAATAGCATCAGAAGAAAAATGTCTCAAACAAACAAAAATCTCCAGTGAGACCATTGATTTAATGAAGAAACGGCGAGCAATGAGAAATGCAGGTAGTCCTTTTGGCAGGGTCGAGTACACTGAGCTCTGCAAAACTATAAGAAAACGTATTAGAGAGGACACGCGCCGATTCAATATGCAGCTAGTGCAAAAAACTCTGGAAGAAAACAAAGGAATTAACAAAGCTAAAGAGAAGCTGAGAAACAAAAGAACGCAAATATATGCTTTAAAGCGTGAGGATGGCACAGTGTGCAGGGCGTGTACCGAAATGTTAGAGATTGTCAGAAGGTTTTATTCCCAGTTATATGAAGATCAGAGCCAGTCAGGGATAGCAATACCCACGGAAGAACAATATATAATGCCAGATATCCTAGTGGAGGAAGTAACAAATGCTATAGAATTGATGAAGAACAGCAAGGCTCCAGGAAAGGATAGTGTAACTGTCGAAATGCTAAAAGTTGGTGGTCGGACGTTACATAAAACACTGGCAAAATTATACTCAAAATGCCTCAAAGAACAAAAAGTACCTGACTTATGGAAAAATGCAGAAGCGATCCTTTTACATAAAAAAGGAGCACAGGAAGATTTAAAGAACTACCGTCCAATAAGCCTCCTATCAGTGATGTACAAAGTTTTCACTAAGATAATTTCTAAAAGAATATTAAAAAAACTGAATGACGTACAACCAAGAGAACAAGCAGGATTCAGAAGTGGATTCAATACAATGGATCACATCCAGGTTGTACAGCAGGTCATAGAAAGGCACAACGAATACACCATGCCACTGTGCTTGGCTTTTATCGACTACGAAAAAGCATTTGATTCCATCTCAAAGCATGCGATAATGGATGCACTGCTTAGCCAAGGTGTAGAGAGAGCCTATGTAAACCTATTAGAATCGATATATGATGGAGCTACAGCCACAATTCACCTTGATGATCTTGAAGTGGGAATTAATATAGAACGAGGTGTACGGCAGGGTGACGCAATATCGCCTATTCTTTTCTCGGCTGGCCTTTAAGAAGTATTCCGTAAACTGGATTGGGAACAGGATGGTGTAAAGATCAATGGTGCAAACTTAAACCATCTTAGATTTGCAGATGATATTATTCTCATTTCACAAGACCCAGAGGAGTTGCAAAGACGCATACAAGAACTGCAAAGGGCTGGCGAACCATTTGGCTTGAAAATAAACCTGGAAATGAGTCAGGTTATGTTCAATAACTTCGCTCAGGACAGAAAAATTTCAGTTTTAGGAAGGGATTTAGGGATTGTGGACAGCTTTATATATCTTGGGCAGAGGATTTCAATGGAGGGGAATACCGCCCGGGAGGTGGAACGGCGTGTTAAATGTTGCTGGCAGGCATTTGGTAGGCTCAACATAGTGTTTAAGAGCAGACTCCCACTTTGGCTGAAAAGAAAAGTATTCGATCAATGCGTTCTACCCGTTATGACATACGGAAGTGAAACCTGGACACTCACATCGCAATCAATTCAAAAACTTCGGGTGACACAGAGGGGAATGACGAGACAGAAAGTCCTGTGCATGGATCAGGGAACAAACAAAAGTCTGTGACATCATTGGAAGAGTAAAACAATTGAAATGGAGATGGGCAGGCCATATAGCGAGGCGATGGGACGACAGATGGACCAAGGCAATCCTGGAGTGGATACCGCTTGATCGCAAACGTCCGCGAAGAAGACCGAAAGCACGATGGATTGATGACATCGTTAAGTATATTGGACCCGAGTGGCAGAGGAAAGCCCAGGACCGTGAGGGTTGGAAGCATGCTGAAGAGGCCTTCATCCTGCAGTGGATCGATACGGGCTGATGATGATGATGATGATAATATATATATATATATATATATATATATATATATATATATATATATATATATATATATATATATATATATATATATATATACCAGGTGTCCCATTAAGGATGGATCGCGGCCGTATCTTGAAAACTATTTATCCCACAGCTTTGGGGGAAAAAAAATTATACTAAAAATGATCATGAGAAATTCACCAAAAATATTTTTAAGCTTCTAAAACGACCGCAAGAGGGCGTGACGAGCTAAACATTTTAAAAAATAATTTTTTGTGTGTATTTTCAAGTGTTAACCGAGTAAGAAAAATTCTCAGTTATAATTAGCAAACTGTCTCCTACAACTTTGTTTTATGACATTTTGTCGTAATTTCGCGAATAAAGAAGTGGGGGGGAGTTTTACCTATTTAGATAAAAAGTCGTCTAATGTCCGTTTGCCTAAACCGATTTTCCTCAATTTGGATTCATTTAAAAGGCAATTGCTGGGACAATCAGATAATCTGGGAGATAAATCATTTAGTTTATAAATGAAACCGCGAGGTGGCGTTACATTCAACAATAGTTTTTTGAAGTTTTGTTCTTTTCAAATGGAATGGTACAGCTTTTATTACATGGCTAGAAAGGTAATTTAAAGAGGAATCATCCAGTGAAAACCCGAAATCGATATCTCTGACATGTCACGAGATATTTCGATTTTTCTGAAAAAATCATTTATTATTTCACTACTACCTGCTAATAAGTTAAAATAATATTAACCTAATGTTTGCCTTCCTTCACACTTTACCCAGGCTTAGGACTGGTCCAAATTCTTGCCATATTAATTTGGAGCGCGTTTACAGACCAACGGGCCAACAACGAAGATAATAATAATAACAGTCAAATAACATTAACAGCACAACAGTCTAATAATTAACAGAATCTGAACTTTAACGTCTTTCTAAATGTTCAAAATGCCTTCCATCCTTAGAAATGCAAAGATTTATTTTTCGACGAGTACTAAAAACGGCAGCTTCAATTTCCGCTCTTGAAATGCTGGTTATTGAATTTTGAATTATTTCAATCATGTTTTCTCGTGTGGTAGGACGAGTTTGAAAAACAAGGTCTTTTAGTCTTCCTCACAAGTAAAAATCGAGGACTGTCAAATCTGGTGAGCGCGCCGGCCACGAAAATAAACTACTCCGTCCTAGCCAACGATTTGGAAACGAAGCATCCAAGAAGTTTCGAACCACCTGCGAGAAGTGGGCAGGGCATCCATCATGCTGGTACCACATTTGTCTTCTTGTTTCCAACGAAACATCTTCCATTAGTTCTGGCAATCCATTTTGTAAAAAATTTAAATATGTTTCACTATTCAAATGTCCATTAAAAATAGAGGGACCAATAATTTTGTCTCCCAAAACACCACACCATACGTTCACACTCCATCTATTTTGGTGGTTAATTTCTAACATCCAGTGTGGATTAGCAACTGCCCAGTAGTGCATATTATGTAAGTTAACGCCTCCATCACTGCTAAAAGTAGCTTCATCGGTCCATAGTATGCGTTTTAAGAATTGTTTATTTCCACTACACATATTTTTTAACCAGTGACAATAGTCTAACCGTCTGTCGAAATCGTTATCCAAAAGGGCTTGGTGTAAGACAACATGATAGGGGTGCAGCTTGCTAACACCCAGTTCTTCAGATATTTGTCTGATACTTTAGTCTAACCGTCTGTCGAAATCGTTATCCAAAAGCGCTTGGTGTAAGACAACATGATAGGGGTGCAGCTTGCTAACACCCAATTCTTCAGATATTTGTCTGATACTTAAATGGGGGTTGGTTTCAACATAAGCCAGAACATTTACGATATTATCTCCATTACGAATCGAACGTAACTTGGTGCGGACTGGATCTGGATGCACAATTCCTGTTTCTCGTAAGCGTCTTGCTAGACGTGTAAACACCTTCTTCGAATAATGCCTTCTTTCGGGATATTGACTTGCATATTGCCACTCTGCAATACATGCATTTTCAAAACATTGGAAATACACCGCCAACATGTCATAGGCCTCGTTATTCGTAAAAGGCATTGTTAGATATTATTATAATAATTATTAATAATCAATAAATGCAATGTTGAAAATGTAATGCATTTCACAACTGACAAGTTAATTTGACTGTTTTTGTTTGTTTCTATGGTTCCCTTCTTACACTCTATGTGTAATGTACCTAAGGATTACATGCGTTTATTTGGAAACCCGAAAACGCATAATTTCATTCTTCCATTCATTTAGTTTAAAAGAAAGAGTAGGTATATTTGTTAATGACTGATTTCAATATTCTGTCAAGTAGTATTTAAGCATCACAAAAGAGAAAATGCAACAATTGGGAAAAAACATTTTTTCCGCTTATGTAATTAAATTAGAAAATATTATCAAGGTCAGGATTAGAACATTTATGATGATTGATACTGAATAGATAATTTTATTTTTTAAATAAAATTGTTGCGATTGCGACCTAAATATTAAGACCAATTTTTAACTTAATATTACGGTAAAAATTATAACTAACTGATTTTTTACATAAAAATCGAAATATCTCTTGACATGTCAGAGATATCAATTTCGGGTTTTCACTGGACGATTCCTCTTTAAATTACCTTTGTTGCCATGTAGTAGAAGCTGTACCATTCCATTTGAAAAACTGAACAAAACTTCAAAAAAACTATTGTTGAATGTAACGCCACCTCGCGGTTTCATTTATAAACTAAATAATTTATCTCCCAGATTATCTGATTGTCCCAGCAATTGCCTTTTAAATGAATCCAAATTGAGGAAAATCGGTTTAGGCAAACGGACATTAGACGACTTTTTATCTAAATAGGTAAAACTCCCCCCACTTCTTTATTCGCGATATTACGACGAAATGTCATAAAACAAAGTTGTAGGAGACAGTTTGCTAATTATAACTGAGAATTTTTCTTACTCGGTTAACACTTGAAAATACACAAGAAAAAATATTTTTAAAAATGTTTAGCTCGTCACGCCCTCTTGCGGTCGTTTTTTTCCCCCAAAGCTGTGGGATAAATAGTTTTCAAGATACGCCCGCCATCCATCCTTAATGGGACACCTGGTATATATATATATATATATATATATATATATATATATATATATATATATATATATATATATATATATATATATATATATATATATATATATTTAAATAATATATTTTAAAAATGCTCAGTACTGCTCGAACTACCATACATGCGCAGCTTCCACCCAAAGAACCCTCTCTTTTGAAAAAACTTTCGCACAAATCTTAATGCAATCGTATTGGGACGATCCCGAGAGACCTAACAAATTGAGAGTCCTTAAAACTTCGTTCTCTCAATCTCCTCCTGAGCGGCTGCTGGATAGAAAAGTCACTGTTAAATGGATACGACTCATGATTGGTCACTGCAGATTTTCTCATGAATTTCTACTAAAACGAGAAGGCCCTCCACTCTGTGAATTTTGCAATGATCCTCTAACAGTCAAACACATTCTAAGTGACTGGACTGTCTTATCTCCTCTTAGATCTTTCTTCGGTTTGAGTCAAGACCTTTCTAAAAATCTTTGCTCCGCCAACACATTTGCTTATTTAAAAGAAATAAATTATTTCACCAGGATCTGGTCATTTCAAACGCTTTGCTTTCACTTCAATGATCGTAGCAAAGTGTGAGCAAACTACTCTACATTTTTATAAAAACAACGATATGAGACTATGAAATTTAAAACTGTGTGGCTAATTTCAAGATGGTTTGTTTGGGATCGGCTTCAATTTCATCCAGCAACAGATCCTTATCAAACTCAACAGATCTTTTCGTTTTCATTCCGTCGAATAGATAGCGTTCGCATTAATGGCACTTGTGGAATAAGTGGCATTATTATGCGTTTGAAGCATATAAACCATCAAATATCTAATTTGGAACCTTATCCAAACTTTTCTATTTTTCACCCAGTTTTTTTCAAAATTTAACAAGCACGCTAAATATAATTATATTTAACTAAAATGTTATGTTATATTTAGTTAAATTATTGTCAGTAGATGACAATAATTTTAAAATTTGAGAAAAAACGCCATCAATTATGGCAGTCGTTTCCAAACTTTCTGTCACAACGATCCACCCCTTCACCCAAAAAATCTAATCTTGGTGCGATAATAAAGCTGTCAATAAAGTTGTCATGCCTAAATAGATTTGCGTCTTCATTATGATTTTGGTCAATATAAATTGTAATATCTTCTTTGAACTGAAATAGCCTGAGAATCACTTTTGCATGATTTAACCAGCACACTTCACAATAATATAGAAGTGAGGCATAATTAACATCCATATCTTCATACAGATTTGCAAGCAATCTAACTTTTAAAACACTTTACGTAATTTATAGCTTTCGTAACTTTTGTAACAATATTGTTAAGTTCTTCGCTCATATTTTTTGACACAACAGCTCTTTGAAGCACACAGTGTATCCAGATAAGGTACAGGGTATCCACTGTATGGATATCGTGTATCCATGAGGGCTACTTAGGTGGCGGTAAATGCTTAGATATAAAAAATTAGATTATAAAATTTAATGTTATGTTATAAAAGTTTATTTATATGTATATGTTTTTTATTTATATATGTTACGAAAATTATATTTCTATTAAACTTTTCGGGCATTCTTTTTCAAAATCCACGCCTCTTCGTTTGGAAATCCCTGACTTATGGGTACCCCTGATATTTACGATTCCACGAGAATTTACTAAGATCCTTGTAAACAAAGTTTTCAAAAACAGTTTGTATAACTTTACTAACGTTTGTTTTCTATCCAACTGACATAAGCTTGTCAGGAATTAAAGTGAATCGTATTATATTAATTAATCTCGGATCGATGTATTTTCAATTTTTCTTGTTACAGGAAACTTTTCCCATTTGTCCGCTTTCCGTTTCTAATACGAAGTCGCGCCTTTGAGACAGATCCGCTCCTTTTATAAATGACTATAAAACAAATTAACGATTTCGCATTCTTGATAACAAAGCAATTAAAGTATATTGTTTTACGGTAATTGCTTCCTCGAAATTTCGGATCGGAGAAATGACAGATGTTGCGCTCCCGAATAAAGTTTGGACGAAAACGTACTTTACTTCGTTAATGGGCGATTCGTAACGTTTAAAATAAGTGGATATAGATGGAGAGGAATTAATTCGGGCTCGGTGATAAGACACTTCAATATCTTATTCTAAACGATTTGAAATTGTCCGATTTCGAAAACTATTATGTTATTTATTTGAAAGCTGTTGCCGCGAGAACAAGCTGACTCAAAATCAACTTCACAAAAACTCAAATTATGATAAACCTGGTTCTCGGCGAGGGCGTCTAGATCGATAATATCCGAGTAGAGTAAATTAACTCTTTTAAGTACTTGAGACAAGAGCTTAGCATCAGTAGAGACAATCACATTTTTGAAATCCC
Organism: Cosmopolites sordidus; assembly: GCA_031761425.1. Taxonomy (NCBI): domain Eukaryota; kingdom Metazoa; phylum Arthropoda; class Insecta; order Coleoptera; family Curculionidae; genus Cosmopolites; species Cosmopolites sordidus. The sequence goes on from JARFXV010000535.1 coordinate 363,668, forward strand.
TAGAAGAATCGGACTTGCATGGGCTGCTTTTGGAAATCTAAGATTTATACTGAAGTCACAGTTGCCTAAGGAGAAACATTTTCGACCAGTTTGTCCTCCTAACATCCAGACCAGTTTGTCTCTGCATCATATGTGTTTTCACATAGCAGAGACTCCAACAATGACAAAACAGACAATTAGAAAGATATGGGTGGCACAACTAGCAATGGAATAGGCAATGCTGAGAGTTTTTCTCAGCGATCAAATACTAAACATAGAAATACGCAAACGAATGAAAATTATTAATGCCATAGAAAGAATAGTGATATTGAAGTGGAATTTGCTGTATCATGTGCGAGAGCGGTTGATGACAGGTGGACAAATCTCCGAATGAAAAGCAAGATGGGAAGCCTTCAGAAACAGAGGACGTCTCCCCACCAGACGGAGTGATGACCTAAAATACGTCCAAACTAACTGGATGCAGGGCCAAACATAGTGGAGGCTCTTAAAGGAGGCGTCCAGCAGTGGATTTCAGTGGGCTGATGATGGATGGATGGATGGATGGATGGATGGATGGATGGATGGATGGATGGATGGATGGATGGATGGATGGATGGATAGATAGATGGATGGATGGATGGATGGATGGATGGATGGATGGATGGATAGATGGATGGATGAATGGATGGATATATGAATAGATGGATGGATGGATGGATGGATGGATGGATGGATGGATGGATGGATGGATGGATGGATGGATAGATGGATGGATGGATTGCGTTGGAATAAATTGTAATTACCAATTGAAAAACTGTAATCGCCAATCAGCCTAAAAAAGAAATTTATACAGTGTGCAAATTGAAGACCCACTATGTATATCTAATAAAATCTTAACAAAGACAAATCTAAAAAGATTAGGGAAACCCATATATGAAAAATTTCGCAAAGGTCCATTCAGGGTTTTAAACTAAATTCAATAGAACTTGTAAGGACTGTAAGGATTATTCTCAAATAGATTGCTGAAAAAGAACGAACGATTATCATAAATTTTATTTAAATAAATAAACTAAGATTTGTATGAAAATTTCTGCTATATTTAAAACATGTATATAAAATACAATACAAGTTTTAAATATAGGAAATATGGTAAATTTAGATATAGATCTTAGTTTATTGAAATAAATTTTCATTAAGTATATGGGCTGCCTCAGTTATATATGAATTTTATTGATTCTGAAATAGCTTTTGACTATTTAGAGAGACACTTTGAATAAAATCTAAAATCCCGTGATGTATCAGATAAATACCTAAAGTTTATAAGAATATTTTGTGACAGCCAAAGAAATTCAAATAAACAAAAAAAAAAGACTAGAAATTCCCCAAATTGCTTAGAATTGTTCTTTTAAACTCTTTTTTTTTTGGTTTCTAAAAATAAAACTTAAAGTTTTTTTTCTACCCTAAATTTTTCTAACCAAATAATCGTCCTTTGCTTATAGTGTGCAGAAGTTTTCACGAAATCCTCGTAAATTTGATCCAGGATTATCCGCAAACATATCTTCTTTAATACCCACGCGTTTTTTATTCTTTATACGTTGTAAAATTCTCTTTTAAGATTTACGAGACACAATACATTCCCTCAAAGGCAAAATAAAACCGCAAACGACAAAGGAAATGGTATAATAACGGGAGAAAAGTGTATTGTTAGGTCGCTAAACGACTCAGACAATTTCTCTCTTAGTAAAACAACGTTCGGGCCATTATATAATCGACATAAACGACAGTTTGTTGGTTTTTTGTCGCTCCTCTGTGGTTTTTATAAACTGATTGGCGTATTGCCTGTTTAGTTCTACACTGATTAATCGTTAGCTTTTGTAACTAAATGAGAAATAGAATAATTGAGGCCAAAAGCTGATTAGAATGTTAATTTGGCTTCGGGTCGTTTGTTAACTAAAAAACTTCCCAATAAAATTATTCTTTTAGTTAGTAGATAAAATATGTAAAAAACATCTTTCAAAGTAAACCTATCAGTAATGTTAAATGGTCTTTTAGTTTGTTTTTCACTATACCACAGAAAACCATACTTTACATTATGTTTCTCAATATATTTTCTACTCAAAACTGTCTACATAAAAATAAATCTTTTGATAATTTGTTGAACTAATAATGATGAAACAAAAAATACACAAAATAAATATACAGACAGTAAGGGAAATAACTTTTGTAAATTTAACCAACGATTCTTTACTGTATTTTGAACAAAATACTTCCTTTAAATATATATCCAAAATGCAATAATTTCCGCGTAAAACATTATTTTATTTTTGTATCAATTGGCAATGTCGCCAGTTGTTTAATTTTTTAGTTTTTTATGTCATTTTCCTCTTAAGTTATTATATGAAAAAAAAATTAATATCTTAATAGCCATTTATTTCATACCTTTCAGCATAAATTTAGTTTGTTTTCTTTGTAAAGAAAAACGAAAACTTACATATTAATACCGTTTAGTGTCAAAGTTGAAATTACCAGCACTGATTTGTCACACTATAATACGTTTTTATATATTCGTGTTACATTAAAAACCACATGATTAATTGTTTCATTGAATTAAATATTTAAAATGTCGACCATTTCAGTCTATATAAGTCTTGTCAAAATCGAAATTGTCTTGTCTAACCAAATTTTCTCGAACACGTTGAAAAAGTCCTTGTATATTTCTAATCTATTTGCTAACAGCTTCTCCGTAAATAAGAAGCATAACTTGATATTCGTGCACAGAATACCATTTTGGTTTTAAATGAAATTTAAATACACACACAGAGGCACACACTTTTTTTTGTCGCCAACACCTTTGTCATGGGGATCATCTCAATTAGTCAATACGTTACTACTTTAATTTTTTGGCTGATTCTTAATTTAAAATAATGTTTTAACAATTTTTATAAATTGGAAAGATTTAAACGAAATAAAAAACCTTTTTCATCAGGTATATGACAATGGATGAAACGTGGATCTATCACTACACTCTAGAGTCAAATTTGTAGTTAGCTGAGTGGACACCAGCCGGTGAAAGACATCCAAAACGACCAAAAACAACCATCGGTAGGCAAGATTATAGTCTTTGTATTTTGGGATACGCATGCAATATTGTTCGTCGATTATCTCAAGAAAAGTAAAACCATCAATAGTGAATATTACAGAGGGTTATTTGTATATATTTGTAATACCTGTTTCACGGAATGATGTACTGCAATAAAAACATGTACAAATCGATATCAAGAAAATTGTTTTTTTTCCTTTTCAATAGTGTGTCGTTACTTCACGCCTATAATTTTCACCGGGGCTTCGTTTCACATTCCGATTGATATATTTGAAACTTGAATAACGGGCTCCGTATTTTTAGTTACATAAATAATGACTTTCAGGTAGGAAGGTTTTAGCTGACTAGAAAACTAAACAACCATAAATAATGTATTGTCGATTAAGGACCTCAAGGAACAGGGCATTGAGTTTTCCCTTTTTTTCCAGGAAAAAAAACAAACATGTTTTTCCTTTTATACATTGCATAGATCCACAGCAGGCTGTTTATTTGTTGCCTCTTTTTAAATGTAAAATTCCTTTTTTTCTCCACATCAAGCCTTAAATAATATATATTTTTTTATTTATAAATAACGTAAGTAATTTTTATTAACACCCATCTTTATTATGAATAAAAATTTTCGTATGTATTATCAACTTGTATTTTAAGTGATAAAGATTATGTAATTTTTCTTTGGCCTCATATAGAGCTTTCATTTAATCCTAAAACCCACGTGCCCTATAAATGTGACAACCAATACGACCAGCTAGTAATGATTATCACGAAATCAGTAATTTTCTTAAAAATGATATAAATTTGTTTCTTTCAGTTTCTATAAATCATCTTTTTCTTTGAAGTAACATATTAAAACCTAACCAAACCTAACCCGATGGGAAGAGCTACAATGAAAGGAAAAAAGAAGAAAAGAAGCATATGTCGTAGATTTTTATAGAAAGTATTCTTGATGAAATGCAAACGACGAAAATTATTTCTTTAAAATAATCGAGTGTGTGTAAGAGGTGCTTTTAAAATATTTGTTGTTACTCAGGAAGCATAGAAGCAAATCTGGATGACAGATCTAAATTTTAGTCATATTTCTAGTGACATATGGTACCACCTTTAAATAATTCAACATTAAAAAATTAAAGTTCCGAAATACATCACTAGCCAGATAGATTGCAGACTTGAATGTAGGCTCTGTATTAACAACCAAGGTGAAACTTTTCTCATTATAATAAATGGACTTACCTGCTATTAAAAATAATAAAAAATATTAAATGTTGTGCTTCGAGAGGATGTAAGTACTAGAATTGGTTCTTGAAATTTTTCAATCTTGGTACCTCCATCCTCGGAGGCTGACTAATAATTTTTACTGAGGAGTTGGTATAAGATACTTTGTTTCCTGTTATTGGATGATGCTATTGTAATATTTAAAAATCTCAACGAAGTCTTGAAGGAAGTGGACTCAAAACCAAGTTCACAAAAACCCAATTATAACAAACCTGGTATTCTGCGGGGGCGTCCACATCAATAACATTAGAGAAAACTACCTATTTTAAGTACCTGGAACACGAGATTATGATCAGTAGAGACAATCGGTCTGGTGAAATCTCTAGAAGATTTGGACTTAAGTGGGCTGCTTTAGGAAATCTAAGATATATACTAAGTTCGGAGTTGCCGGTTTGTTTGAACAGAAGAAAGTTCCACCAGTGTGTCAAAATAATACAGTGACAAAACAGATAATTAGAAAGATACGGGTGATACAAGTAGCAATGGAACGGACACGATGTTGTTGCGAGAGCGGTTCCTCGAATAACATCGGAACACAATCCTTCAGGAACACAGTAAACTTCAATAGACTGATGATGGATAAATGGATTTTATTTACCCTACGTACCTGATTTAACACCATTATATCATCACTTATTTCGGTATTTTTATAATTACCTTTCAATCATATTATTAGTTATATTTCAATGATTTCTGCTGTTTAATAAATCCAATTTAGAAATTTAATTTAAACTAATATTATTCGAGGGAGTCATCGATTACATACGCATAGTAAAATATTTAATTGTCTTAAAAAAAAAAATGAAATATGTAGATCGCATATGAATAATTACCAAGAGCCCTTTACCATTTCATTTCCCAACAGCTTCGTATAAATTTAATCAAAGCTCGGTCGGTTTTTATTTGATTTGTTCTGTACAAGTTTAAAGATCGTAAAAGTTCGAATAAGTTTTAACTGTTTTAACAAACGGTGTAGTGGTTTAATGAGGAAAGGTATATTTAACGTGCTAGTACATTTTTGTGGACTGACCAATCAGCTGAATACCTCTAAGGCAAATAAAATGCTTAAGATAAAACATTTATAGCTCCCTTAATTAAATAAATAAATAATTTAAAAGAAGTTAAATACAAACTTTTGAAGGAATAAAAAAGTTTTGAGCTTTTGATTTCATATAAGCACAATTTAAATGTTTAAATAAGAGTAGAACAAAATTCAAAAAGAAAATAAAGTAAACCAATAAATTAATTAGGTTGAAAGTAATTGTCTATACTCAAAATAAAGTTACACAATAAATTGTATAACCTTTATTAAAAATAACCAAAACAAACTCAATCACTGACTCAAGAAGTCATTGCGTACACACGTCAATATGTGGCACAATGAACTGTTATTCACATCACAAACCGCTGAAATACTATTAAAAATAGAGCACATAGAATGGTGATTTAATGGTAACATTGTTCAAAGCCAAATTCAAATAAAATTGCAACACAAATTTCCAACTGATAGAGCAAGTATGGACTATCAATTTTTTTATGCAACAATTTATATAAAAAATTCATAGAATGATAACATCTTAACTCCAATGATTCAAAAGTATTCATAATCAGCAACTGATGATAATCAAAACCTTTTTCCGGTTTAACACTAAAAGATTAAAGAAGCAAAAAAAACTTTAAAAATTACCTTTATAAATTCTCCAAATGTTTCTTATAGTTTTTGTAATATGGATTCTACAACACAGATCCATACTCCATTTTAGATCTAACATAAGCATTAATCAAATTATTTAGAGCATCACGATTATTAAACGATTTATAATTACGAATAATAAAGTCAAACGATTTAAAAGCACTATTCACTACATTATGTATGTGATACCCAAAAGAAAGCTTTGTATCGAAAGTTATTCCTAAATCTTTAAAATTAGGTAGTTAGAGAATACAGCCGTTTATGGAATAATTAATATTTTCTCTGCAGTCCCTCATAATCCTGGATGTTGTTTACAATTTTAAAAAGTTTTAAGTCATCTACAAATATAAGACTTTCACAACAGCACAACAACAGCCGACCAATATTGGAACCCTGGGGTACGCCCATATTTACATTATATATAAATGAGTGGTAGTTAATATAATTTACATAATATTGGCGATTAGTGAGGTAATATGAGGAAGGGTAGGAATCTGCATAATTTGTCTCCCATTCCAAACTGTTGAGCCTTACTCAAAAGTATAGTCGAATCAATTTTATCAAAGGCATTAGATATATCCGCGTAAATTACATCAACACGATCTCGAACATTAAATGCATTAGTAACATACTGAGTGAACGTTACTAAATTAATTATCATAGACTTGCTCTTTACAAAACCATTCTGTTTTAGTAAAAGCATATCTTTAAACGCGGGATTACATGATTATATAGCAAAATTTCAAGCATTTTAGCAAAATTTGACAACACTGTCATTGGTCTATAATTTGTTATCAAATGCCTAGCATCTTGCTTGTAAACTCTACATACTTTAGCCAATTTCCAGCTTCAGGCAAGGTGCATATTTACAAGAACAACTTATACATTTTTGTCAAAGGTTTAGAGAACACAGGCAAACAATCTCGAACCAAAAATGCCGGAACATTATAAAAGCCCAATGTTAATTTTGGCTGTAATTTTTCTATTACATCGTTAACTTCATGTTCAACAAAAAATTCAATAACTATACGATCAACAAAACAAGTAACACCCGCCCTTCTCCCTAAAAGACCAGTAGCAGTATCATAAGCACTAGCGAAAAAACTCGTAAAAGCATTCACAATGGAATTTGAAGTATAAAAAAAATTGGTATCATAAACTAACCTACCTGGTATTCTAATTGAGTTACTTTTACTACTAATATAATACCAAAACACTCCAAAATCATTGGAAATTGAGTTCTGAACAGTTTTTAAATATATTTTATATGCAATTTCAATTTGTAACTTAAAGCTTAAGGTAAGGATACGTTTTCTTAATTCATTGTACTTCAATAAATAAACAAACATTCTTTATATTTTATGTATCGTGACGTCAATTAATTTTATGAGTAAAATATAATAATAAATAATAACTTTCATACATATTCACGTAATTGCTTTTTTTAAAGTTGTAACTTTTTATGTGCCTATTATTCGAAAAATTTTCTTTGTTAATTGACATATTATTAATTATATTGGTGGTAGATATCCTCATCAACCAACGGGGCATTATTGTGAAAAAACCCAACAATTATCATTACAGAAAAGCAAGTCAAGTAAGTGATTAGAACAATTATATATCCTATTGCAGTGAGTGAAGCCAAAATATGATTGAAATGTCATCAAAGTCTGTTTATGCTCATTTTACTACTATCTGCACACAACTCTATTACCATACATATACTCTAATTTGGCAAATTTCTGAAACAACTTACTAAACAAATCTGCAGATAAACTAGGTGAAATGTTAACTGCTGAAGCAAATATTGAAAGTTTATCAAAAATACATTTACATTCCACTAAATTAACATGTGCATACCACTGTGCACACATAAATCAAGCATCTGAAACTCAATATCGGACTTACAAGCTAAAAGCGTCCCACCTCCGCAAGATATATTTAACCGATTCAACTTTTTATCAATTCACTTTCACCACTTTCTTATGAAGAAAAATATTGCTGAATAGACTGAAATTAGTTGTGTAGCAAATGGTGAGAACCCTTTAAGAAATATTATGTATAAAAAATAGTATCATATATTTAAAAATACTTCGTGTGTCTTCTCAGTATTGAAACTGACAAACTGCAAGGATTCCTGGATATAAATTATGCACAAGTTGAAAAGAAACCTTGCATTTACAAAATCAAATCATTTTTGTAAGTCTAAATGCACTGGGCAAAATACAGCAGGACTATGAGAGAAACAAAATAAGTTCGGAGGTTAACAAAAATCGACTGCGTGACACTATGATCATTTTTCTTTCAGACTTCTCGAAAATAATTACGGTTGATAATCATATTAATAATCAATACATTTTAAATTCCTTGGTTGATCCTAATCAACAATAAAGCCCTATATACAAGCTAACAAGGTTTTACTTTCCATCTCGTTTCACCACCTGATAAATTTTGATGTAAATAAACACAAATCCTTGTCAAAAGAATTGTTTTTTTTTCTAATGGTTTCTCATTACCTCGCACCTACAATTTTCCGCTTCGTACGACGTTCCGATTGATACCCTTTAATCTTGAATGACGCGTTTCCCTATTTATGGCTACATAAATAATGGCTTTCGGATAGGAAGGTTTTAACTTGCTTGGAAACTAAACAACCATAAATAATGCATTGTACGTTAAGGATCTTAACGAATCGCGAATTGAGTTTCCCCTGTTTTCATAACAAAATATATGTTTTTCTTTTATATACAGTTTATATACAAATTTTAGTTTTTGTTCTTTTATTACTTCTTTATAATATATATATATATATATATATATATATATATATATATATATATATATATATATATATATATATATATATATATATATATATATATATATATATAATAAAAAACATAATTTGTTGCCACGTAATTCTTACTATGTCCGTTCCAAAAACAATTATGATGTACCAGTTATGCGAACTATTGGTCTCCAAAAGTCATTGTTTTGGGAAGGTGTTTGCCTCTTCAATGATTTGCCCGCCGACATAGGGAGCGCTCCTAATGTGTATATGTTTAATAAATTGTTAAATTATTATATGATGCAATAGAGCATAACGTTGTTGAATTTATCATTTGAAGAGTGTTAATTGTATTTTCTTTGGTTACCATGCCATAGAATTTTTTGTTAGATCGCAGGATCTTGCAAAGTACTGATAATAAATGACGCAGCCAGGAAAACATAGCCGTAACAAATCCAAAGTGTCCCTCACGTGACGCCATCTTGTTGAAAGAACATACTGTTAAGGTGCATAATATCTAGTCCATAAGTTCCTTAACATATTGCGGCAGGGTTCACCATTGACATTTATCGTTTCACCATCGTCATTTTCATGAAAAAATGGCCCTATAATCCCTCTGCCCATAATGAACACGGCACTGTTATTCGAAGAGAATGTAAAGTTCTTGTGCAATCATTAGAGGATTTTCGCCTTCTCAAATACTACAATTTTGCTTATTCACATAGCCGGTGAAGTGGAAATGAACTTCGTTTTAAAACATTATTTTATTGCAAAATTCTGCATGTCTGCATTTATTTGCACATTTCTAATACATTCTTAATTCGTAAAGCGATTTATAACTTAATTGCCGGGTCTTTAAATGAAACATGCGAAATAAAAAATTTCTAGGTAAAGTCGTTTAAAAACGGAGCTACCAATCATACGAGTCTACCAATAAGAAAAATGGAACTTCAAAATTAAATAAAAACACATTTTTTGCTCAAAATCGGTTCCGATTGCTTTATTTAAGAGATTTAGTCGTACAATTTATGATAAGAATTTATGATTAATTGAAGATTTCAGCCAAATGGCCACTACGGCTCTTTTTGCAGATACGGATTCGTTCGCACCAATTTTTGATGACCCTGACGCACATTATAACCAACTCAATTCAATCCAAACAATCAATTCAATTGAAAAATCCTGGCTACAGCGACGTCAGCCGTTTGCCGGAGGCATGGAGGTGCAGGCCTCGGACGAGATGATGTGGCACGTCAAAAGGGCGCCACCCAGTTCGTTAAATTATTTTATGTACTAATAGACCCTGAAACTGGGAAGGGTCTATCCTAAATTAAAAAAAACTTCAATTATTTTATACTTTTAATAAACGCAAGCACAATAAAAAAAAACAACAGTACATAAAAAGCTAAAAAATTAAAATAGAAAATGAACAAGATTTCAACCAAATAGCCACAACGGCTTTTATTGCAGACATGGATCCGTTCGCATTAATTTTCGATGACCCTAGCGCACGTTGTAACCAAAATTTTTCTTTTAATCAATTTAATTGAAAAATCCTGGCTACAGCGACGTCAGGCATTTGCCGGAGGTATCGAGGTGTAGGCCTCTGACGAGTTGATGCGGCACGTCAAAAGGGCGCCACCCAGTTCGTTACAGCATTTTATGTAGTAATAGACCCTGAAACTGAGAAGGGTCTATCCTAGAAAAAAACTTGAATTATTTTATACTTTTATTGAACGTAAGCACAACAAAAAAAGCAACACAAAGTACATAAAAAGCTAAAAAAAATAAAACATAAAATGAATAAGATTTCAGCCAAATGGCCACCACGGCTCTTTTTGCAGATACGAATCCGCTCGCACCAATTTTCGATGACCCTGGCATACATTGTAACCAAAATTTTTCTTTTGATTAATTTAATTGAAAAATCCTGGCTACAGCGACGTCAGCCGTTAGCCGAAGGCATCGAGGTGCAAGCCTGGGACGAGTTGATGTGGCACGTGTGGAACTGGGAAGGTTCTGTCCTAGATAAAAAAAAATGAATTTTTTTATACTTTTAATGAACGTAAGCCAATTAAAAAAAACAACACAAAGTACATAAAAAGCTAAAAAATAGAACAGAAAAAAAACATAAGGAGGTTTAGTGGTGGGGTTTACCTTACTATTGTAAACCTCAAAAAATAAACCTCAAAAAGACTTAACCAGTTTCTCTAACTTAAATGAGCTCGTGTCTAGTTCTCTGTGTTTTTAAATTAGATGATACTAATTCTACTTAAACTATATTAATCAAATGAAGTTAAATCAAAAGTAATCAAATGAGATCAACTAAAAGATGCTAAATCAAACTATAATAAATCTGATCGAACTGTATATTGTCTATTTCCTGGTGGTAGTTAGAGAAGTAGGCAATTGATGAATTGGCCTGGCCTTATTTTTGCTTTGTCCCGCCACTTGTTTATCCCATCACTGGAGTATCCAAGTACCAGTGAGTTCGCCTATTGGTAATTCTGTGTCCCTATGAAGGGATCCCAAAAGTTCTGGAATCTGTATTGACCGGGTACTGCACAAAGTGGCCCCAAAAGGTCTAGTTTGGGTAATGGCTGGACTCCGAAACAACTAGTTCTACAATGGCCTGGTCCCTAATTGACCGGGTTCTCTAATTACCGGGTCATAAAAATCTCTTATCAAAAAAATAAGCCTGAGCATGGCTTGGCCAGCTAACCTACATACCTCTGTCGGAAGGGTAAGGCGTAGAGACGTATGTTCAGCTCGAGATTTGAAGTTAGACTGCCTCGGCCTCGTCCTGAATGATACAGGTGCTCTTCCAATTAAAACTCGTGCAACATAATCTTACCTGTAGCGATCGATAATTTGTAAACGCTACAACATTTCGGGCTCTATGGCGACTATGGCTTGACGAATGTTAGTTTCCAAATCGCTAATAGTCGCGGGTTTATTGTTATAAACCTGTGTTTTCACATGTCTCTAGAGAAAATAATCTAAATGAGTTAAATCGCATGACCTCTGCGGCCAAGAGATTCGCCCCATTTCGTGAAATTAACGAGTTGCCGAACTTGATTCGCAATAAGCCCATGTTTACTTGGGAATTATACGCTGGTGGGCCATCCTGTTGAAAATAAAGGTCATCCGCATCGATTCCATCAAATTCTGGTAAAGAAAAATCTTCCAGCATTGCCTTGTAGTACTCGTTATTGATGGTAACGGTGGCTCCTTCCCCATTTTTAAAGAAATAAGAACCGATAACTCCTCCTTGCCAAAATGCAGATCAAACTGTGATATTTTGCGGATGAATAGGACTCTTATGTATCGCGTGTGGATATCGCACCAATACCAACAATTTTGATTATTAACAAAACTAAAGCCATTGAGCCAGAAATGAGCCTCATCGGAGAAGATTTTGCGATGAAATTCGTTGTCGGCACACGATGGTTGCTTGGCTTCAATTCTTGTGCATTATCTTATACAGATGCAAGCCTAAGTCCAAATTCAAAATTCGATAGGTTATCATTGGCGAGAGGCTTAACTTTTGCGAGCGGCGAGCAACCGAGACGTTGTCATTTTCGGTTACATTTTCTTAAATGGCGGCAATATTCTTAACACTCCTGAATTTTTTGTCGCACAGGCACTACATTATCATGGAGAGTAAACTCACTTTCAAATTTTCTAATAACACGATCAATAACCTGTTCAGAAGGACCACATGATGAATACCACGATGGGTCGGAATTGCTCGTTAAGTAACACGAGGGGACTGTAAATTTGCGTAATAAAACTTGACAATTTCCAAACGTTCTTCCAACGTAAAACGAACGATGATATAATGGCAAACCTTTCAGAAAATAACTGACAAGACATGTCAAAAATCGATAAACAAATATTCTATTAGTAAATAGTACTTTGAAAGTGTTCCGATTTGTATTATTTATATGAATAACAATTCCATCGGCTATTACAAGTTGTTTGACATCAAAATCCCGAATCTGAACGTATACCTGCCTCACTGTCCGATAAATTCAAATGGAAACACACACAAATCCATGTCAAGAGGATTGTTTATTTCCTTTTCAATAGTTTGTCGTTGCCTCGTGTCTATAAATTTTCTCGACACTTCGTTCGACGATCCGATTGATATATTTTAATTTTGAATGACAGGCTCCGCTGTTGATAGCTTCATAAATAATGGCTTTCGCATAGGGTTTTAGTTTGTTCGAAAACTAAACAACCATAAATAATGCATTGTTGGCTAAGGATCTCAAGGAATTATGAATTGGATATTTCCCTCTTTTTCAGAAAATAAAACAAACACATGTTTTTCTTTTTAGGCACACCACAAAGCCGTAAAAGATTGATTACTTTATTTTCTGTCTCTCTCTCTCTCTCTCTCATTATATTTATCCTCTAAATAACTTATTTCTAGACCAATCAAAAAGTTTCTAAGCTGATTCAAAGATATCGATGTTAAACTGAAAAAAAAACATGCTATTATTCTCGTAAACACGTGTTAAGTTTTCTTTGGTTTTTAATAAAATTTAACACCTGTTTTAGTAGATGTGTTTTTTTTAAGAGAAAAATAAAACATCGGATATTGAAGATGAGATATTTATTTAAGAATATTTAAAGTCTAGAGCAGTAGAACCAAAAAAAATATATTCAAGGCGCTAAAAAATTGTTAGCAAAGTATAACTTGAAGACCTGACAATTATACAAATGAAAAAGGAAATACACGATAACACAGGTCAATGAATTTAAACTTTTTTGAGGTAACATTGATGAAAATAGGTGTATATGAAGTGTTTTGTAGTCCTAAATCCGAAAGTGATAAGCTAATTACTGTTACAGGTACAATTTTTTTATTACAGGGTGTCGGTGGTGAGGAAAAAAGGAGACATACTTTTACAATCTAATATTTATTTAAAATAAGCACGTAAAAGTTTTCAATTTATGCAAAGGTATTACTGAGGACTATGTGAATAAAAAATAAATTACTTATACACTTTTTCCTATTCTGTTCTGTAGTATCATCTCTTTTTAAAAACCAGCAGTATTCGCCCAACATAGATGGGTTCGTCTTCCATCATTCTTCTCATTGTTCGTCGCTTCCTGCACCCAAATTTTCCGGAAAAAATCCAAATCGGAGTGTAAAAATGCATTTTTAAGGACATTTAGGCACCTTAGTATTTCATGGGCACTCAAGAGTTCATCTATGGGCTTTATATAATTTTCATATTTCTTGTTACCTAGAAATCCTTTCACTATACTTACAAAATACTTCCAGGCTGCCAATTATTTGTCATTTAATTATTCTTGAAAGCGGAAATCACCTAGAAGTTTCCTTATTTGAGGTCCAATAAATATGCCTTCGTTTAATTTTACATCACTTAATTGACGAAATATTTCTTTTGGGTACTTAAAATCATTACCTTCTTTGTCCATGGCTTTGACAAAGTTTTTCATTAGTCCAAGCTTAATATTGGGATGCGGAAGAAGCACCTCCTTGGGTTAACAAGGGGCCATATTTTATGTTTGAAGCACCAGATTCAAAAGAAGTTCTATGAGGCCAATATTTTGTTCTGTATTGATCGTTGTTGCTCTACTGCCTCAAAGATACAAAAAACAGCAATACTTTGTACCAAAGTACTCCTTACCTTTGTACTTTACAGTCAGGTACGAATAACTTCAATGACTCCATGATATAAAGGAGAAGCAGATACTTGAAAATGGGACGTGCTAGGCCATTTTTATGGAAAGGTTAAAACCTAAATGAAATGCAGTAAGAGCATTCTCATCAATGTTACAAAAGTTATGTCGATCTATGTAATGAGAGCTAGCAACAAAGATACAAATAAGAACCTTTACTATATTTATTTATTTATTTAGTGTATACATTACACGGATTTAAGTTCAGCATCAGGTATATACATTAAAATATAACACATAGATATATTAAATTGTAAAATACAAAAATACACATACAGAACCGATGACACATCACAATAAGTACATGAAACTTTTAAATCGAGAGCATTGATCCAGTCCAACACGGAATTTGTGCCCTCAAAGAAATCTTTCATATCTCCAACATATGCTGTACAGAGGCACTCAGTCAAAATATGATGAAGGGTTTGGTGGGATTCTCTACAGTCACAAACCGGCGACCTAATTAGCCCCATTTGTAGAAAGAGTTACGGTATATGCCATGGGATGTTCTTATATTGTTCAGAATCTTCCACTCGTGATGGGGCAGCTCCATTCCTAGTAAGGAATGCTGTAGGGTCAATGACATCAGCCGCCTGACCCGGTCTCGAAATGTTTCAGAATTCCATCCATTTAGCATTAAGGTTGAAATCTCCGGAGTTGTTCTGCTAACAGCAGTGGGGAGATTTAAACTTCAGTCTCCGCAGGCTGACAACAAGCAAGTAACTGGGTACTACGCGATGGGGATTTAATAGTATTTTATTGTATTCCATAAATTATATTCAATTAAAAGATCTGGTATGCCACACCTGTATATTAACTGTGATCTAGCACTATCATATTATTATTATCGGTATTTACAGAACATTTCGAGCAACCCATCTGATTCAACTTTATTTTCCTCTTGGAACTTGAAAAAATAAAACATATAAACGACATATTCTATGAGTACAAGAATCTTTACCAGAGTTAGCTTTACAGTAGATTACAGTAGATTGGTATAAAGCATCCCATTTTTTTTTTATTTGATTACATGTCTGCAAGTTCTTAATCTTGAATGACGGGCTACACAATTTACAGCAGCATAAATAACGAATTTTCCAGAGGAGCGTATAAACTTGCGCGGAAATTAATCAACAATAAATAAGATAATACATTGTTGTTTAAGGATCTTGCGAATTCACAAATTGAATTTTTCCAACTTTAACGACAATTATGTACATTTTATGTACTGCAGAATTCTTGTAGATATTGGATAATCTTTACCAGAGTTAGCTTTACAGTAGATTACAGTAGATTGGTATAAAGCATCCCATTTTTTTTTATTTGATTACATGTCTGCAAGTTCTTAATCTTGAATGACGGGCTACACAATTTACAGCAGCATAAATAACGAATTTCCCAGAGGAGGGTATAAACTTGCGCGGAAATTAATCAACAATAAATAAGATAATACATTGTTGTTTAAGGATCTTGCGAATTCACAAATTGAATTTTTCCAACTTTAACGACAATTATGTACATTTTATGTACTGCAGAATTCTTGTAGATATTGGATATGTTGTATCTTTAATATGGTTCTTTCTTTGTATATATATATATATATATATATATATATATATATATATATATATATATATATATATATATATATATATATATATATATATATATATATATATATATATATATATATATATATATATATATATTTAACTGCTAGCTGTTACCTGCCGCTTTGCTGGGAGCAAATTAAACTTTAGTAATTAAACAAAAAACCATTTAAATTAAAAAAAAAAATAATATTTTTAGTACAACTTTAGTAATAATTGATTTTTTATATTTAAAATTAATTTTAGAATTCCACAGCTTTTACCTGCTATTTGAAAATGTGTTTTAAACGCTTAATGTACATTAAAAAGTATAATTAACTACATTTTATGAAAATATTTTCAATAATTTTGGATAACATCAATTTCTTTAGTTCTCACCATTTTCACGTACTATCAGTATCCAATATATTCTAAATGAATAAAGCAGAAATCTTTGTCAAGAGGATTGTTTATTTCCTTTTCAAGAGTTTCTTATTGCTTACGTTTATAATATTCCTGAGCATTTCCTTCGACCATTCGATTGATATATTTTAATCTTGATGACAAACTCCATTGTTGGCAGCTTCATAAATAATGATTTTCAAATAGAGAGTTTTAGTTTACTCGAAAACTAAACAACAGTAAAGACTGCATTATTTAAAGACGTCAAAATATTATGAATTAACCGAATTTCTTTTAAGATTCAAAGAGATTTTCCACAAAATCACATAGTTAATCGACGAGCATTTCACTCACCATATTAGCATAATCATAAAACAAAGAATAGAAATTATTATAATATACATCAAACAGTTTTTACTTGATCTTGCCGAAAGTATGGGCAACCAAACTAGGTATTTTTCATATTTCTGTATCTGTATATAGTACTGTATCAAAAATGTAATATTATTTGCCTTTAAACTATATATATATATATATATATATATATATATATATATATATATATATATATATATATATATATATATATATATATATATATATATATATTTGCCGATATCCTATGCCTTTAAACCGTAAATATAATAACGGGTGAGGCAAATGTCCGCTACCATTTTAATAACACAGGTCGACATGATTTTGCCTTTTTTGCGTTTCATTTAGTTAGTTACTAAAACAACTTTCTACAAAAATGACCTAGCACGTTCCATTTTCAAGTATCTGCTTCTATTTCATATGATGGAGTAATTGAAATTATTTGTACTTGACTTTGGACTGGACAATGTAGTAGTTACCACAAGACCATAGAGGAGATATTTTCACAGTATTTTACGAACCTTTGAGGGTAGTTTTATTGTTTGCTATAGTTTAGTTTGTTTCTGTCTTGTTTACAATACAGTTTACAGTTTAAAGTTTTAGTCGTCGATTTTGCAAAAAATCCAGCGGATAAGTTTTGTTATATATGCGGATAATGTTTTTGTATCTATGGGATAGTAGGGCAGCAAAATAACATTACAGTAAGAAAAATTGGCCTCATAAAAGTTCTTTTGAACCTGGTACTTCAAACATAAAATATACCCTCTTGTGAAAAGGGATTGGCAGCTTGGAAATATTTTGTAAGTGTAGTGAAAGGATTTCTAGCCAACAAGAAAGATGAACACTTTAAAAACTGATTAATAAAATGATGATCAATAAAAACTGATTAATGTACATATTTATTTGAGAAGACATTTTTTTTTCCTATTTCCTATTCTTATTTGACCTAAAAATTATAGCTTAAGATTTGGTAGGGTTTAAATATAGGCAATGATTTGCAGATAATATAGGCAATGATTTGCAGATAATGCAGAAATGTTGCAAAGACCTGCATTAATGGTCTTGGCTGTGTGCTGATAATTATCGCACACAAATTCCTTGTACAGCTATGTGTCATCCGCAAAAATGTGGATTTACAATTTGCAATAACTGCCTGTAAATCGAAAGTACACTAGAACTTGTATTCAAGCTTGAAGATAGCAGATTATTTAAAAATGTTCTTTAAGCACGATTACTCAAATATATATAAAGAAAAGTAAGTGATGTCCATCTAACCTAAAATCCAATAAAACAGGAGCGGTCGCTTTTCCATCATCCATAAAACGAGAAATATCGTCACATAGAGAAAGCAAAAAAGTTTCCGTACTGTAGCCCATTTTAAAATCAAATTGTGTAGCAGAAAGTATATTAATATTAGTTAAATACTCATTAATTTGGTTATACACCGTCTTCTCCAAAATTTTAGATAAAGCTAAGCTGAGACAGATTAGATGTTTTAGGAAGAGAGATTACAAGAGTCTCTTACGACATTGAAAGGAAAGAGCCATACACCAAATAACACTTTATGTAAATACTTTTCAATATCAGACATGCATAATTTTATAATCTGCAGAGTCAAACCATCAAATCGTTTGGCATTAGATTTAATCACATGTATAATATGTAATAAATCAGATATTTCCACTGACTTAAATGTGAAATTAAAGGCATCATTTTTTCTATGAGTGTTATAAAAATTAGTAGTAGTTGATGGATTGCTTGATTCAAAGATATAGACAAAGTATTTACTAATATTATCGGCATTATTTAGATTCTGGGGAATGCTAGCTGAGACTTTAGACTTACAAATATTTAAACTTGTAAGGCATTATAAAAACTGGAGATACTCTGAATATTCAAATATCTTAAATAAGTCGCTTTTTCCTTACGAATAGCACTATAAAACTCTTCTCTGAAACACTTTGAAAACACATTCTGAAGCACTTCTCTATGAAATGAGAAATGACAACAGTTGATATAAACTACTTATAGACTCTCAACTAGCTTTAGAGATAATTATTGGTCAAATTGATATAAAAAGTTTGAAATGGCGTGAATGAACAATCCTATAAACTCCAGATAGTCGATGGTCCAATTCAATGAGTACAAATTATTCAATGAGTTATCGGACAGGATACATTTAATTTTGAAATTCAATTTCACCTAAATTGGAATAGCTCTCGTTAATATATGCTTTTGATGATATTTAACTTCCTCTTCATTTCCGAAAAAAAAAAAAAAAAATTGTAAACCTGTATTGATAAGCGTCAAGAGCCCTTTACCAGAGTCATTTTTATTACAGCAATTTCGTATAATTTTAATTAAAACTCGCCGGTTTTTTATTCGACTGGTGTCTGCAAGTTTCGACATCGTAAATTTTCGAATAATTTTCGACTGGTTTGGTAAAACGTTGTAGCGATTTAATGGGGTAAAAATCCGTCCTGCCATCGAAATATACGTACGACTGGTAATGTATCGTTTCCGAAAGGTCCAACAGCTGTTTTACCCCGAATAACTTTATATAATACCAATTTTAAATTTGATATATTGTACTTAATTTTACATGACTAAATTCCAGTGAAACAGAAACGAGCATTATGGTAATATATTAGTTGAAAATGCCTTTATTTAAAATGTTAAACATAAATTTAATTTATTATTTTACGTCAACAATTTTAAAATATCCAATTACTAATTAGAATATTATGAAAATAAAAATTAATATTTGGTAATATCGCGAATAATAAATAGTTAAAATAATATATAGTGTAGTTTTTTATTAACGTTTCAGATTATTTTATAAATCCCTCCCCAGAACAATGCTACAATATGTATATATTATTTTTATAAACAAAATAATTTTATATTTAAAAACACACCAGCTATATCTAGTTGAATGATTATTTTTAATTTTTTTTTTTTCAAATATGAAATTGTTTGTTTAATTTTCAACTGACACATTTTTGACTTTGATACATTTAATAAATTTGTTACTTTTATATTTTATGTTTTTTTTATTATAACCTAACAATTTTGGACTTTTCACTTATATAAATGTATATATATATATATATATATATATATATATATATATATATATATATATATATATATATATATATATATATATATATATCATCAGCCCGTGTCGATCCACTACAGGATTAAGGCCTCTTCAGCATGTATCCAACTTTCACGGTACTCGGCTTTCCTCTGCCACTCGGGTCCAATATACTTAACGATGTCATCAATTCATCGTGCTTTCGGTCTTCTTCGCGGACACAACTCCAGGATTGCCTTGGCCCATCTGTCATCCCATCGCCTCGCTATATGGCCTACCCATCTCCATTTCAATTGCTTTACTCTTCCAATGATGTCACAGACTTTCGTTTATTCCCTGATTCATGCGCAGGATTTTCTGTCTCGTCTTGTAATGTATTATCTTCTAGTGTTTTTTTTAATTTTATTTATATGCTGTGATCTATTTTTTGGATAAGTTAATATAACAGCTCTATAAATTAAATAATTAATAACACTTTTTTATATTTATTTGGCATATAACGTAAGATATAGTTATACGTAACGTAAGAGAGAAACTTCCAGACCATGTAAGTTTTGTATAACAATATTTTTGTCTTCTTCGTGAGTAAATATTAATTTTTGTGGAATGTATTGAATTTGTTTAAAGTTTATTGTATTTAATTTCTAGGTATACATAGCATACAATCATCTACAAATCTTTTATAAAACTAAGGCTTAAAATCGAGGGTATTGATAACTTTTATTTCAACATATTCCATAACTAGATTAGCAATAGTGGCTGATATTGGTAAGTCCATTGCTGAACCCTAAATTTGGGAGTAAAAGTGCTCATCACATTTAAAAAATGCGGATTCAAATCATATTTTTATGGCTTTGATAGATTAACCGAAACGTTAATAAAGTAGTAAAAAAATAATAATTTATTTATACAATTGATCGAAAAATCCCATATATATATATATATATATATATATATATATATATATATATATATATATATATATATATATATATATATATATATATATATATATATATATATATATATATATATATATATATATATATATATATATATATATATATATATATATATATATATATATATATATATATATATATATATATATATATATATATAAATATATATATCTGACGACCGTGGACTTATTGACAGATATGTTGCTTGATATATATATATATATATATATATATATATATATATATATATATATATATATATATATATATATATATATATATGTACATATATATATATATATATATATATATATATATATATATATATATATATATATATATATATATATATATATAAATATATATATCTGACGACCGTGGACTTATTGACAGATATGTTGCTTGTATTTTAGTTATCAACTACAAAAGATTTGTTCAAAGTGTACTTTTCACTATGGTGAGTTCTATCTAATAATCGGCTTTACAAAAATAGTTTAGGTGCTGTATAACACTAGAGATACTTTCACACAATTTTCTTTATTATAATGTTTTTGCTTAAAAAGATTTTGATTTTTAAAAATTTTACGAGAAACACCTTTTATTACTGTTTATAGCATATACTATTTATATTATTTACAAGCACTACACAATAATAAAATAAACAAATAATAAAAATAAAATAAACAATTTTTCAAGACCAACTCTAAAATATAAATATCAGAATACCAAAACTGCAACATAAGTTTTGTTACATAAGAAATTATAATGGCTGTGTTGCGCGATTGTCGGATCTCGTCTTTGTTATTAATCAGACACCTGTTTACAAATGATGTTGGTGCCACCTATAATGCTATACTGAAACCTCAATAGTATAAAGAATATAAAAATTATGAAATTTGAGCTCCAACAAAAAATTCGCCAGAATTCTATTTAGGACGCACTGATTCGGATGGTAACTATATACACTCGAAAAATAATGTTTTAATAAATTTTAAGTTTAATTAATTCATCAAGTATACCCAAAAATAAAAATCATAAAAAGTACTCTAAAATTTCATATTTCGGTTCAATTTCAAAACAAATAGCTCGCTCTTTGTCAGGTCTTCCAAAAAACATTGCCGTAGAATGCTTGAAATTTGATCATGTCACCTTCAACTGTTTCAAACGTATTAAGCTACCGACGCGCAAATAATAGAAATTACATCTAACTCTTCTGAGTTGATCAAAGGAAAGTAAATTGTTCTACAAGAAGATAACCATTACATTTAGTAATCAGCTTAGGCCTTTCACTATTAGACAATCACCTCTTCCATCTATTGAAACACTTCTTGCATAAAAAGCATTCCCAACAACTATTCTTTACTTTATAAATTAAACCCTTGGTTGGATCCATTTCACCATTTACATTATTACATTTTTTGCAGATCAATTTTAATAAAAGTTGTGTTTTCTTTCAGCCCATGGGGATGTATCCTAACAAGTATGAATGGGCTTCTCCGAACCAACAAAATGGCGATTGTTCTATATGGGTGAGAGCGGCGCAACTTGAATTTG
Source organism: Cosmopolites sordidus (assembly GCA_031761425.1). Taxonomy (NCBI): domain Eukaryota; kingdom Metazoa; phylum Arthropoda; class Insecta; order Coleoptera; family Curculionidae; genus Cosmopolites; species Cosmopolites sordidus. The sequence goes on from JARFXV010000535.1 coordinate 386,197, forward strand.
ATGATGGCAGCTGGGAATGTCAAGTAACGGCTAGTGATTTTCATACACAGGACGCGTTGACAAGTCATCCAGTTAGACTAGTAGTAAGAGGTACGACTATTTTTAATATTATTCGTATTTTGGGTAAAAATAAATATGAGATATACCAAAATCATGCTGGATTTATTTTATGCGCTTTCTAGCACTATAATCTAAAAGTAAGATGACTTAAAAACTTAAAGTTTTTATTTATTTATATATTCAAAATATAATTTGTCTCGTTCAGAGTAATCGGCTTTCACTGGCCTCTCAGAATGCTCTTATTCCAACATTTTCAAAACTGTTTTTAAGTTTTTATTTGACTTCTGGTATTTCCTTCAAAGCGGGTAAAGAATTATCTTGAATGGTTTGTACTCAAAACAACGATCAGAAAGTGATCTGTTTCCTCGAGAAAAGAGTAAAAATCACATGTTGCCATATTTGAATATAGTGCTTATGGATGATGTTTGTTTCATTTTTAATGAAAAACAAACGAATTGTTATTACGGTGAGCGAAGGTGCGTTACTATGAATTGTTTTGTCACAAATCTGGACGTATTTTTTGAATGCACTCTAATACTTAATCGGAGTTTACTAAGTATAATATTTGTGATTTTAGTAATGTTTTATTCATCAGTTCACAGCAAAGGTGCCCCTGAAAAAGATTTATCTTCAACTGCTGCTCTACAATAATTAAAGTCCTTGTACTATTTGTTAATATTTTTTGAACATGACATTATTGGCATAACACTTTCTTAACAGTCTTAATAAGTCTACATCAGACATTTTTTTGCTGGATAAATTCTTCCATTTTAAAATATTGCCGACTATTTTTTTTTAAATTACAAAACACTGTAGTTCCTAACTTAACGAAGTTATATAAAAAATCATTGTTTAGAAATCAACTGTCAAGTACACTGATACCAACTTTAACAAATTGACTGTATCGATACCGATAACTGGTTCCAAGATGAGGAAGCCAAGTTCCAAAAACTGGCTCCAAGTTGAGTTAAATGTTATTTTCATCAACACGCTTTTCAATCGCACCAATTAAATTATATCAAGAATATTGAAGTGAAAGTTTCGAAACAAAACAACAATCAGAAAGCTATTGAATGATTATGCCACGGAGAAGAACGGAGAAGAACCTCTTAATTGGATAACTAAGCCTCTGTTTAGTGTATCCTTTTACGTGAATACACTAAAATTTTTTTCAACATTTCAATTCAAAAAACTTTACCATAGATACAACAGCAAATATATGGCCTCGCTTTGTTAGCTTTGAATTAAGCTGCTTAATATTTGTAATTTGAAAATTTTGTATAAAATCATCAATTTGATGGAAGCGACTTGAAGGCAATATAGTATTCTGATGGCTTTTTATTGGTTGAGTATTTGATATGAGTAATATTTGATATGAGTAATTGATTTAATAATTGATATGAGTAAATTGATATGAGTTATATTTTAAGCACTTACTTTGCTCTAAGCTTTAACTAAGCACTAAACTTTACCATTGAGACAACAGCAACTATATGGTCTCTATTCAACTATAACAGCTTAATAAATTAATTTATAAAGTGGATAAATTGTATGATAGTTGCTGTTTATGTATCCCGAATTAGATACTGCGCGCGAACTGATAAAGAAAGATCGTCATGTGACATATCGTGGTATTGAGGCATCCCTATGTATTAATATGACAAGCATACACAAGATTTTACATGAACATTTAACCATGAAAAATATTTGTGCACGTTGGATTCCGCATAATTTGACAATCGCTCAAAAAAAGTATGAACACAAACGTAAACAGCAGTCTTGGAAGATGAACCAAACCCAACAAAAGTTGTTCGCACAAGAAGCACTTCAAATCAAATGGTCGCATGTTTTTTTTTTGGGATAAATGGGAATGTAGCTACAGTTACAATTCTGGCACACAATCATTTGTTTGCCAGAAGTCTTTGAAGAAATAAAGAAAAACAACCAGCGACCCAGGGTCATTCTTTACCATGACAATGCGAGCTCTCACACATCTCAACAACATCCGAACAACTCAATATTTGACCGGTCAAAACAATGAATTGATGCGTCACCCGCTGTACACTCCTGATTTGCTACCGAATGATTTCTGTTTGTTCCCGTCCTTGAAGGATAAACTACGTGCTTAACGATTTTCGATGCCAGAAGAAGCGTTTAAAATGCATGTTTTGGACATACCTCAATCGGAATGGAAAAAGTACTATGAAAATTGGTTCAAACGTATGTAAAATTGTATCGATCATTGCGGGAACTATTTTGTAAAACAGTGAAACCATTTTCAATGACAAATATTTGTTTTTATTTATTTTTCTAGATACATAAATAGCAACCCTCGTATTTAAATGAAATAGAGAATGATTCTAGGATGCCCAAGAAAAAGAAAGAAGACAAAAAGAAGAAGGTGGTTCAATTAGTTATAAGCCGGGAGGAAACTGAAAAAAAAACCGACAAACTGGCTGATAAAGCTTGGAATAAAAAATTTGTATCGACTCCACTACCTTTAAAAATAGATCACTTTAGTGTTGAATTTGAATAGATCACTTTAGTTGAATCAATTGTACACGCTATTCCGTACTATTTGACCATTTGACTGACATTCAAATTCAATTTCTCACATGTCAAGTCTAAAAAAAATACAACTACTATAGATGTATCAAATTAGCTGTTAAAAACTTCTTGAAAGATAAATAAGGACCCCTGTTAAAATAATGTGCTTCTGAGATAAAACTGATATTTTTATCTTTAATCGGAGAATGTCAAAGCCAAAACATGAGCCCTTTAGTGGTTACCCTCACAAAGACTAAGCTTACGAAATTTACGTCGACAGCAACCAGTTATATCAAAACAAACCGTCACGGTCCCTGTAAACATAAAGCATTCTTAGTCGCCCCGTGCCTTCAACCCGCCAGCGAGCTATGCGACGCCAGCATGAGAACACGGCCGAAAATGCCGCTGCCACCACCGCCACTGACACGCTTATCTACCACCCGATTTATAACCGACAGCGCCCTCCCACCTTGACTGATGACAGTGACTATCAAGATGCCAGCCGTTCAAATTGGAACCGAACATTCCATCGCGTTCAGCTAATGGAATATTTTAAATAGTTCGGCGGCGTGCAGTTAGCGCCCGACGAAAATAGTTTGAGACACATTTTCACTGTTCGACTAGATTAATTAAACTACGATCGATAATGACTGCCGCATTTTTGTTCTTACCATAATTCGATTTACTGTAATTGTCCGTTCTTTTCTGTCTCTAAAACTCGTTTTATTTTAAGAACTTAAAATATGAAGATGTAAACTTATTGTTTTAAAATTATAGTCACTGACTATTGTTACCAAAAAGTCGAGTTACCGACTAACAGGCGTTGTATGGATGTTCTAAAATTATTATACAAGGATTGGTTCCTGTATATTTGCCCTATTATAAGTCTTCCATTCAGTTAGTTCCAGGAAAATCCACTAGATGACACAAGCATTGCCTTTCCAATAACTGAAGTGACAACACTTGAATTAGAGTTGAGGTTAGTTTGTGAGTCCTTGCCATGGAGGGTATCTCGAAGTTGGTCTCGCATGATATTTGTGTTTAGGAAAGAGTTGTTATAGAGTTAACCTAAAACGTACTGGGTTGTAGATTGTTGTATTTCTATTGTTGAATAGAAATAAAATGAGTTCAAGTAGAAGTTGTGTCAATCATCCTGATGTGTTTTGCTACATATGTGGAGAATACACGTTAAAAGAAAACAGAAAAACTGTTAGCAGCTTAAAGTGGATACTTTGGTGTTAGGCTTGGCGATCAGAATAAACCGGAGTACCATATCTGGTCTGTAAAACTTGTACAGAATACTTACGACAGTGGACTACCGGGAAAAGGAAAAGTCTAAAATTCGCCGTACCAATGGCTTGGAGAAAACGCAAAAACCACTTCGATAACTGTTATTTCTTCGAAATTCCGTAGAATTCAATCAAAACAACCGTAGCAAGTTGACTTATCCTGATTTAGTCTCTTACAAGATTCCCGGTCCCTCACTCAGAGGAAGTGTCGATCCCAACGTTTGACCAGCTACCAGAGCTCTGTGAAGACGAGATTGGCCCTCTGATCACCCTTCTGATACTAATGAAGGTGATAGTGATTATGAAGGGATGTTATCAATTCCTCAACGTTTCAACCAGGGTAAAATCACCAGAGATCTCAACCTGTTAAAATAAGTTTTTAAATTACTGGCTTCCAGGTTGAACGACAATCATTTACTGGAAAAAGAAACTAAAATTACCTTTTGCCCTACAAGAGAAAAGGGTTTGCTACCATTCTTCTCTCAAGAAGACAATCTTGTATTTTGTCACAAAATTAGAGAACTCCTGGATAAAATGAATCTTGCTGAATATTTTTAAGATGATTGGCTCCTATTTATTGACAGCTCAAAGTAAAGTTTAAAATGTATAGGACACATTTCAAACATAAAAATGGTAAGCTTTCCCCTTGGATAGCAAAGTAACTACACTGAATATACTTGCCTTTTGTGCCTCTGGGATAACAGATACAAAACACATCACTGGGTTAGAAAAGAGTGGCCTAAGAGAGAAAACGTGGACGTTAGCTAAAAAATGGCATTAATGACCACTTAGTTGGAAGAGAGAAAAATCATCTTTCCTGCACTGCAATCAAGCTAGGCCTAATGAAAAAGTTTGTAAATGCTCTTGATAAGTATAGATCGTGTTTTGCATATACAGGGAAAAAAAGAGTTCATACGGAAAAATTTCATAAATGAGGCTGAGCGTAAAATCTAGACTTTATTTGTTACCGTTGTCGGAAATGTTGCAGTTGGGCAAACGTAAAGCTGAAAATTATAATAAACTGGCAAACAAGATGCTTAACAGTTTCAGAACCCTTGGATGTAACATGAGGATTAAGGTGCATTATTTACACAACCACTTAGATGGTTTTCCTCAAAATTTAAAAGACACCAGTGAGGAATAAGATGAAAGATTTCACCAGGATATTAAAACTATGTAGGACCGCTACCAAGGAAGATGGGATACGCAGATGATGGCAGATGATAACATATTAGTTCTGGAGTTTAAAAAGGGACTGTTCCAAAATACATATAACGTATATTTTTAAATGTTATATCTAAGAAATTTGAACTTCTGGGCAAACATTAATGCCACATTTGAATTCAGAGCATCAAATTTTTATGAAATCAGCTCCAAATACCCCGGCACCGAAACAACAGTTGGCTTGTGTTATCAATAATGGTCGTTTATTTATGAATTTAAATTATTACTCAGCCAAAAAAAAAATGAATAATACAACGGTAGCATTAGAAAAAGTAATATATAACATTATTTCACTCTCAAGAACTCTGTTATTCACCGCACTAATATATACTACTGTTTGACGCTGAAATGGTTGTAGAAAAATCAATTTCTTGTCTAGAAATTCTAGAATTAGTGAATTATTTATAACTAATTCTTTACTGTTAAGTCACTCTTTATAAGCAGGACAATAGGACTTTTATTGTTAGTTGGATGATTTCCTTCGTATAAGAAATAGTTAATGTGATTAATTCTTTTGCAAAATGTCTTTATAGAGGTCTCATTACATATATTACAGAGATATAGAGTTCTTATTACAATGTTATCTTTTCTTGAAGTAAGTACCACTAGCACTTACACTATCACACACACTAGTGTAGTTGCAGCAAGTACCACTATAGACTAAATTAATAAACTACGAATAAAGCAAGGTAGACACTTGAACTTTTTAAGAAGTATTATCTCCAAATGGTAACTAAATATAATTTATTAATTTGCCGTGTCAAAGTTTTCAATTACAGAATAGGAATTTCTACAGGTCTTATCATGTAAAATCAAAACTCAATATCAGCTCTGTAAGCTTTCCTTTCTGGAATACGTAACTCTACCAATCACTGATTTTCTCATTTATGCTATATAATCATCGCATGTATAGTCCAGACGTATATATGTATATCACTATCATATTTCGAAAGTAAATGTTGCTAATATCACTAAACTCTAATAGATTTACAACTAAAACACAAATTTATTTATCTTTTCGACATGCATCTCGCTAAGCAAGTTAGCATTATAAAGAGATGGTTTAATTTGAAGTATCATCAGATTGATGGTGATGCTAACATGCTTAGTGAAACGCACCTCGAGAAAAGTGATATAATGATGATAAAAGATAAAATCTTTTCAAGATTTATTTTTCACACCGCTGGTTAGAATAGAAGAATTTATTTATTAATGTCTATTAAGACTTATTACTTAATCATCGTACTTACATGTGTTCGAAAAAAAAAATCAAAATTAATAGGTTTATATTATTATAACAGATTTTATCGTGTCTTTGGGCGTATTCTGGTCATTTTGCCTTCAATGCTCGGTTCAATTTGATCAGTTGTTGTCGGTATCAATTCTGGCGATCGATATCGATCGGCCAGATAGCCTGAGTCTACTCATGATTTTTTGCGCTTTGGATTGTCAACATAGATCCACTTTTTATCACCTGTTACAACTCGATTCAAAAAAGTGGTTTTTCATCTTTTAATGTTTCTTTCCTTCAATTGGTATGAAACCCATTGTCCTTCCTTCTGGATGTTTTTCAATGCGTGTAGACATTCGGAAATGGTGGATTCGGCAACATTCAATGCTCCTGCCAATTTTTTCAACGTATGAATTGGGTCTTCACCTAACAATGCTTGCAAATCTACATCTTCAAACGTTTTCGGTTGCCCTGGGCGCACTTTATCTTTTATATTAAAATAATCACTTTTAAAGCATTTAGACCATCGTTCACAATTTTTTTTGGTTAGAGCATGTTTAAGCTTCAGCCAACAATCGATAACTTTCAGAAACCGTTTCCTTCAAATGAAAGAAGGTTGCTAAACTTCCCCTCCTGCAAGATGGTGTCTGGTACATAGTTTGACATATTTAAAGCTATGTAAAACTATGTTTTTTACACAACGACAATTAATAACGAACTGACTCTTGATGGCGTAGGTTTACCCTTCAAAACGCCATAGACGTCATTAGTCTATACCAACAAATGTATCAGTAACACATCCTTTAAAAAATCGATATTATTAACGTAACACACCTATTGTGTAAATGCTATGTTTGAATTTAAAAAAAAAACAAAAATATCATCTATTTGACATTTCCAATCTCAACTTTCCTGCAAAACGTCTTTTTTTTGGTACATAATTCAACATATTCAAAGCTATGAAAAACTGTTTTTTTTACAATGACAACTAATATCGAACTGGCTTTTGTTGGAGTATGTTTACCCTCCAATATTCCATAAACGTCGTTAGTATATATCAACAAATATATTAGTAAGGCCATCTCTTAGCAAAACGGGCACTATTTTTATTTATTATTCTTGAATTGCAATAATTTAATTTTTTGTAAAATATAAAAAACAATTTCTACGCTGCAAAACAGCCAAATTCAAACTCACGAAACAAAATGTTAATGTGATACTTGCCCCACCTTCTAATGTCGAACTCCTGCCAACCAGGGGCATCTGTTGATGATGTAATATCACAAAAAAAGAAAAGTCATCACCTTTTCTTGTTGTGAACTCTAGGCAGTAGGCAGATTGAGGCCTCGGAGTAAATCCGATATATATATATATATATATATATATATATATATATATATATATATATATATATATATATATATATATATATATATAGAGTTGTATTGGGTTCCAGTGTCCTTGATTTTTCAGTTCTTTTTCCCATCCCCTTATGATTTTGTCCAGGACCAGGTTGAAGAGGAATGGGGATAACCCATCTCCTTGGCGTACTCCAGTTTTAATCAGGAAGGCTTCGGAAATTTCTCCCATAACTTTTTTTATGTATATTGAACATGATGTATTTTTTATTGGCGCACTGTATGCGGATTGTGATTAGTCTTTTGTTTATGGGCATAATTTCCTTAATAGAATTAACTATCCCTTTATGTACCACAAAGGCCATGCCCAGAAGCGGAGCGCCCCTGTCGACTCGTTTGTCTGTCTTGCTTTTGAATATGCGATAGTTTCCATAGTCTACCGCGTCCTCGTCCATGATGCGTGTTTCTTGTAGGGCAAGCACAAGTATCTTTTGCCTGTCAAGTTCTGAAGTTAGGTTGTGAAGTTTTCCTAGTTGGATCAGCGTGTTGATGTTGAAGGTGCCAATATATGTAGGTGTTTTATGTGGAAATTTGATGGAAAGCTCCGACTTATTTTGATATCGTGAAAGTCCAGGTTCCCTAGAATCCGAACACCCGGTTGCCGTCTGTCGACGGGTGGATTGGTTACCTTCTGGGGTATTATTGTTATTACTTGCACGAGTCATGGTTGCTTATAAGCTTATGGATCCACTGTTTCCACTGGGAGTTTAGAACCAGGGATTGTTAGTTCCTGGAGCGTGGTGTATGGCCGCACCCTCTGCCGACCAGGTTGCCGATGGTTGCCACTACAGACGCAATCTGGGTTTTTTTTTCTATTCTATATATATATATATATATATATATATATATATATATATATATACATAAAGGGTAGTTAACTCTATTAAGGAAATTATGCCCATAAACAATAGAATAATGACAATGCGCATACAGTGCGCCAATAAAAAATACATCATGTTCAATATACATAAAAAAAAATTATGGGAGAAATTTCCGAAGCCTTCCTGATTAAAACTGGAGTACGGCAAGGAGATGGGTTATCCCCATTCCTCTTCAACCTGGTCCTGGACAAAGTCATAAGGGGATGGGAAAAAGAACTGAAAAATCAAGGACACTGGAAACCAATACGACTCGGACGATCCAAAAACAACATAGAACTATCATACCTGGCCTTCGCAGACGACTTAGCTATACTCGCAAACAATGACAAAAGGGCAACCAAACAGATCGAAGTCCTCAAGAAATGTGCAAAGAAAGTCGGCCTACAAATCTCCTTTCAAAAAACCGATTTTTTTCTGTTCAAAATTAGATGTCCAAAATTTGAACACCAAATTCGGCAAAATAAACAGGGTCACTCACTTTAAATACCTGGGTGAGATCCTCGAACCCACAGGAGGAGAGAAGATAGCACAGAGGACTCGATTACAGAAGATAAAGAGGGCATACGGCAAGACACACAATATCTACAATAACAAATGCCTATCTACAGACGCAAAAATAAGACACTACAACACAGTAATTAAACTAGAAGTCTTATACGCAAGCGAGACACTTACACTTTATACAAAAAGCGGCATAGAAAACATGCTAAAAGAAGAACGCAAAATTATGAGGAACATTTTCGGCCCAAAACTGACAGGAAGGATACAGACTACAGTCTCAAAAGACCTCAGAGAGAATGTCCAACGTAGCGGCGTACATAAGAAGAAGAAGGTTGAAATTCTATGGACATATCAGTAGACTCCCACCGACAAGACTCACCAAGAATTCTTACATACATACAAGGAGTCAAGTCAACAGTACCATGGATCACACAAGTCAGAGCTGATCTGGGAAAGGCACAAATGGGTCCGACAGAGATTGAGGATAGAAGAACGTACAGAAACAAAATTCATATGTGGAACATTGCATCAGAGAGCGAAGTTTCGAGGAGATCGGGAACAAAGTGGACAGAGGAGAGAAACAAAATCCACGGAGAAAGGATAAGAGAGGTGTGGAAAATTAGAAAGGACACTCGAAAATGAGTCAGAATGCTTTGCGTGATCCAATCGGGTCTATACGCACATATAATATATATATATATATATATATATATATATATATATATATATATATATATATATATATATATATATATATATATATATATATCTCTTTTTATTCTTCAAATAAATATTAATATATGTAAAACCTTACATAAATGCTAGTCCAAATTATGAAATAAAAACCCATTCAAGGCATTTCGATTTAAACTTTTAAACTAAATAGTAATTAGAGCTTTCTCTTGTTGGTTTCGCGTGATAAAAGACATTAAATTAAACAGGTGAACAATTGTTTGTTCAGTTATTTTCAAAGTAAATTACTGTTATTTATAGAACAGCTCAATAAAGTGTAAATTCTTGAAAGGCCATTCAGACATTATCAGATTTTTTTTAGGTGGTGGAAATAGTTTCATTTAAAAATAAATTAAATTAATGTGGACTATTAAGTATATAAAATGATATTCCATTAAGTTATTGACGTATATTAATTTATAACACACTAATTGATTTACCTTCCATTAACAATAAATTTTTGATTTGGAAATATTTAAGCGACATAAAAATTATAATACTAATGGATGTTTTTTTGTTAAATTTAGATAAGATCAAAACATTATTGATTAGACATTTGCTACGCACGCATGCTATTTAAATAAAATTCGGTTGTAATAAGAGGATTGTTTTAGAAATGGCTACTAAATATACTTTTGTTATAAATATCATCCAAACATGTGGCTTATATTTTCAAATAACAAAACCTGTTTTTTTGTGTGTGTATTGCAATAATAAATTTCCGTTATTCAGACTTATTATGAAAATGGGTATTATTTGAAAAACCCATATCGCATAACTAGTATTCTTTTTGTGCAACAACAATTATCAGATGCCCCTGGTTCGCAACAGTTCGACATTAGAAGGTGAGGCAAGTGACGCATTACCATTTTGTTTCGTGAGTTTCAGTTTGGCTGTTTTGTAGCGCAGACATTTTTGTATTATATATTTTACAACAAATTCAATAGTATTAATTCAAAATTTAATATATAAAAATAGTGTCGATTTTGTTAAGAGATCGAGTTACTAATATATTTGTTGGTATAGACTAATGACGTCTACGCCATATTGGAGGGTAAACTTACTCCAACAAAATCCAGTTCGTTATTAATTGTCATTGTACAAAAAAACATAGTTTTTCATAGCTTTGGTATGTCGATTTATGTACCAGAAAAAGACGTTTTGCAAGGAAGTATAATGACCTTCTTTCATTTGAAGAAAACGGTTGCTGAAAGTTATCGATTGTTGGTTGAAGCATACGGTGGACATGCTCTAACCCAAGAAACTTGTGAACGATAGTCTAAGTGCTTTCAAAGTGATAATTATGATATAAAAGACAAGGAGCGTCCAGGACAGCCAAAAAAGTTTGAAGCTGTAGATTTGCAAGCATTATTGTGTGAAGACTCAACTCATAAGTTGAAAAAATTGGCAGAAGAATTGAATGGTGCCTAATCCACCATTTTCGAATGTCTACACACATTGGAAAAAATGCAGCAGGTAGGAAAGTTGGTTCCATACTAATTAAAGGAAAGAGACATTGAAAGGTGAAAAACCACTTGTGAAATTTTGCTTGCCAGGTAGAAAAGAAAATGTTTTTTGCATCGGGTTGTGACAGGTGATAAAAGGTAGATCGATGTTGACAACCCAAAGTTCAAAATATCCTGGGTAGACTTAGGCTATCTGGTCGATCGGTACTGATCATCAGTATCAATATCGAGAACAACTGATAAAACTTAACCGAGCATTGAAAGAAAAACGACCAGAATACGCCCAAAGACACAATAAAGTCATTTTTCAACATGACAATGCTCGGCTCCATGTTGCAAAATATGTAAAAACTATTTGAGAAATGTTAAATTGGACGTCCTACCAACCGTACTTACCGGACATAACCGCTTCGGATCACCACTTATTTTGATCGATACAGCACGGACTTTCAGAACAACACTTGTATTCTTACGAAGAAGTAAAAATTTGGCTTGATGAACGGTTGGTCTCAAAAAACCAAAAGTATTTTTGGCGCGGAATGAATTCTTTGACAGAAAGATGTGAAAAAATAGTAACGATTACCAACAATGGCCAATACTTTGATGATTAGATTGATTATTAAAAATACTCAGCCGATGAGGGGGTGTTAGCTAGAGCGGACTGTTAAGCGTGTGTGCAAATTATGCGCCTCCTTAACTCAATCAATAGAGTAGGAATGGGTTATGAGCGCCACTGAGTTTGTCGCGGAATGGGCCAGAAAATCCCCAAGATGTTTTAGGAACTCGCTCTATTTCATCCGGCTCACTGCTATAGTACTACGGAAGATATAATTACTAATTATATAAATAATACATCAATAATAATATTGGTGTGAAATTCGACAGTCTATGCTATACCTTTAGGTACTGTGATCACAAAATTTACAATTTTTCGGTATTTTTTATAACGCGCAACAACCTCCGCCATAATGACCAATGGTTAGTTGCTTGGTCGGGAGGAAGCCCCACCCATCCCTTACATTGGAGGGCACATGCTTCGTCTGTTGGTGATTAGACTCATCAGGGCACCGACATATGCTCTCTCGCCAAGAATAGGGAGTCCCTCTCCACAATCAAACAACCCTTGTTTTCGCCGACTTCTCGTCGGATGGCTTATAAATTGAGTTTTTTGACTTATTTGGACTGCGTCCAACGATAGGTCATTATGGCGGAGACGCAGATTGTTGTGCGTTCCACATGAGATTGTGGAACTCAACGGTCGGGGGTGTATAACTCCTGACTACTGTTGTCTCGTTGGACGCAGTCTAAAGAAGTAAAAAAATTGAATTTATAAACCATCCGTCGAGAAGTCGGTGAAAATATCGGGGGTGTATAACTCCTGACTACTGTTGTCTCGTTGGATGCAGTCCAAAGAAGTCAAAAAACTCAATTTATAAGCCATCAGCCGAGAAGTCGGCGAAAACATCGGGGGTGTATAACTCCTGACTACTGTTGTCTGGTTGGACGCAGTTCAAAGAAGTAGATAAACTGAATTTATAAGCCATCCGACGAGACGTCGGCGAAAACATGGGTTGTTTGATTGTGGAGAGGGACTCCCTATTCTTTGCGAGAGAGCATATGTCGGTGCCGTGATGAGTCTAACTACCAACAGACCAAACATGTGCCCTCCAATGTAAGGGATGGGTGGGGCTTCCTCCAGACCAATAAACTAAGCATATATATATATATATATATATATATATATATATATATATATATATATATATATATATGCTTAGTTTCCAATTCTTTAATTAGTTTATTATTGGTTTAATTTTTTTAATTCTTTTATTAGTTTAATTAGAATTAGTTCTTCTAATTAGTTAACTAATTGGAAACGACATAATTCAATTAATATAATTCTACATTTGTATATACAAATATGTTTATTTTTATATTTTTCCCGTAGTTACCTCCAACAATTTATCTTTAATAAAACTCAAAATAATTGATGTTATGATAATGTATTAAAAACATAATAATATTATTACTTATTTATACTTTTTTCAAAAGGGCCATTAATTAGAAACAAACATATACATATCTCCAAAATAATAAATAATAAATAAAAATAAATGAATTCTAGATGTTTTACATGTTAATATTACTTTTAATATTTTGTAGCATATTCGTTGTTTTCGATAACAGCCCTGCGTCTCCTCAACATCGACTAGACTAGATATTGACACCATTCCATAAGTATTGATTTTCATGTTTTCTGTACTACTTCGCTTAATTCGTTCATATCTTTAATTTGTTTGTCCGTAGTATCAGTGTATGGTAACCCCAAAGGTTTTTTATAGGGTTAAAGTCAGGGCTACACGATGGCCATTCCATTACTGTCAATATTATTATCACTGAACTATTTTTTCACAGATTTGCCAGTGTGCTTTGGGTCGTAATCCAGCTGGAAGACCAAAGACGCCGGCAAGGGCACCATATGACTTTGCAGAATGTTTATTGGTCAAGGATACCGTCAATTTTTACTAAAGGACCAACACCGCGCCTCGAAAAACACCCCCAAAATTCTATATTTCCTCCGCCATGTTTTAAAGTGCTTGTTGTATATCTAGGATCATTTTCTTTACATATTGACTGCCTTACAAATAATCTACCATCATTTCCCATAAGGTTTATTTTTGTTTCGTCGGACCACAACACCTTCCAGACATTTATGCTCCACCTCATATGCTCCATAACAGATTTTGCCCTGGCGTGGCCTGGTATATATATATATATATATATATATATATATATATATATATATATATATATATATATATATATATTACAGAAATCTTTCACCCTTTCTCCACGTGGTGCCACCGATCGCCTTCGCCCAACTGTCCACCATGCGACGTCACGTGTCTCTCGGGACCGGTTTCTAGCCTTTCAGCCGTCATCAGCCGAGCTCCAGACGAATGCAAGGAAAGCAGTTGGGAGAGACGATCGGGGCTAGGCCAGATCAACTGGCCATTTTAATGACGTCATTAACTTGGCCTGGCCCCGACCGTCTCTCCCAACTGCTTTCCTTGCGTTCGTCTGGAGCTCGGCTGATGACGGCTGAAAGGCTAGAAACTGATCCCGAGAGACACGTGACGTCGCATGGTGGACAGTTGAGCGAAGGCGATCGGTGGCACCACGTGGAGAAAGGGTGAAAGATTTCTGTAATATTTCCCTCCACGGTTCCGTTACGCTACCTTGTGGGCATATATATATATATATAAATGTAGTGTTAGATTTTCTTGAGCTGCGTCCAATGAGACAGCAGTAGCTAAGTGTTATCACACATCTAACCGTTGGGTCCCACAATCTCATGTGGAACACACAACAACCTGCGTCTCCGCCTAAATAGGGTCTCCCTATTGTTGATGGTATGGTATATGTCGGCGCCCTGATGTAATCCAGTTGAAGGGATAGGTGGAGCTCCTCCCCGGTCAATGAACCAATAAAAATGTTCATATCTATAGATATATATGTGACATATCTATAGATATATACGTGACCAAAAAAAATCATTGCACGAATCTGAAATTAAAATGAGACTCGAAAAATCTCTTTTTCCAAAGAATAAGTTTATTCGACTGAACCACAATAACTGATTAACATTCGAAGAAAAACCATTATCAGAAAACCAAACCGGCCGAGTTTCTAATTGAAGTCGCTCGGTGGTGTCCCGGTTCCATAAAATAAGATTCGGTTCGGCATCGTCGAATGTGGAAACCGAACTTTATGCGGCATTATCCGCCACTGGCAACCGACGGTTTGGCCAATTAAGACGATTTGGCAATTAACAGTCGAATAGTAATTATTAAAAATACGCGTCGTTGGGATCTAATGACCGTTCGTTCGCTTTTACTATCGGTAAGCACATAGAACTAGAAATAGCTTCGATGAAATTCCGCAGAGACTGCACTAACAGAATGCGCTAAAACTTTTATTTTTTATATTTACAACAATTTTTAATATTATCTCGGCCGTACGCTCTGCTCCGTGAAAATTTTGGTGATGTTGGCGTCGAGCCAAACACAACATTGTAGTAAGATTATTTTAGGTCATATCCGGCTAGAATTTTCATTAGTTAACTTTTTGTTCTGTCGAAATTAAGCAAGATTGAACGTATTGCCACCATTAAATATGGGATAAATAACAAATCTTGTATTTTATTTTAAGAATTATTAAAAGTGTAAATAATAATAGTGCCTTTGGAGCATTTTAAAGGATTCAAACAGCAAAATGGAAGGGGCATGGAACAGCAAATGGCAGGGAGGGGGAACCTTCAAGGAGCATTTTATTGTTTTCTATAGTTTAGTTTGTTTTTGTCTCGTTTACAGTACAGTCAAGTGTTTAAAACGATTTTATATAAAATGACGAGTTCTAGTTATTCTATTTATTTTAAAGTGACAAACAATATCTATATCCGAGGAAGTCAAAAAAGCCTATCTTTTATATTTTAAGTGCCATATTGGAGATCAAGATAAAAGTTGGGCTTCTTATGTTTGCTGTGTGAGCAGTCACGTAAATTTAGTACAGTGGATACATCGCGAGAATAATTCTATGCCGTTTGCTGCTGCTATGATGTCGAGAGAATCTACCCATGTGAGTGATTGCTACTTTTGTATCACTAAAACAGATGGGATTTCAAAAAAACAGAGGGACAAAATTCAGTATCCAAATTTGCCTTCTGCACTTAGGCCAGTTCCTCATAGTCAGAAACTACCGTTATCGATCGCGCCTTTAAACCTGTAGAACATGTTTTCCGATTATTCTAATTCTTCATCAGGATCTAATCCACAACTTGCTGAGAACAGTAGTTGTGATCCAACATTTTTAACAATTGCCAGTGAACCTCAACTTAGAATGAATTAAATGATTTGATACATAACCTAGGATTGTCAAAACAAAAATCGGAACTTCTTGATTCCACAGTTCAACAGTGGAGCCTGTTAGAAAAAATGCAATTGTTTCACTAAATAAAATGGAAAGATCGATATGTATCTGTTGTGATGGTTTAATGAATGACCTTCATATGGAAACTGTACCTTCCGAATGGTGTATTTTCACACATTCGTCGAAACACAGCCTAAAATTTGTCTTGCGTAATATTGAAGAAAAAACTACCTATTTCTTTTGTCCATTCAGTAACAATGAAAGAAACCTATGATAACTTAGCAACCATACTAAATCGCGTTAAATATGAACAGTATCAGTGGGATATTTGTGGGGATTTAATAATGATAGGTATATTTCTATGACTTCAAGGGAGTTTTACAAATCATTGCTGTTTTTTGTGTCTATGGGACAGTAGAACAACAAAAGAACTGTAAGAAAGATTGACCTCATAGAACTTTTTTTGAACCTGGTACTTTAAACATAAAATATGTTCAACCATGGCCATGGTTCACCAAAGCCATGGACAAAGAAGCTAATGCTTTCAAGTACCTAAAATAACTTATAAAAACGTATTTGTTTTACATGATTGCCAAAGCAACAAGCACCTAAACGCATGCGTCTCAAATTCTGCCACACACCATCTACGGGATCATACTCTATGTTAAGCCAAGGAATTTTTAAATGACCTCAGTAATCATTTCGAATAATTTGGTCACCAAAAAAATTAATATGTCTTATGAATTATGTGTAAATATTTGAAACATTAAAGAATAATTATTTTGATAGTCTCTAATGAACCTTTAACCAAAAATAAATTAAATGTTTGAGTTTTCTTTTATTGAAATTACTCTGCCTACATATTTTCTATATCTGGCACGAAACTTTCTGCCTTATTCCATTCAGTGTTTATTAGTTTTAGTCTAGTAGTGACGTCTACGTATATTTAAAAATAAATAAAATTAAAGGTTAAGTTTTAGGGTCAAAAGGGTTTATCGGCCACAGGAATTTCATAATGATATGACCGATGTATTAGATGTTTAGACGATTATTTTGCATGAAACGATTAAGAATTAGTTTCGGAATTTTATATTCCGAAAAAAGCCTTACTATTGGGTTGTCTGGAAGGTTCGTACGAACTTTTTTAATAGAAAATAGTTTATGTAAATTTTTATTTAGTCTATTATGTAATTGCCATTTTATTTTCCAATGTTTTGCCAGCTTAGTGGCAGGTCCATAATGATTTTTTGCCAAAAATTAGCTTTCTTATTAGCAAAAAAAGTCAACAGGTTGTTTTTCATCTCTTTTTTCGCTTTAAAAGATCTGCCATTTTGAACATATTCATATTCACCCATTCATAGTTCTGGCTTTATTATCGGAGTGTACAGATGTGCGTTTTGCTAATCGAGAGTGAAAGTGTTGCGATATTAGTACGCTGGGACCGCGAGTTAAATGTGAAGACCGACAACTTTGCTTTTAAAAAACTTTATTTTACAATAAGGGCACTTAACTAATGAAACAATATTATGAACAGCAATACAGCTTTGACACTATAATATTGAGTAACATTAACATTACAATTCTTTACTTATATACTATAACAATGCCTTAGTCAGCGCTAGGCAAGCGATAACCGTCGGTTTGGGGTTATTACTCCTCCACCCTTAGTTTATTCGACGTCCTCGTCGACAAGTTTTTGTAATAGTTTTATCGGAACAGATTTGTCTCTTTTCTGTTTTTGCCATAGATATATCACTAAAGCTATAACAAAGAATAACATAATACATATGATTATAAATATATAATGAGGCTGTTGTTGAGGAATAACATCTTGCATATTTAGTGGCTCCATCAAATCTTCTTTGACTTTTCAGGGATTCTCTAAGTGTTTGATTTGTAAATCTATTGTTAAATTAGAGTCCTGGATGTTGTCACTTCTCGGAATTTGTAAGGAAATATTGTTAATTTCTAATGAATATTTATGTTGGCCGATGATCACATCGCATTGGCTCTGAATAAGGTTACAATGCTGGAGATCAGTTTTTTGAAATTGGAAACAATTTTCATATATTTTTTCTACAGTTTTCGTACATAGCAAAAGTGAGTTATGATAAGTTAGTGCATGTACTTTATACTTATTTTGAATAAGAGCATATAGACAGTTTTTTGGAAAAGAGCATCCATTGGCAATAGGGTTAGAACAGATCCAATTTGTGTTAACTTCTTCGCATTGTTCGTACCATAAATTGTTACAATAATATTTATTAGGTGTTATCATCATTTTACAATCATTCCTAGGTATAGGGTACACAAATTTTAAATTACATACATTTCTTTCACAGATCGGTATCCTAATAACTAGAATTGCCATTTCAGGTAATATCATAACACCGGTTTTGCAAATTAATGTAAGTTCTGACAAATGTTTTATTGGCCATAGAGCATTTTTGGGATAGTGTATTTCTAGATATTTCCACATGTCTTTAATATCATTTACACATAATATTTCGAGGTCTAACGTCTTTAAATGCGCAAAGGATATGATGCGTAATAGTTTTTCTAAAAAATTATTTAATCGACTAATTTGTAAATACTGGTTTTGCATTGTAAGCATTAGATTCACCTCGTCACTAGACTTCAAGATTACATAGCGAATAGTTTTGATATTTTCGTCTGCGAGTTTCATATTATTTTCCATTTTGCTGATAATGTTACCGGCGAATGAACTGAGGTCATTTATCTTATGCATGGTATTTAACTGATTATGCTTTAAAATCTGCAGATTTTGCGTTATTGTCTCTAGGTCATTGTTGTCTAAGTTTCCTGTAATGAACTTGATAGCGCTTCCAAGGAAGTTTATTAACCCACGTTTCCTGCGACTTGAATCGTAGTTAGTCAATTTTGCATATGTGTCGTATGTATTATTGAATGCTTCAAAGATATATTGAAATTGGGTCGACGTTAAATTATTGTTTTGCTTATTTACCATATGATTTATAATAAGAACATTGTTGAATAAACTAGTTAACGTAAATCTTAATTTTGTCATATTAAAAGGAATATATGTTGTATGATAATGACTTACAACTAAAGAAGGGCACATGTCTTTAGTGAAATAGCCATTATTTGATAGCTTGTGTACCTGAAGTGCTTGGCATTGGTTCGATGGATTCTGCACTGTCAGGAGCAGGAGGCTGAAAGGGAGTAAAAGTCTTTCTAAGTCTCTTGATTTTTCTTACGTGTGTGGTTATGGGTTTTTTCTTTGAAATGCCTGTTATCTTATTTTTGTTTGTTTCGGTAACTTTAGTCGGTATGTACTGAGGGTTCATTTTATTGCGTAGGGTATTTTTCCTATAGATAGTCTGATCGGGAATTATTTCCTCTGGGTTGTTCTGTATTATTATTTTGTTTTTGTGTGTTTTTGGATTGCTTTCTCTAAGTGTTTTTGTAAATATTTTCATGAAAAGGTATTAGTTTACTTTTTCGTCTTTGATTGTATTGTTCGTAAATAGTATGGTCGTTATTTATATTAGGTTCATTAAGGTAGGGGCCGTATAGTATTGAAAATGGAGAGTGACCCGTAGTCGAATGAATACTTTGATTGTATATTAATATAGCGAAAGTCATTAAAGTTTTTCCCGTTTCATTAGGATTTTGCAATTTCAGAACTCGTAATTTTTCTAATAATGTGGAATGTAGTCTTTCTATTGGACTGTTGGAAGATGAATTTCCAGATGTCGTGTAGTGGACTTCTATACAAAATAACTGACAGAATTCTATGAGAAGGTTATTTTTAAATTCTGCACCATTGTCAACGACAATTTTCGAGGGAGTATTATGATGGGAGAAATAGTACCTTAATTTTCCAACGATGGTAACTGCATTTTTGTCAGTTACGAAATAAGCTTGAGAATATTTTGAAAATGAATCGATGATAATTAAAAATTGGCAGTTCAGGAATTGAAATATATCGAGATGTAGAGTCTTAAAAGGTTTTTCTGCTAAAAGAGGGCCTTCATAAGCTATTTTATAGGGATGCCTCGTATTTACTTTGCAAACAGATTTCACACATATTCACGATGTTAGTGATAGAATCTCTGAAGAAGTTGGGCCAATAATATGTTTGCTTAAGATGATTGTACGTTTCTGTAATGCCGTTATGATTGGTTTGATGATAGTTGGAAATAATTTCTTTTTGTTGGTTAGTATCAGTGATGTCAGTCAAATATATGTTAGAAAAGATTAGCTTTGCGGATGGGTTCAAGTTTGCATTGATGATTATTTGGAATTCTATTCTCAGTTCTTGATCTGGAATATAAATTGTGAAAGATGTGTCAGGTCTAATTACTTCTTTGAATATTTTGATTATATCCTCTTGACGTTCCGTCTTGGAGATTTCAATAAAATGGTGATTTTTCTTAAAAGGTTTTGAATATGAGTGAATATGAATTTTTGACCGTAATTAATGATTAGGCGATTCGTGGCATAGTTAACAGGTAATTCAGATATCGGGAGATATTTTCCTCGGGTGTCATTGTTGGAATGTACAGTAATGTCGGAGGTGACATCTTCGTCTCTTGTATTTTCGGCAGTATTTTCTTTGTCTACGTTTTTGTTAATATCTTTTACTTGGTTTGAAATAATTTTGTTATATTTTTCGCTATGGACAAGGTCTGCAAGATCGAATTCGGCGAGATTGGCAACTGTATCGTCAACATTGGGGACACTTGAATGTGCGTCGTTGGATTCATGAATATTAAGTTCGATACGGGAGAGAGCATCGGCAACGACATTTTCTTTACCCTTTTTGTATTTAATTTCAAAATTGAATTCTTCCAATTTGAGTCTCCATCTAATTAAACGGGAGTTGGGTTCTTTTATCTTGGAGAGCCAAACTAAAGGATTATGGTCTGTTTCAATGATGAACCTTTGTCCATATAAATACGGGCGAAAGTGTTTAGTGGATTCAACTATAGATAAAAGTTCTCTCTCAATAGTAGAGTAATTTCTCTCAGCTGTATTGAGGGTTCTGGAATAGAACGCAATGGGATGTTCGTTTTGAGAAAGGACGCTTCCTTCGTGATACATAATATCTAGGTATGATTTTTGATTTCTCTACGGGTGTTAAGTGATCTAACCTTAGTTGTTTTGTCGGGTCGAATTTTTGTCTGTTATATTCGCGAGGAGGGTCTATTGATCTTGGGGAATAACTTTTAGTCTTTGATGAAAATTAATACTAACTTCAGGAGTAGGATTCGGAATTTTACAATATCCATTCTTTACATTGATTAAACTCATCATCATCATCATCATCATCAGCCTGCATCGATCCACTGCAGGATGAAGGCCTCTTCAGCATGCTTCCAACCTTCACGGTCCTGGGCTTTCCTCTGCCACTCGGGTCCAATATACTTAACGATGTCATCAATCCATCGTGCTTTCGGTCTTCTTCGCGGACGTTTGCGATCAAGCGGTATCCACTCCAGGATTGCCTTGGTCCATCTGTCGTCCCATCGCCTCGCTATATGGCCTGCCCATCTGCATTTCAACTGTTTTACTCTTCCAATGATGTCACAGACTTTTGTTTGTTCCCTGATCCATGCGCAGGACTTTCTGTCTCGTCTTGTAATGCCAAGCATACATCTTTCCATTCCCCTCTGTGCCACCCGAAGTTTTTGAATTGATTGCGATGTGAGTGTCCAGGTTTCACTTCCGTATGTCATAACGGGTAGAACGCACTGATCGAATACTTTTCGTTTCAGGCAAAGTGGGAGTCTGCTCTTAAACACTATGTTGAGCCTACCAAATGCCTGCCAGCCACATTTAACACGCCGTTCCACCTCCCGGGCGGTATTCCCCTCAATGAAAATCCTCTGCCCAAGATATATAAAGCTGTCCACAATCTCTAAATCCCTTCCTAGAACTGAAATTCTTCTGTCCTGAGCGAAGTTATTGAACATAACCTGACTCTTTTTCAGGTTTATTTTCAAGCCAAATGGTTCGCCAGCCCTTTGCAGTTCTTGTATGCGTCTTTGCAGCTCCTCTGGGTCTTGTGAAATGAAAATAATATCATCTGCAAATCTAAGATGGTTTAAGTTTGCACCATTGATCTTTACACCATCCTGTTCCCAATCCAGTTTACGGAATACTTCTTCAAGGCCACCCGAGAAAAGAATAGGCGATATTGCGTCACCCTGCCGTACACCTCTATAATTAATTCCCACATATTAATTCTATATTAATTCCCACTTCAAGATTATCAAGGTGAATTGTGGCTATAGCTCCATCATATATCGATTCTAATAGGTTTATATAGGCTCTCTCTACACCTTGGCTAAGCAGTGCATCCATTATCGCATGCTTTGAGATGGACTCAAATGCTTTTTCGTAGTCGATAAAAGCCAAGCACAGTGGCATGGTGTATTCGTTGTGCCTTTCTATGACCTGCTGTACAACCTGGATGTGATCCATTGTACTGAATCCACTTCTGAATCCTGCTTGTTCTCTTGGTTGTGCGTCATTCAGTTTTTTTAATATTCTTTTAGAAATTATCTTAGTGAAAACTTTGTACATCACTGATAGGAGGCTTATTGGACGGTAGTTCTTTAAATCTTCCTGTGCTCCTTTTTTATGTAAAAGGATCACTTCTGCATTTTTCCATAAGTCAGGTACTTTTTGTTCTTTGAGGCATTTTGAGTATAATTTTGCCAGTGTTTTATGTAACGTCCGACCACCAGCTTTTAGCATTTCGACAGTTACACTATCCTTTCCTGGAGCCTTGCCGTTCTTCATCAATTCTATAGCATTTGTTACTTCCTCCACTAGGATATCTGGCATTATATATTGTTCTTCCGTGGGTATTGCTGCCCCTGACTGGCTCTGATCTTCATATAACTGGGAATAAAACCTTCTGACAATCTCTAACATTTGGGTACGCGTCCTGCACACTGTGCCATCCTCACGCTTTAAAGCATATATTTGCGTTCTTTTGTTTCTCAGCTTCTGTTTAGCTTTGTTAATTCCTTTGTTTTCTTCCAGGGTTTTTTGCACTAGCTGCATATTGAATCGGCGCGTGTCCTTTCTGATACGTTTTCTTATAGTTTTGCAGAGCTCAGTGTACTCGACCCTGCCAAAAGGACTACCTGCATTTCTCCTACCTGCAGTTGGTTCCAGTTTGATTAACTCTTCACCCTTCCTTCGTGTTTCACAGAGCCCAATAATATCCCAATGTATGTTGTCAAGTTCGATTAACAGTTCTTGCAATCGGGCCTCTGTTTTCATAGTCCGTATATTTAACGTTGCAATGTCAAAAGTCCAATGGCAGCCTAATCTAACCCGGTGATTCTTAGCACCTGCCTTGGGGCAGGTCTTCCCGCTGCCGTAGGTAGTTGCCCCTTGGCCTCCGGGGAATGAGGGCCGTATTTGAGGTTGTACTGTCATATTTCAACATATTGAAATACCATGTTGAAGGTATGGACCGTAATCTGCCACGCTGGTCCAATGCGGTTTGGCAGATTTTGGATCATGTTAGTCTGAGGCCTCCGCTTTGACCTGTCCGCCAGGGGTGACCCTCCCAGGAGCATAGACTCCAGACGGCATAGCTCAATGCTTCATTGCCCTACTCAAACCCCTTTACCACGTCAAGGTCTGATCCACAGAGAAATTGATTAAACTATCAGGTATAATATGATCTCCAATTGTAAGAGAAGGTAAGATAGCAACGCCGTTTTCGAGATTTACCGGAATAACGAGATAGTTGTTATGAAAATTGTGGATTGGTCGAACTAAAGGTTTGTTATAAGCGAGAGAAAATGGAATTTTTATATTTTGAAGTGTTAGAATTTTCTTTTCGTAGTCTATTAGTGCGTGTAAGTTTCTCAGATCCTTTGTTCCTATCAGTGCATCGAAATCATTATGCCAATTTAACACTCTCATTCTAATATCGTAATTAAGTCCTAATTCTTTTAGTAAAGGTATTATTAAATTTGTATCTTCTTTATATCTAGTTTTACAAGCTGTAACTTCAAAGGGTTCGAAAAAGAGGTTTTCTGGAAATAAATTAGCTATTTTCGGTGTTATTATGGAATCAGTAGCACCGGAATCTATAAGGACAGATATTTGCATTTGGGGAAGATAGAAATATGGTAACTCGATCCTTTGGGCTATGTTGTTTAGGTTGATGGCAGATAAGGGCCTATCTTGTGAAAATTTTCAGATATATTATCTGGATTATCTTCAGCGTTTCGTTCTCCAGTAGGGGATGGTTGACATAATTCGGTGTGAGACATTTCTGAAGGGAAATCTGGTTGTTGGAAATGATATTGTGAATAGTCATATCCTTGAGGGGGTTCAGAAGGTTCCTCTATGAAATATTCTTCGTTATAAGATTCAGTATACGTCTCCACATTTGTTAGTTCTTAAGAGACAAATTTTCTTGGACCTGTTGGTTGAAAAGCGTTGGGATACCTATGAGGTAGTCGATCCTGGAATATTCTCGAAGGACCTCCAGTGGAAATGGACATAGGTGTAGGGGCATCTAGTTTAATGGGTTTATTATTTTGTGGTGCAAAACTATTCCTGGGTTTGCCAAACACTTGAGCATTTGTCGGATAATGCTTTAAGTCGATAAATGCTTTAAGTCGATCTACGAAGTTACGGATGTTTTCATTCTTATTTATTTTTATGTATTGCAATTGCTGCATTAAAATTTGGTAAGTAATTGGATCACCAAATTTTTCTCTTAAAGCTGTTTTTATTTCGAGCCAATTATGCAGATCTGGTCTTGAGAGAAGAAATTCTCTAGCATTATCTACTAATTTTGATTTTATCGCGGCCAAAATTACTTTTACAAAATTTTCATTATCGTTACTAGAATAAAGATAATGAAATTCTTCTATAGAAATTAAGAAACTCTCCAAATGACGTTGAGCACCGGAAAAAGTTGGCAAGAGTGACGTGTGGAATGTGATATTTTCCATGTTTGGTTGACTAGTATAATTAATATTAGAATCTAAACCTAAATTACTTAAAAGGTTTAATAAATCTTCTTGATTTATTGAGTTTGAACTTGTTTCTGTATTTACTTGACTTTCACTTAATCCTAATTTTGCCCTATTATTCAATAAAATCTTTGTTAAACGTTTAGAAGTTTCAGACATTCACATAGAAATATGTAAAAATGGCAATTCAGTTTTAACTTGCAATATAATCAAGGATGGATCCATAAAGCTTATACTGTTTAGTTCCACAACCAAAGGGTTGACTATAAAGGCGTGGCTGAATGGCGGTCTGAATTGTTGGTCTTCTGGGGTAGGCAGGAACTGGACCACAGCTTCTCTGACAACACGGTAGACGATAGCTTGATCTCGAATTCTCACCTTTCTTCGATAGTGCCTTAAGACTTGAAAATCACTTCTGCACAACTTTGCTTTTAAAAAACTTTATTTTACAATAAGGGCACTTAACTAATGAAACAATATTATGAACAGCAATACAGCTGTGACACTATAATATTGAGTAACATTAACATTACAATTCTTTACTTATATACTATAACAATGCCTTAGTCAGCGCTAGGCAAGCGATAACCGTCGGTTTGGGGTTATTACTCGCGTACCTTGATAAAAACAGTGTCACCGAAAGAGCCTCTCATGTGAATAAACCTAAATCTATTATTCTATATTAATAACCGGTAAACATACAGGGTGATTAACCGAAATATCTTATCCACAATATTATGCTCCAATGACACCAGGACAGCAAGCGATGCAATACTACTATCCTAACCAGGTTACTCAACATCATTACCAGTAAGTACAAGGGCCATCTTTGCAGGTGTAATCAGTGGCCCCTCAGAACCGAATTTATCTTCAACAACCACAAATATTACAAAATTATCCAATGCAAACACAAGAAACTAACAATATTACAACACGCGCGATCTAATTCGACAACAGTCATTAATAGAAAGAGGCTTTAAAGTTCAGAAGATAATATAATCAGAAAGCAGAGCAAGATAGATGACAACTGGCAAAACCCATTGAAAACATAAAACAAAACCCATACAAAAACCCATTGAAACGAGAAATGGATTCAGCAACTTATTCGGAGAAGAGAATGATACTGATAATACCGAAAGTAGAAAAAAGGATACCCGAAACCATCGCCAATAACTATATATAAGGTAGGTGTCATAAAACATACCCATAACCCACTTAACTTAACGAAATATTCTTCTTCTTCCTTTGCAAATCCATTAGGGGTGTTTGCGACCACATTTTCCATTCTCTCTCTATCTCCAGCGGTATGAATTATCGATTGTATATCGTTTATGCCCGTCCATTGCCTCACGTTCCGCAGCCATGACATCTTCTTACATCCTAATCCTCTTCTACCTTCTATTTTGCCTTCGATGATAGTTGTAGGAATAGCTATTTCTGGCATCGCATGATGTGACCTTTGTAAGCAGTCTTCCATTTCTTTATCATGATCGGGAGCTCGCGGTTTTTATTGATGCATTTAAGAACCTCTTCGTTTGTCACCCTAACGGTCCATGGTATCTTAAGAATTCTGTGGTATATCTACATCTCACAAGCTTCCAGTTTGTTCATAGCATTTGCTTTTAAGGTCCAACCTCTATGCCGTAGAGAAGCACCGACCAAATGGAACACCCTATCAATCTTAATCGAAGATCAAGGTCGAATTCGCGACAGATAGACAGTTTTTTGAATTTCAGGAAAGTACTTAGGGCTTAACTTGAAGAGATTTACCGCTAAACACCAAATCACTTTTTTTGAACTGTTCGACGAACGTTTCGCTAACCATGTCAGCATCATCAGGAGAAGATTTAATCTGATTAAAGATTAAATCATGTCCTGATGATGCTAACATGGTTAGCGAAACGTGAGTCGAGCAGTTCAAAAAAAGTGATTTGGTGTTTAGTTGTAAATCTCTTCAACTTTAGTATTTCACACTAAAGGTTCCAATAGAAGAATTGATCTACTTCGGGCTTGTTCAATACGGCATTTAATTTCATTGCCTGAGGACAATTCTTCATATATTTTAATTTTATTACCCTTTCTATCGGTTTCTCGGTGTAGGTTAGTCAGGAATCTCTCAATATGTTTGTTTCCCTTGTGATTACCATGAATTTAGTATTTGTTGTATTTATGGTTAACCCTATATTTTGGCTGTTTTTTCCTATTAAATTGACCAGTTGTTGTAGATCTTCTATGTTGTCTGCAATCAAAACTGTATTATCAGCATAACGTATGTTGTTTATCTAGACTCAATTGACCTTAACCCCAATCTCTTCGTTTTCAAGTACCTCTTGAAAGATAGCTTCCGAGTACAGATTAAACAAGAGCGGCGACAATATACATCCTTGCCGTACACCTCTAAGAACCCTAATCTGTCTAGTCAGGGCATTCTTCATTCTAACCTGTGCCGATTGGTACCAATATAGGTTCTCTATGCATCAAATGTCTTTCTGGCCCAAGTCAAGCCGACGGAGAAGCTGTATAAGTTTACGATGTTGAACCTTGTCGAAAGCCTTTTCGTAGCCTACAAAACACAGTCATACATTATTTCGCTGATCGTAGCAGTTCTGTACTAGAACCTGCGCTGCGACCAATGGTTCGCTCGTGTCCAACCCTTGTCTGAATCCAAATTATGTGTATTATTCT
Source organism: Cosmopolites sordidus (assembly GCA_031761425.1). NCBI lineage: Eukaryota > Metazoa > Arthropoda > Insecta > Coleoptera > Curculionidae > Cosmopolites > Cosmopolites sordidus. Next base: position 414,159 of record JARFXV010000535.1, read on the forward strand.
TTAAAATATTTTCATAGAGTGGCTCATAAGACTAATAGGTCTGTGCTCCTCACATTTCTTTGCGTTAGTTTCCTTTGCCAGGATGATAACGGTTGAAGATAGCCATTGTTCAGGATATTGACCAGTGTCATATATTTGTTTAAATAATCTATGCAGTACCACGATACCTCTCTCGCGTAGTACTTTAAGTATATCTGTTGGAATTTCATCACGACCAGCTGCTTTATTGTTCTTAGATACTTCTATGGTCTTTTCTATTTCTTCTTTAGTAATAGAAGGTCCAGCTAGGTTTTCGCCCTTAGTTAGTTCTTTACCACGTCTATTGTCATAAAAGAGCTTCTCAATATAGTCTTCCTATATGTTGCATTTTTCCGCATCATTCAGAACTATTTGGTTGTTTTCATTGACTATAATGCCCAATTTTCGCTTCTTATATAGTCCTTTTATATAGCTTTTTAATAGTCTCCTTATGTCTTTTATGAAGATTAAAATCATCATGCCTGCGTTGTGGTTGTTCTAATTCGCTGCATTTACGTCTGAGCCATTCGTTTTTTTGCAGCCCTGATTTTTTATCTTATTAGTTTTTGTAGGTTTTTATATTTATCTTTTATTTCTTTGCATTTTCTGCGTTCTTCCATTAGCAACAATATTTTCTCGGTCATCCATTTTTGTTTTTTATTATTAGTTTTATACCCAAGACATTTTGTGAGGAGCGTTTTGGAGCATTTTCTATTCCTTCCCATGACCGTATTATGTCGCCTTCCTTAATTACGGGGGTTAAATGCTGTACCTGAGGATTTAACTGATTACTTAGTATGGTTTTAATAGTTGGGTCATGTAGTCAATTCACTACCATTTGTTTTGATGTTTTCTTTTTGGCTCTCGCTAGAAATATTTTTATTGCGGCCATTAGTAGGATATGGTCGCTCTCTATGTCTGCTTCTTCTTCTTCTTCCATTTTTTCTTCTCAAAGAATGGATTCCGCGCCAAATGAACTTTTAACCAAGCCAAATTGTCATTTGTTCGTCAGAATGTAAGTGTTATTCGGAAAGCCCGTGCTGAATCGATTGAAATAAGCGGTAGCCCAAAGGGACTAAGACCCATCTAACGTTTTCTAAATACTTTTTTTTATACATTTTGCAACATGGGACCGAGCATTGTCATGTTGAAAAATGACTGTATCGTGTTATTGGGAATAGGTTAAAGTAGGGTAAAATCGGATCGCTAAGGAAAATATTAAATAAAAAAATATTTCAAATATTATTTTTAATAAGTTTAACTTATTAATCACATATTCGGTCAACGAGATCGTAGGTTTGATTATTATAAGTAATACAAAAATAATAATTTTCAAAAGTTAACTTTTTACTGGTTTACCCCATACCTGGTCCAAAACCGGGTATACTCTCACTCTACCCGACTTTGTCTCTTAACAACGGAAGCAATGGAAGTCATCCAATTCATCTTGTTTCCAACCAGTGCAGCCTTCGTGGGCCCATTTACATTTGAGACATTGCACCCAACCATCACTTGATGGCGTATTTCCGTATATTTCAGTGCAATAAATACACGCATCGTCTGAAACCTTTTTCTTTTTGAAATTTCTAGGATATGCTATGTTATCACTAAGCTTCGGAACATTTCTTTTGTTAGTTTTTTTTGGCGTCATTTTCTTCGAGTTCTAATTTATAAGGTAATGAAATAATAACAGCACTTTTACCTCGACGAGCATTTGTAGTTGTTTTCTTGCAACATAAGACTTAGGTAAAATATCAGCTGGTGAAAAAACTAAAGACGCGATGCCAATTGCCGTGAAGTGCTAAACTACCTGCGGGTCGCTTCGGTGGTATTGCTTGTGCATTTATTGGTAAAGCGTCTAAAAGTTTATGCTGCTGTGCAAGCACAGGGTTAACTTTTACAACGTTTGTCTTAACAACAATATTTTTATCTTGAGTTTTAACTGTAACTTGTTCAGAAGAGTTTGTCGTAGGGTCAGTATATCTGACATCATTATCCATTGTAGTAGCAGAAATAAAACCATGATCTGGAAATATCTTCGAATTTAGTGGATAAATACCTGTTTTTGAAAAACCACTCATAACATTTTGTAGAGTCTCTGCTTCTGCGTACGCAATCCCAAAAAGCTTTCCAAGTTGAAACTGGGTTACAATACGACCTAGCTTATTACGCAGCCATGTCAACACTTTTTGGCTGTAATAGGTGCTTAATGGGCCCATAATGCTAACATCGAGATGTTGTAGACGGTGTGTGCAGTGGAGGAAAACTGACTATGATGACTCCATTTTCCCGTGCTTTTTCTATCAAGGCAAGATTTTTGGTATGCGTCCATCAAACAAAAGTAGTACAGGGTCATTTTTAGTAGGTTTGATGTTGACGATGAAGTGACTAAGCCAGTGAACAAACATATCACTTTGTATTCATCCACTGGGATGGTATATTGCGATAGTTCCAGGGGGTGCACCATCTCACAATTCAGCCTTCATACGGACTCTCGGGAAAATTAAGAGTTGTGGAACATAGGCACCTGCAGCTGACACACACAAAATTGCGGTCGTCAATTTGCCCCTTTCAGCTGAAGAGATAAGACCTACTTGCTTTTAGATCAAGACCTTTAGATTTCTTCTTGAGGACAGTCGTGATCCTAGTTTCATCGACATTAAATCTCTTGGTTGGTCCATTGTATTTTTCTTGCAATTCAGTCAATGGGGAGAAAAATTTTATCACATTTACCCTGTAAAATTCTATTGTACGGGCAACTGAAGTAGGCTCTGGAAGGTGTAACGATAACTCTGGATGACGTCGTAAAAATCCATAAAGCCAATCCATTCCAGCTAATGCGGTATCTTTGTTAAAACTGTGATCTATACCATTTATTTCTGCCATTTGAAAAGCAAGATGTCGAAAACCCCTGTACATTGGTCCGAATAATTGAGCTTTTATTTTTGAACTTTTATGTGCTGACCCATTAAATTATCTTGCTCAGCTGTAAAAACTGTCTTAAAACGTCCGGGGCCTTATTTTGAAGCGTCTTCGACATTGTTATTTATTTGGCACTCCTTTACTCTGTCTTCCAGGATCGATTGTGGTAGCGAGGATTTTCGAGAAGCGACACGATATCCACATTTTCCGTGTATTACTTCCAAAATGGCTTTTTTCATACATTCTCACTCCAGGATTGTTGGTTCGTCGTTCTTTTATAATTTCGTGGCATTTTGTTGTAACAGTTTACCATACACAACGTTCAACAAGTTTGTAATACACAGCTTCCCTACTATTCCACCAAATACACAGCAAAACCTTATTTCCATGTACAATGCATACTTGTTCTGATGTTAAAGGCTGGTCTGGGGCCACCCATGATTTTGTGTTCGTATCAGTTATCAAAATAGATCCTCTTTTCATCACCTGTCATAACTCGATGCAAAAAACATTTTCTTTCCTGTTCGACAAGCAGAATTTCGCAAGTGGTTTTTCGCCTTTCAATGTCTCTCCTTCGATTCATATTGAACCCGTTATCCTTCCTTCTGGATCTTTTCCAATGCATGTAGACATTCGAAAATGGTGCACTGGACAACTTTTAATGTTTCTTCCAATTGGTTCAACGTATGAGTTGAGTCTTCTACCAAGAATGCTTGTGAATCTGCATATTCAAACTGTCCTGGAGGTTCTTGTCATTTATATGAAAATCACCACTTTTAAAGTATAGCTTTAAAGTATAGTACCATAGCTTCAACCAACAATCGATAACTTTCAAACAGCCGTTTTCTTCAAATTAAATAAGCTTACTAAACTTTCCTGGCAAAACGTCTGTTTCTGATATATAATTCGATATATTCAAAGCTATGCAAAACTATGTTTTTTTGCACAATGACAATTAATAATGAACTGGCTTTTGAGGGCATATGTATGCCACATATGCCATTAATCTACACCAACAAATGTATTAGTAACGCCATCTCTTAGCAAAATCGACATTACTAACCGAAATACCTATCATATAGGTATAAGTTTATATAGAATTTTTATATTTTGCCTTCGTCTTCTTTTAACATAAATATCGTTTCCTTCTTCCTTAATAAAAATACAGTATTCTCTGATTTCATTCTAGCTTTTTTTTTATATAGAGCAAATATCCATCCTTCTAATTTTACTAAGTCCTTTTGACTTAAAAAAAAATATCCAAATGTAATCTTTTTAATACTAACGCATCTCATGAAAAGCTTAATGTACATATGATACCTTTTTAATTCTTTTTACTGCTTTTACCCTGAAAACCTTAATGCATTTCATCGTTCCGATTTTTTTTGGGCATGCGCGAAAATATATTCATCAGTCTTATATCCCATGATGGAAGGAACATATGTCTAACCATTAATTTTCCCTTCGAGGGCTCCGTTTATCATAAGCTGCATATATATCGATTGTGATTGATGCCATTATAATGATTGGAAATTACATTAGTATTCCCTAGTTGAATTTATTTTAAAAAAATACCCAGAGAATATTATGTTTTTGAAAATAATAAAAATGTATTATTTGAATAGATTTTTTATAATTATGGTTATAATATGGTTATCTGATTTTTAAATTTTCAAAACAAATATTAACCTACATTTTGCTTAGAATGTGCATTTGCAAAAATGAAAAGAGGATTCTTCCATTTTTGATATTATGTTGCTTGTAAAATATTATACGAGGTGAGAAAATACTAAGACTGACGGCGTAACGTTCTATCTGGCAACACTGTTAGCTTCCCATTAAGAGGTGAGACTGGCCAAGATATGATGCATCGTCAATGCGAGTTTGAATTTCCTGGGGTCACTTGGTGATCCCACTAAAAGAATTGCTACGGATCACTTAGGGAGGCCAATCTCGCATAGAGACAGTCTAGCATCAGATACTAGACTGTCCTCACCCCCATTACAACGGAAGCCAACAGTGTTGCCAGACTGAGCGCTACGCAAACAGTTTCATTACTTTATTTACACATCTAGTGTAACTCTATTTCAAGTACAATATATTTTTGTATACAGTGTAGTGTAAAGTATAAAATAAATTTAATTCTAAAAAGCACAAATGTGGTAGGTCGGTCCTTACTAAGGTAAGAATGAGTTTGTGTCTTATTGTGTGTAAACGTTTATTGAAAATGCCTTATCGATTTGCTTTCCAAGAGTATGCGGATATTACTTTTCATTTATGGTTATTGCAAGGGCAGTGCACTTCAGTTACTTAGTTCATTACTGCACATTTCTTGAAGTACAAAGACAGCTTGGAAAATGTGGATTACATGATTATCATTTTGACCCAGAAGCGGGTTTTGTACAGGATTTTGGATGGACAAGTGCTTCTGTGGATCCAACTTCGAGTGTATGCCGAATTAGTAGACATGTTGTACTACCACAAACGATTATTTTGTGTATTTTGAATTTTGAAAGTCTTCCATATCATTGTGGGAAGATGCAAAGTTTTCATGTGACCGACCGTCTAATTTACGTCTCGTCTAGTTTATTTTATCTGAATTATACGACAGTCACGATTAAATTTTCATTTCTCGAAAACAGGTCTTGGGACAGATAAAGTTCCATTTATGAGAGGCGCTATCATAAATCTGAGTAACCTGTATAGGTTAGAACTAGAAAAGTCGAAAAGAAGACGTACATCCAACTTTCAGCATGAATTTTCCGTGACAGTTTGAGATGGCTTATATAAACGTTTTTGTTAATTCAATTTTGAAATTAAAGGCTTTCTTGTAGGCGTTCTTCCGTTATAACCATTACTTCTTAATATTCTGCGCTCATTTTCAGCATGTACTATTTTATTAGTAGCTGGTGCCATCTCGGATGCTAAGCTCGGAGCGCTGTTTTTGGGATTTTTCTTTACTTTTTTATTAACAAGCGGATATAACGGTCACTTTATACTCTTGGTCTTCCGGATCTGGGTTTGTTACTTATTATATTACCGGCTACTGTATACTTTTTTATAATCGATTATACTGCAGCTATGTTTTTTTTACAGTTTTAGCGATTTCCCTTAAAATTCCTATTTCAACATCTGTTTCTGTTCCTTTATTATTGCCGTGATTTCAATAGTTATTATTTTCTGTGTAGATAAGATTATATTTATTAATAAATCCGTTGTGAAAGATGAACGATAATCAGTTACTATAGATCTATATTCTTATTTCATTAAAATATGTTATTTATTGTCAATTAAGTACAAAAAGTGGACTGTACATTTAAAAACAATTATCAAAATGGCGCCACAACCCCATCTTTGACAATTCTAGCACTGCCTGTGAACTAAAACATTTTTTAGGCTTTAATTTTGTGTATGCCAACTTTTGTTGTTTTATGTTTTTCCTTTAGCTTTTGAATTGAATTTGGGGTTGTTGCGCCATTTTGATAATTGTTTTTAAATGGCAACAGTGCATTAGTAATACCTCATTTCAAAGCTGTTTCAAAAATGTATCCAAAAATTGTTTTTATTTTGACATATGTCATTTGATTTAAAAAAAATCGATCAAATTTAATATTAGCATGTCATCAAACTTTTTAAACAGGGTCTCCCTATAAAAGAAAAATTTTATTTTTTTGGTAGAAGTCGCACAAAAACTCACCATTTTTGTATATGATATATGAGACGTATGTGACGTGTATGACGTATATGACGTATGTGACATATGTAATGTATATCACAACGTTTGTGAAGTGATAGTTGGAAGAATAGCTCTAGAACCTAAATATTCAAAAACAATTTGTTTTAGCCATGAATCCTCCTTTTATCTAAATGCCAATGTGAATACTCAGAATGTAAGGTAGTGGAGTGACTCGAATCCTCATTTTTTTCGTTCCCAATGTGTGGGAACGGATCTTGGGAAATCACAAAGCTGGATCTATTTTCAAAATCGAAATTTAACTGGAGAGGGGTATTTGGACCTATTGCAGAATGTTATTGAACCGCAAATTTTAGAGATTCTAAAGGAAAATCCTTATGAATTTCGAGACCTGTAAGTGACTGTGACTATTCAAGAGGATGGTGCTCCTCCACATTTTTATAGTGCCGTAAAAGCTTATCTGAATGAGCAGTATTCCAATAAATGGATTGGACGACGGGTTTATTACGACGATTTATTAGTTTTTAGTCATTTTTTAGCTCCAAAATATAAAATCAATTTTAGGCACATTGGTCATTTGGTCTCGAGTTTTATTTTTATATTTGGTACCAGTAAAGTTGTAATAAAATGATGATTACGTAAATGAGTAAAAGAAAATCTTGTGAAAAATTTGTAATCTTTATGATAAAATGAGAGGTATAACCTTGCATTATTCTCATAAATATAGACTGTCTGCATACAAAATTTGAAGAAAATGGCTGATAGAATAGCAATATGTAATAAAATTTTTATGCTATAATATTAATATACATAATAGCAGTCTTAACTAACATTAACATTTATTTTAGCTGATCTACGTTTAAATTAAATTCATTTTTAACTCTACTAAGCAAACATCATCATAAATATCTGGGCCTGAGCTTAGACGCGGTTAAATTTAAAAGGGGAAAGCCTCAACAGAGTTAGAGGTGGAAATGGATATGTTTAAGAGGCGGTAAAAGAAATGAGAATGGGCGATTCCGCTTCTCCAGGGAGAAAGTTTAATTAAAGAAAGCCCTGAAACACTGATACGAGATGGTTTTCGTTTATGAAACGAGCAGAGGGTTAGCGAAATGGTGCAAAAAGGGTTAAGTTTGACACGAAATACACATAATAATTTATCAGTACTTGACTTGAACGAAATGGAAATGTTCAATAAAGAGTTTAGTTTATTAAATGTGTTAATATATTAGGTCTACCCATAAGTAATGTTTTTTGATACTGCACCAAATTATATTTTACGAGGGTTGCTATTTATGTATCCGGTATACGTACTCAGAACGTTTTGTCATACGAACGCTATTTGTGTTGTTTAGTGGCTAGAAAATTTCATCTCAGTCAAAAAATGGAATTAACTTTTGAGAATTTTCGTGCGAAGATTTTCTACCACGTTTGACATGGATTATCTCAACAATAGTGCATCGATCAACTCAGTTCCACTTTTGGCGATGAAGTACCATCTAAAATCACTATACTATCACTAGTTTATTGAGTTCAATTCTGACCGTCGTAGGCGGACGCATTTAAAGACGGTAGTCCATCCTTTACATTAGTATGATAGCCACACACAAGATTTTACGTAAACATTTAGCAGTGAAAAGGATGTGTGCGCGTTGCATTTCGCATAATTTGACAATCGCTCAAATTGGTTTAAACTTACGCAAATGTGTATCGATCATAGCGGAGAATATCTGGAAAAATAATAAAACTCCTTTGTATTGTGGACTATGAAGTTTTAATTTTTGTAACTAATCGCTAAATGTCTTGTTCGGGATTAGGTTCAATTTCAGCAAGCAACATATCATTATCAGATATAACAAGGCTACAATGCACCAGGATAATGGCGTTTATTACATTAACAGGACTGATAACAGTTATGATTTCGAAACTCGTATTACATCAAATATCTAATATGGAATTAATCTACACTTTGCTCTTCCATTCTTATAGAATATGGGTTGTGTTTTATTAAAGTAAATTGTTGTTAGTAGGTAACTTCTGTCTCTATGAGAACTTATAGAAGATGATATGTGGATCAAAATTAAATCGATGGAAATTGTGGTCGTCCTCAAAATATATAAGGACGTGATCTTAGACTTCTTACTGTAGGAACTCAACATGAAAATATTTGTCAAATATGTAATAGTTTTGTAAAAGCTACAGGTAGGATTATTTCGAAAATTACTGATAATTACTGATAATTACTCTAATACTTTATCTTACAGCAGATCATTAGACAACTAGCTTAGAACAGTGCCGAGCCGTAGTTGAATAGAACCTAGAATGAAACTCGATTTATTTAATGATGATTTTAGATTTTGTTTAGGTGACTATGGCAGTCGAAGTAGCATCGAACTTTTTTGGATTGAAGGACAAAAGAACAAGGACATTAGAACTGTCTCCTTATAGCTCTACTACTTCGGGAATAATGCTAGTGCATCTGCATAGTTGTAAAACAGTTCACTCCTAGCAAGCATGAGAGTAATTTGGAATTGAACCTGTTATGTTACCTGCTGACCGCGGTGGTCTGGTGGGTTAGTCACCCGCCTGGCAATCCAAAGGTAGCTGGTTCGATTCCAGCGCTCGGATGGTTGTTTTTCTTTAATTCTTCTGTTCGTCTTACTTCCTACCCAACACACACACACACATATACACTTAGATATACACATATCCACACCTAAATGTCTGTGATTGTTTCTAAGCAAGAGTGTAAAATTCCACAATGAATTATCCCTCCGTCACGCCAGTTAAAGGCTGGGTAAGGCCGGATGTCTTCTGAGAAGTGTTCTACGTTGGTTACTCGCCAGTCCTGATTTTATCAGCTTCCGGATAGACTTATGGGTAAGAATATAACCAAGGGTTGATAGCCTGAGGGGGTGCTGGCCTGGGTTTGTCGGTAGCTCATGACCGTGGTTCGGAACTCACGTTAAGTTGTAGGTCCAGTCGCTAAATAGCCTTAGATGCTGATGCGCCTCTAACCGTAAACCTTTTCCTTTGTTATGCTACCGAAATGTCAACCTGTCCTTAGAGTCAATAAATATGCTTAATCAAACTATATCTTTTGGCAAGATAATGCCAGACCGCCTTCAGCTCGTCAAAAAGTGCAGTTTTTAGAATAGGCTGCGATTGCGACACTCGCATGGTCGGTGAATTTTATCCTGATAATACATGTGTAGTATGGCATTAGTTGAATTCTTCAAGCAACTCTAAATGAAAATGAAGCAAGTGTACCAGCCCTTCTAATACAGTTTAGTGCGAAAGATTATGTATCATCTACTTTAGTCCGTGCTACGCAGAGTTATAGAGTGTTATAATCGTGTAAACACGAAATTGGTGAAATCATATGTCGTGAAGATTCATACAAGTCAAAGACTCCACAAGAAGTTGGTTATAAAGGGTAGGGTAAGTGGGACGTGGTTGGGGAAGTTAATTGTTTATAACTATTAATAGAAATATATATTTTTTCTGTATGTTTATTTTGTCTTTAAATTTTTTATTTATTATTTTTTAGATATTATACCAATCAAATGTAAGCTGTTAACAGCAATGTAACTTTGTGGATTTTTAACCCATTTTCTTATCAACTATTTTATTCCCTATTTTCTTCAACACATCTGGTGTTAATGCAGATTTTAGCACGAATATTATTCTTGAGTTACTGTATAGTTTAGGTCTTATTTATATACTGCTGAACAAAAATATTGCATATTTATTATAACGGCAGTTTTCCAATTTTGAGCTAACATCTGTGTAATTTCTTAATACTAAGTCAATAATTACAATTAATACAATTATTTTGAAGTGTTCTCTGTATGTAAGTATTGTTTAAGACTTATTTGAATATCTAAAAATGTTTACATCGCATTTCGTAATTATCCTTGCTGCGCAATTATGCGGACATATCGTAAAGTGTTTTAGCGATTCATAACGTTGCTCTTTTGTTTTACTTTATTAGATATTGCTAGTGCATTATTATTTGTCGGTTCTGTGTTTTCTATTTGAAGTGGTACATCTAAATGAATTAACTGTTGTTAAAATTGTTACCTAACGAGGGTCGCAAGCAAGAACATATTGCACACATGTTGGGAAAACACCAATCGACGGTCTCTCGCACAGAAAAAAGATACGAGGAGACAGGGGAGTACAAACGGCGACCTGGACAAGGACATGCACTCCTCATCTAAAAAATGAATTGCTGAATACAAGGCAAGTTAATATCCCATCGAACACCTATGGGATATTTTCAAACGCCGTATACGGGTTTCTAATTCCCGCTCCTAATTCAACTGAAGATTCCGAATCGCTGTTCAGGAAAAATGGAGTCAAATTCCGCAAGAGACCATAAGAGATTTTCTGCGAAGCATGCCCAGAAGGATGCAAGCTGCCATTAGAGCTATTGGAGGAAACACCCAATACTGATACATCTCCATGTTAACTAAAAAAATAATGTTTTCAATCTTTTGAATGATTGAAAGAACTTTTGTTCTTTCAATCAAATGTTATAACAAAAAATTCAATGTTTCATTCCATCAACCACGAGTATGTTCTAACGCTACTTTATGTAAAGAAAATGGTGTTACTGTACATAGGACACTCCAAAATATCAGACTTAGTAATAAAAATTACAGAAATGTTACGAACAAATTTAAAATAGAACTTAAAAATATGCAATATTTTTGTCCAGCACTTTAAAACTTTTACCCTGTGTACTTAAATAAAAGAAAATGAAATTTATCGCTCATTATTAATTTTGCATAAAAATTGTCAATTTTCTGGAAGTGGATTATGATGATATTACAGTATTCTAATTGCTTATTATTGTCTGTAGGTAACAGACTTCGAACAATTTGAAACTTATAGGGAAACATGTACAAATCACTTCTCAAAATTGGGCGTAAACTGCGTGTAAAAATTCCCAATTGTGCATCAGGTCGTTTCTGGGGACTCCTCCACGTATTGCACTCTTTGCAATATTTTTTGAGTTTTGCACTGTTCTTGTATCTCTAATTTCAGGCCTATCCCTACTGTTGCGAATTTTTGTAATTGCTTGAATAAAATAAAAATTGTCATTTTAGAGTCCAAGTCGAGATCTCAGTGAGTGCACATTGTGCCGACTAGTCGTCTAAGGGAATGTGGTTAACATTTACTAAACTTTTAGTAATCGTATCGTGTTAAGGTTGTGAAAAGTGTTTTTTGCGTTGAGTAAACGCAAGTCCTATCGCAAAGAGACAGAAAACGCTGGGTTTACTTACCAAGATCGAGTTGATTTCCGCGCGGAGTCTATTGACGGGATTCTTTGATACACCGAGTCATCAGTACAAAACAATTTTGGACCTTAGAAGACCTAATTCTAAAAAAATTGGCGGTAACGTCAGCGACGCTGGTGTTTTTGTTAAAACGTTACCACCGACGTTGGTGTTTAAAAAACAGCTCCAAAAACCACACCACAAATCATCGAGATCCAATCCGATCTCGATGAAGGAGATCCCGGAAAATTTTCACCGATCCCGGATTCCGTTAAACCGGTATCCGTTAAACCAAGATGGACCGAACGAAAGGCAGCACGGACTCCTGAGAAAAGCAAACCTTAAAAAGCACCGAATGCTCCTTCTTCCTCTCCGGTTTCGATCACAAAGCAAGATGCACCGTCCGAGACGGAAGAAACCTCAAACAAGGCGCCAGAACCACTCTCTGGCGTCAAAACCAAACCAACGCCGTTTATCTTGCGAGATAAAGCGGCTTGCAAGGAAGTGATGAGCTTTCTAAAGAAAAACAAAGTAGCTGTCGGGCCAGCCACAACCAAACCGGGTGGGGTTGCTGATTGCCCCCAAAACGGAACCAGACAGTATAGCCACCAAAAAGCTGTTCGACTAGAGGAGTTATTTCTACTACCCGACAACAAACTCAGGCAAACAATTCTTTCGTATCTTGATAAAAGGCGTCCTGGAAACAATCCCGACTGATGATGGTAGGACGGAACTCCACCATCACGGGTTCCATCTAACAAGCATCACTAGATGGCACACAAAAGAAAAGAAACCAATTGCTGTAGTATGTCACCGTACAATGTAATGGGAAGAAAATCCTTAAGATCACTGAACTCTGCCACTAGCCCGCCAGAGTAGAAATTCAGAAGAGAAAATCAGCAGCTAGCTCTAAGACGCTAATAAGACGCAAAACCAAAAGCGTCCCAAGAATCAAGTGAAAAATACCATCTTCGCGTCAACTCTTGAGCTAGAAAACACAGGAAAGCACCAGATCTCTGCCGAGCAGACAGAGCAAACTCAGCAGCAAGCCAAAGCCATGGCTGGGTTTGCCAACAAACTTCACGTTGAGTTCCAATAATTAATTTTCTTTAAATGTAAATTACAACAATTTTACTGTTAACTTGCACATCCGCACTACACAACGGCCAAACCCATCACAAATATTATGAAAAATAGGGTTCCAAAGCAAAATAGCGAGACACACAGTGGCGGTTGGTCCATAAGGTGCCCTACCAAAAAATTAAAAACTTTTAAAAATGAATGATGTCTAACAGTTACACTCGTATTTTTACACAGCAAAGCGTGTGTATAATACTAACAAATGTAAAATATTTGGTTGCGACGCATTTCTCTATCCCCATTCCAATATTTGGTTATACCTGCCGCACCTTTTTTCCCCCACGAACCACCGCTGGAGACACATGCTCCACTCGTTAGTACTTCGATAACTAACAGTATTAAATTCAAATCTAAGATTCATTCAGTCACATGCCTGTAAACATAAGTTAAATGCGAATCAAATTGAGGGCAATTGACAAAGCAAATATATAGCAAAGTTGATTGTTGTTTTACTTCTTAAACGCATTTTTCGTAATGCTTTATTAATATTTTCTAATATAAGAATGTATTTTAAAAGAGCATATAGATAAAATAAACTGTATAAATGCTGAAACATCATGACTCCCTTCCAAAGCCCAAATGAAATGGAGCTTTTAACTCTAACAATGTAAATCTTTTAGAAAGTTTACCGTGAAAAAACCGATCTTGTTTTTGTTTCTTATCACTCCCGAAATAGCATCGACGACCGACCGAAAAAGGAGAAAAACCACCTCCGAAGCCTGGTAATAAAACTTGTTCAACACCATGCAAATACGGGAGTAATTTGCATAATGCCTCGGGAGGGTAAAACTTTTCATTGGAGAGCGCTCCCGGAAAAGACATATGCCACTTCTCACTTCTGCGATCTTTTTTCCTTTGCCCCTTCAGTTTCCTGCATTTAACCTCGATTTATCTACAAAGACCCCGTGTTATTTACATAACCCATTAAGAAGACGTATGTTAAACTAACCTAAATTTGTCACTATACGGCTTGGATATAGAGGTCATTTATTGTTTTTTGATTGTGTACTTTACATTAGAAATTCTGTGAAAGTGTGTATATATGACACACATGTGCATTAAAGATATACAGTAAGAGACGTATATTAACACTTTGCTATATTTCCAACCATGCAATATAACCATTAAAACTGTTTAAGAATTTGTTGTTTCACTGACGAAAAATACTTCACAGTTCAGCTATATCCCGTAAAAAATCTTTGTTTTTCTGAACTGTTTGAATCGAAATGGGACCAGCGTAACCTCGAACTGAAATCTGATATTTAGAGTCAACTCAATTATTGTTAGAAGGATCGGTATTCTTAATAATTATATATGTATCGAAGTATTGGTGTTCCCTTTTTTCTTCTTCGTATTCTTCTTTACAGAAATGTCGCGACCATAGAAACTCATTCCGTTTGCGGCCTTTTCGGACTACTCGCCAGAGTTCTCTATTTCTTGATTCCTCGGTTGCATATTGGAGAGATAGTTCGGCAGTTAGGTCTTTTATTTGTTCTGTTCATCTGTTTGGTTACATGATATAGAATCTTCTATCCGTCCCTGCTACACTAGTCGTTCTAGGTTACTGCCATCCATGCGTTCAATATGGCCGAAGAATCTTGGTAACAGTTCATGAATAATTTGAGATAGCTTTATGGGTTCCTTAATTTCTTGAATAACATAAGTCTAGAGTGGATTTGGTGCCGGAAAGACTAAAACAAGTTTTAAATATACTCGTTATGCTGGTTCTAACGGTACATATATTTTTTTAAATGTAGGTGCAGTTGAGATGTAGATGCAGTCGAGATATGATAGGTGTCGAAAAGACATGGTTATTTCATATTTTTTACCTTTTGTTTCATCATTGACATGTTCAATGAGAAAGCTTCTTTTTCGTGGTTTCTTCGAGTGAGTTCCTTCCAAACACTCACGCAAAATACTGCAGCAGTAATCAGTCCTCATGTGTTCAGCCCATTGATCCTGTTACCTTTCTTCCATATTTTTTAGGTCCTGATGAAATCGTTCTCGTTGTTCCTCACTGTAAGACCAAAAATTGTCCGGAAATTTGATTGTGGACGTAGTGAACTTTGATGGTCATGTTACATCCATGTTTTCTAAAACTTTCCAGCATGTTGTGCACCCAATCGCGATCATTTTCGGATTTGCAATTCCTTACGAAATTGTCGAAAAAAACCTCGCTAATAATTCTATATTATTCCAGTTTCCCAATATAGTCCCAATTTCATCTGCAATAGAGGCAAAATTTTTTTCTCTCTAGTATGTTAACTAATGTTGTATTTATGATATTTTGTTTCCCAACTGTCAAATCTTTTCTTTCAGGCCAGTTTGTTTTAATCCAATGCTCGCTTTTAGCTCTGCTATCTCACCAACAGAAGAAACAGGAAAATTTCGTGTAGCCACTTTGTTGACCCAATAAAATGTACCATTTTTAAATTAACGCATTTAATCCACTTGCCAATACAAAAGATATATAGAGATGATATTAATCCTTTAATTTATTGGAATGAGCAATGAGAATCGCCCCATGATTATTGCCATTATTTAGCAAAACATATATCAAAGTACGGCTTGGTACTCTCTATAAAAAGTTTTCATTCATTTGGTTGATAGTTCAAGAAACTCGTTTTCGATAAAAGGCCACTATCAAAGACTGCATCATAACAAAAAATATCATTTTCTGAGCTAAAACAAACGGAAGCAGTTCTTTTTCTCGAGCACGATAACATGTAATTTTAGTACCTGGAGAAATTAAATTCCTCTCCTTGAGTCTGAATGCCAATAGTTCTGATCTTTCTTTTGAAAGGTCAAGGTCTATGATAAGGCCACTTAAAACGTTTTGCGTAAAAAGCAGAGCTTTTGACGTCGTAGCGTCAAAATTATCACTTTCTTCGCTAGTACAAGCTTGCCTATTTTCGGATGCACTACATTGTCTATCTGAAAGATCATACATGCCACCAAAAGTTTTAAATATTACTGAGAGTGTTGCTAGATGATGGAATGTAAAACTGCGTTTAGGTCTGGGCGGCACCATTTTGTTTTTTCTAGACCTGTGTAATGGATACGTTTGTTCGTCTGGCAGTCCATGAAGTGGTAAGAACCCGGAAAACCAAAGTTCAAATAATCAATGTGTTTGAGGTCTTGAAGTTATTAATGGTCCATGTCTCAGCGGAATATAGCAATACAGGAAAAACTGAGATTTTTACTGTTTGATCATTATGTTCTGTATTATATCTCTATTCCTCCAGATCTTCCGTAAATTTCGGATTGTATTTGTTGCCATCATTCGATATTAAAGCCCCAATATAGATGAATTGGTTTACTATCTTAAATTATCATATTTAAGTGATGTTGGGCATGTTGTTATTTTGATGATCAATTATCAATATTTTAGTTTTATTTTTTTAGTTGTCGAAAAAGTGAATATTTCTATTTCTCTATTTTTTATAGATCCTTTTTAATTGTGCTATGATTTATTGATGAAACTAAGAAAATTGGTATCTATTTTGTCCCTGTATTTATTTTGAAAGCAACTGCTAGTAATTTGAAATAAGTGTGCAGATCATTTAGTTCTAGAATTCCATATCCTCTGGACATCCCATCGCCTTTGTCCCTTACTTCATGGATTATTATCGCATAATCTCTGAAAAAATCTCTAAACTCACTCACCTCTCAGCTCAGGTGGAAACTCATAGATGAAATTAACAAATTAAGGCAGATGAAAAAGACTTCTTTTCTAAGTACATTTTTTCTTTAGCTCGAAATCTCAAACAAAACTAAACAGACTTATGATTGGTGACTGCCTCTTCTCCCTTCAATATCTTATGGATGGAAGATCGGCTTCCTCTGGCTTTCTTTGCGGATCCTCACTTACAGTCTTCCATATTCGCTCCCCCTGTCCTTGTCCATACAATGTGCGTACCTCACCATATTTGAATTTTGGATTATCTGACTTTTATCTGTAAAATAAAAAAGAAAAAATTATAAACTACAAAGAACAAAAATGTTATAATTTATTTATATATATATATATATATATATATATATATATATATATATATATATATATATATATATATATATATATATATATATATATATCAGGGCGCCGATATATACCATACCATCAAGAATAGGGAGACCCTATTCACGGCCAACAACCCATGTATTCGCCGACCTTCCGTCGGATGGCGCATATATGTACTGTTAGATTTTTGGTTGGGTGTGTGATGACACTCAGCTACTGCTGTCTCATTGGACGCAGTCCAAGAAAATCTAACAGTACATATATATATATATATATATATATATATATATATATATATATATATATATATATATATATATATATATAGATACATAAAATCTATATAGTATATCGATGGCATTGATCAACAACTTCGTATATCAAAAAATCCAACTTTACAGAAGAAAGAAAAAACTGTTTCTAGCTAAACATTCTCGAGAATTCTCGAGAGGTCGGGTACCTTTGTCCATTACAAGGATCATCAAAAAATAAGAAAGGATTGACATACGAGGTTGCTGATTAAAACCATTGATATTTACTACCATGGGGGATGATTTGAGTATATGAGAAAAAATATTTAAAGAGAACTGATCTTTTAGTTTGCGAAAAAAAATTACATACAATAGATATCTCAAAAGACAAACTTCAAACCACAACTTATCACCAGAGGTATTAACCTGTGTTTGAAGACATGACAGTAGGTATCATAAAATCTATCGAAGCTGTTTATCAGGCTGTTTAGCAAGCCGTTTGGCTGTTCTTCAGACTGTTTTGCTATTTATCAGGCTGTTTAGCTGTTTATGAAAAAAACAGGTTTAGTTACGCCAAATTTAACATATTTTATAATAAATAGGTCTAAGAAGCACATTCACAAAATTTTACATTGTCGTTCGAAGAAATTTAAGTTCAGTTTAACTTATCTCATTTAATATTATAAGTAAAGCTGATACAGATTCCTAAACATTGGGCAGATTTAACCTAAAAACAAGATACCAGTACCATATATCAAATATTAGAGTTAAAGAAATTAATTGATATTCAATAGACCTGATATATTTTATAATAAAGTGAAAGATTAATAATTAGAAAAACTTTGGATTATACATTTACTGTAAAAAATTACTCTATCATTCAAATCCGTATGAGTTAAGACACCCTGTGGATTCGAGCCTTGTTCTACGCGTCACGCGCCGTCATCATAAATATCGGCGCCCTCCGGGGCAATTTAATACACCTTCACGGCGTTACCAACACGTGCTACCCATTAGATCTTCACCCGGATTAATACGTCCTATTTTACCGCTTCATTATCTTTTCGGGTTTTGCGAGTTGCGGGAATTGCAACCGATATCTCCGTCCGTTTTAAGCGTCGATTTGTTCTAGACGAGTAATTGCTGCGAATGCACCAACTAAATGAAGCCAGAAAGAAAAAGAACCAAGTAGAAACTTTTATTTCTCTTTAATTTGTGTTACTTTTCTATAATAATATATTTCTTTTTCTTGAGTGGATAAGCGGATCATTTTCTGCTTGAACTTCACTTTTATTGTTATTTTTCAACGCTGATGTGTGTATAAACAATATTTAAACTGAAGAAAAAAAATCACTGTTTTTTACGTTTGTGTACACTATGACAGTATTAAAAACTGTCAAAAAATTAAAATATTCAATCGACTTTCGGCCTTCTGAGAATACATTAAACTATCCGAAAACCTGGATCTTTGACAAAATTATTTTTTCATAATCTTGAAGTTCTGCAAATATTTTCGTTGTACTGTGTCCGAGTATGAAATAGAACTTAATAGCGCACCTTTGCTCGAAATTGATATCACTCACTTTCAGAACACATTCGAAAAATTCAGTTCACAAAAAGAGTTGAAGAACTATGGGAAAATTTGTTTCTGATGCCACATCAACTATTATTATTTTCCCTCTAAAGAAGAAACAAACAATGTAGCCAGATCGAACACTATGCCACTAGTCTCACTACTTTATACAGGGTGTCCCGAAACTCAACGTCAAGCGGGTGCCGGGCGAAAAGCCCGGTTATACCAGTTAGCAAAAATAAGAAAAAAAACATGTCGCCGTTTTAAGTGATAATAAGCATATTTTTTAAGTGAAACTTCCTTTTACTAAATTAACAACGTTCATTGTTTGATTTGTGACTGCGATTAAGAGCATGGTTATTTAGGATCACACTGACAAATTGAGAAATTTGTGATCACAGTACCTAAAGATATAGCCTAGGGTGTGATTTTCAAAAATGTGCCTATTATCGCTTAACACGGTGACATGGATTTTTTTTCTTATTTTTGCCAGAACTGGTATAACCTGGCCTTTCGCCTGACACTTGACTCTGAGTTTTAGGACACCCTGTATATACACGTCGTTGATTTAAAACATACAGATACCGATGTTTCATCAGCCTCCCATAGTAATGGTAAACAATCAGGCAGTGTACCTATACAGGTACACTATTATACAATAGTAACCCCTTTGGTTTCATAAAAAAAATTAGGTTTTACATATGTTCTGACATTTTAAATAGTCATATATACATTGTATTACATTATTTATTCTAGGAATATATTTCCTTTATCTACGAATTAGATTAAATATGTAAGTTTCGGTTTAGAAATGGCTAACAACATAACCTCCACTAAATTGATATCAAATATCCACACAAACCAACAACACAAAACAAAAACAACAACAAAGGAATTAGGCAATCACCTTCTGTATATAAGTAACATATTTTTTTTAACTGCAACCGTAAGAGCATTTCTTTTCTTATTTTAATTTCATTATTGGCCAGAGATACCCATCAACTATTGCACTCGTCTATGATCCGAATTTTTCAGATCTCGAAAAATATAAAAATAAACAAAAAATATAACGCTAAACAGCTCAAAAGAAAATGAACAATTTCTTAGAGGCAGGATAAACATGCTCTCGATTTGAGTTCATTTATTAATGTTTAAGTTATGTTTAACATTATTCGGCTTCCACTTTAAAGCCATTTTCAAGAGAATCTAGTTGATTTACTCTGACGCCTCAATCTGCTTACTCCTCAGATTTCACCATCAGAAAACATCGTGGACGGCGCAACCTCTGTATTAATAGGTGAGGTTGTAGGTGGGGCACTTAGTTGAGGGGTGGGGGTGAGACGGGAGGTGGACGTTTGACTAGAAGGGTTTCAGATGGGCAATTTGGAAATAAGCGGTTTCCATGTATTTGGAACTCTAAGACTGTCGTCCCTCTTGTTTAAGCAGTCTGGACGTTTTTCGATCTCAATTGCTTCACGAATTATGCGGGGTTTGTAGGAATATATAGGTGCGATCACTTTGTCCTTGTCGAAATCTATTTTGTGACCCGTTTGAAGATGATGTTCTGCTAAAGTTGAGGGGAGATCAGAATTTCGGATGGCGAGAGAATGCTCGTATATGCGATTTTAGATGCGTCTATTAGTTTGACCGATATATGATTGGGAGCAGCCAGAACAAGAATCTCATAGACACCATGTGACTCTTGTGGAATATTATCCTACACTGGGCTGAGGAAACTGGATATATCTCTTTCTGTTGTAAATATTGTTTCGATATTACGGGATCTGAATACATGGCAAATTTTATCAGTAATTCCCTTGATGTATGGTAGAAAAACTAGCGATTTTGGGACAATTTTCTAGTAGATTGGTTGGTATGACCAGTTGCCTGAACTTTATTAATATGCCTTTTTATTTGACGCATGTCATAGCCGTTTTGAATTAGTGTCGTTTCTAATGAATTAAGTTATGTTTGCCTATATTCCCTATCCGACAATCTTAGTGATCTCCTGACTAAAGTTTTGACTACCGAATTTAATTGGGATAGATGATGATGTGACTTCGCATTTAGATAACGGTTTGTGTGGGTGGGTTTATGATAGACAGAAAAGGAGAAACTTTGGTCTGGCCTTTTTGATATTGGAACGTCAAGAAAAGGGGGAGTTTCAGTCTCCATTGTAAATTGGACCTAGGAATGGATACTGTTCAAATGCGAAAGGAACAGATTAAAATATTGTGGTCCGTGCGGCCAAATGACGAAGGTGTCATCTACATATCGGAACCAGCAAGTAGGTTTCAACGGACTGGTGTTAATGGCTTGAGTTTCAAAATGTTCCATAAAAATATTGGCTATGACCGGAGAAAGAGGGGAACTCATAGTCCAATTTGTTTAAAGAATTTATTTTTGAAAATGAAATATGTATTGGACATGCAATGTTCTATAAGACTAAGAATATCCGTTGATGTGTGGTGTTTGTTTTTTAGAATGTCTAGAGTTTCTGGAAGGGGAATGTTTATAATTAACGAGACAATATCAAAACTAACCAGAATGTCACTTTCGGATATTCTGTGCCTTTGGAGAAGCTCAATGAAATGAGAGGAAATTTTAATGTAGGACGCTGATTTTTCGTCGAGGGGTTAAGAGTTTTCGCTAAGATAAACTATATATATATATATATATATATATATATATATATATATATATATATATATATATATATATATATATATAATCATCATCATCATCATCAGCCTGTATCGATCAACTGCAGGATGAAGGTTTCTTCAGCATGCTTCCAAATTTCACGGTCCTGGGCTTTCCTCTGCCACTCGGGTCCAATATACTTGACGATGTCATCAATCCATCGTGCTTTTGGTCTTCTTCGCGAACATTTGCGATCAAGCGGTATCCACTCCAGAATTGCATTAGTCCATCTGTCGTCCCATCGCCTCGCTAAATGGCCTGCCCATCTCCATTTCAATTGCTTTACTCTTCCAATGATGTCACAGACTTTTGTTTGTTCCCTGATCCATGCGCAGGACTTTCTGTCTCGTCTTGTAATGCCAAGCATACATCTTTCCATTCCCCTCTGATGATTGCGATGTGAGTGTCCAGGTTTCACTTCCGTATGCCATAACGGGTAGAACGCACTGATCGAAGACTTTTCTTTTCAGGCAAAGTGAGAGTCTGCTCTTAAACACTATGTTCGCCTACCAAATGCCTGCCAGCCACATTTAACACGCTGTTCCACCTCCCGGGCGGTATTCCCCTCCATTGAAATCCTCTGCCCAAGATATATAAAGCTGTCCACAATATCTAAATCCCTTCCTAAAATATTGCGTCACCCTGCCGTACACCTCATTCTATATCAATTCCCACTTCAAGATCATCAAGGTGAATTGTAGCTGTAGCTACATCATATATCGATTCTAATAGGTTTACATCCATTATCGCATCCATTATCGTAGGCATCCATTATCGCATGGTTTGAGATGGAATCAAATGATTTTTCGTAGTCGATAAAAGCCAAGCACAGTGGTATGGTGTATTCGTTGTGCCTTTCTATGACCTGCTGTACAACCTGGATGTGATCCATTGTACTGAATCCACTTCTGAATCCTGCTTGTTCTCTTTATATATCTAATAGGTATTTCAGTTAATAATGTGGATCTTTCACAAAATTTGAGCCTTTATTTCCATAAGAAAAGAAATTACTTTAATAATCAACGTATTGGCTATCGTTAGCTATCACTTTTTCCTTCATCTTTCTATAAGAATGGATTCCACGCCAAAGGAACTTTTGGTTTTTTGAGGCCACCCATTCATCAAGCCAAGTTTTCACTTGTTAGTTATATAAGTGTTGTTCTGAAAGTAAGTGCTGCATCGATCGAAATAAGTGGTAGTCCGAAGAGGCTAAGTCCGGTGATTACGGCGTGTAGGGTAGAATGTCCCATTTAACGTTTTCCAAATAGATAGAAATAACTTTATCAGATCTTTGGGCGTACTCTGGTCGTTTTTCCTTCAATAATGGAATCAATTTTATCAATTGTTGTCGGTATTGATCACCAGTAATCATTTCATCAGGTTTCAGCAGTTCTTAATATACAGCTCCCCTACACAAAAAACAACAAAACCTTCTCTCCGTATATATTGTGCACTGGTTGTGATGATGAAGGGTGTCCTAGGTTAGTCCATAATTTGTTGCTCTTTGGGTTATCAAAATAGATTAACTTTTTACTACCTGGCACAACTCGATGCAAAAAAACCATTCCTTTCGGTCTGGCAAGCAAAATTTTACAAGTGGTTTTTCGTCTTTCAATGGCTCTTTCCTTCAATTCATATTCATTCATTTTCTTCCTTTTGGATCTTCCCAATACGTGTAGACGTTCGGAAATAGTTGATTAAACAACATTCAATGCTTCTGTCAATTGTTTCAACATATGAATTGAATCTTCATCCGATAATGCATGAAAATCTGCATCTTCAAACTTTTTCGACTGTTCTAGACGCTCCTTGTCTTTTATATCAAAAGCACCACTTTTAAAGCATTTAAACCATCGTTCATAAGTTTCTTTGGTTAGAATATGTTCACTTTAAGCTTCAACCAACAATCAATAACTTTCAGCAGCCGTTTCCTTCAAATATAAGAAGGTTACGCTTTCCCGCAAAACGTATCTTTCTGGTCTTTTTCGACAGATTCAAAATCTGTCATTATGTCAAAATGTTTTTTGCATAATGACAATTAATAACGAACTGACTTCTTCTGATGGCGTATGCTTACCCTACACCAAAACAATATCGATATCATTGGTCTATATCAACCAATGTATCAGTAACGTCATCTCTTAACAAAATCGACACTATTCTTATTTATTATTGTTAAATTGCAATAACTGATTTTTATGAAGCTAGTGACGTACCTATTTGTGTACCGTCTTCAATAATTGCTGTACCATCAAAAAATTTTTCAAATAACATTAAAACTTGCCTTTGCAGTTTAAATCATTTCAAGACTTTCTGTGGCAATACCTAATTTAAAATTAAACTTAAAGTTAGAATAGGCCAAAGTTAGAATAAGTCAAAGAGTAGCCAAGTGAAAAAAATCGAAAAGTTAAAAATAAATATTGTCACTTTGCCGGTCATAGAGTATATCTAGGAGAAAAAAAAATATTAATTTTATTTGAAGAAGTAATATCTAATTCGTGATGGAATTATTGTTTGTACAACAAGGACTTTTTCTCTTTTTCATGTATAGTTATTTTTTTCAGTATTACCATTGGAACAGATTCTTATGTTGATAACGAATTTACATTTTCCCCTTT
Source organism: Cosmopolites sordidus (assembly GCA_031761425.1). Lineage (NCBI taxonomy): Eukaryota > Metazoa > Arthropoda > Insecta > Coleoptera > Curculionidae > Cosmopolites > Cosmopolites sordidus. The sequence goes on from JARFXV010000535.1 coordinate 438,387, forward strand.
TGGCTCTTTTGCATAAAAATATTTCTGTGCTTTGTTCCGTTTTATTTTGTTCACAAAAACGGCTAAAGTTTGTTGTTTTTGAAATATGTTCTCCAATCTGATGAATTTATTCATTGTTTTATTATATTATTTTCTATATATACGAGAGTGGCTTGGGAAATATTGTCACTATCCAGTAACCCTTGCACCACAAACTAAATCATGCATTATTATTAGTGCATTGTTAATATTGTATTATTACAACACAATCGTGTTTAGTTTAAATTTAACTGAAGTAGCCGATATTGAAATTCTTTTTAAATAAATAAGCAAACATTAATATATAAAATTTGCAATATATTTAACATTGTATGTATAACAATTGTTTCGACTCAAAGTGCCTTTTTCAAATACATACTAGGTTAAACTAACAGTAAGAAAAGTAATTACAACCTGAACTCTAACCATAAAAGATGATAGTAGGGAAATCCAGTTTTTCAACGCCTAGGAGGGTAATATAAGCTTAATAACGGTGAACCATTCAAGTCTAGGTGGCCCTTTAGTAAAGTATCAAAACTTGTCCTTTTATTAATTACTAGGCTAAGAGATTTAAATTTTTAGATTTATTTTCATTATGTAACATTTTAAAATTATCATTGAAAGAGAATTGAAATTGATTGTCTAACGTTAAGTGGTTAGCATAATGAGCATTATTTTGTTTTTTAGTATAACTTCTTTTATGCTCATTGAGCCTATTAGACTCAATGACTCTAGACTCTAATAACACTCCGTTATTAAATGTATATTGCTCTCCTAGACGTTGAATAAAAAATGAATACTATTTCTTATATATTGTCATCCACTATCCACTTATCCACTATCATCTTTTATGACATTATCAGATCGATGGAGAGTTTTGGTTGTAATTACTTTTCTTACCGTTAGTGTAACATAGTTTGTATTTGAAAAAGGCACTGTGTGTCGAAAAAATTGTAATACATACAATTTTAAATATTGTGGAAATTTTAGATATTATTCTTTGTTTATTTGTTATGTTTCAGTTTAGTCAAATACGAATAAAATTAAAATAACTGTAAACTAACTGTAAATTCAACTATCTGTAAAAATTAAGCATATCCTTCAGGTTAATAAGATAAAGGGTCTTTCGAATTGAGCGGTTTTTTAAATTGATTTGTTTGTTCTTGTATTTGTTCTTAAAAACACATAATTTGCGTTGATTTCAAGAAACTTTTTATTGATAACTGGAGCATAGTATATGACATTAAAACATGAAAGACACATATTGTCTTTCAATGACCACCTCTTGGACGTCCACTCTTTTGTCAAACTTTTGGATGACATTTTGGCATAACCGTTGCTCTTTCTCACCAATGACTCGAATAATTTCAACTTTTAGTTCAGGAATTGAGTGTAAATTGTTCTTATAGAGCTGACTTTTCGCGTAGCCCCAAAGAAAATAGTGCAATGGTGACAAATAACGTGATCTTGGTGGCTAAATAACATCACCGTTTCTTGCAATAACTCATCCAGGAAAGTTTTATCTCAATAAATCAACTGTTTCATTAGCAGAGTAATGTGTAACGCCATCCTGTCGGAACCGTATATCCTTTAGATTAATATTACTCAATTTAGCTTTTAGTTATCATATCATGATATCGAATACCATTGAGTTACAGCTTCACTAGCAGCATTCTGAAAGAAATACGGCCCAATTACACTTCCTGGCCATAATGCACACCAAACAGTGACTTGTTTAAGGTGTAAATAGATCGTGCATTTTCTTCACCCCAAATGCGGCAATTTTGTTTATTAACATAGTCACCAATTTCAAAATGAGCATCATCTGAATAGATGATTTTTTTAGAAAAATTATCTGTTTGTTCTTTAATCCAATTAACAAATATATGACGTTCTGAATGATCCAGCGGCTCTAGTTCCTTGTTATTTGAACCTTATATAGCTTCAGAGCTAAATCCTTTCGAAATATAGGGCATGTTGTAGATTGACTGAGTCCAAATTGTTGTGAACGACGACTAATGGAAATGTCTGGGTCTTCAGCAACACTTTTACGTATTAAATCAATATGCCCTTGTGAAGAACCACTACGACTATATATTGCTCTTCTTTTATCTTGCACCGAACCAGTTAACTTGCACCGAACCTTAAAACTTTTGAATAATTCGATTGATATTGCTTTGAGATGGACGATTGTGTTGTATTATGTACGACTCCATTTTTATAAATGTCATACTAATATTACACTTCTAAAATGAGGCTTGGCCTAGGCAAATTCACAACGCCATCTGTATTTTATTCAATAATTAAATAATCGGCTCAGTTTGAAAGTCCCGTTAATTATGTCCTTCAATATCAAGTAATTAAAAATTGATTTTAAAACCGGAAAAAGGTAATCAGTTTCGTAGGCATCCAAAACAGTTGTAATAAAAATAATGTTGATTTGGTACATGACACTAAATGAATGATTATAGCAAAATGTTCTGTATATAATATCAAATGATATATAGACACAAAAAATGCATCAGAAATGTACTTGTAGCCTTTTAGGGATGGAACTTATCAAAATATTTTTGTTGGACGCCTGAAATGTACATCTTATCAAAAACGCATCAAGAAAATTACTCGATAATTAACAGAGATCTGAAAAATGTTTTCGAAAGAATTGTAGTGATAAATGATCGTTTTATCATGTCTACAGTCTATTACTTTAATCCAGGGTCAAAAATACAATTATTCCGGCCATTTTAGGAAGTCGCTGCGAATCGTATTGCCCAGTGCCATCCAACGACGAGAATTTGCAGTGTGACTGCCCAACTTAATTCTACATCTCCACATTTCATTGAACGCAGAGTATGTTTGAATCAGAATTTTTTTCAATGTATAGTTATGTTAAAAGCGGAAGTTCAGGAAATTATTTATGCCGCTTTGGGAGATAAAACTGTTTCGAACAGTAACTCTGAACTGGTAATATTTATTTAAATGGGACAGAAGGACAGAAGGACAGAAGTTTATTACTAGAGCTCAGACAGGAACACCGAAAGCCATTTCTAAAGACTTTCACAAGCCAGGGACTATTCAAGGGTCAAAAATATAGGATTAATACTGATGAGCCATCAACCAGTACCGCAAAACCGAATATCTACACCAACAATTTTGCTGTAGATATGATGGGATCAACTGGGCATCCTGTATTACTATTTGCTCCAACTTAGACTCCGAAAATAATTGCCAAGTTGGGATGAAAGATTTTGTTACACCCAGCGCCCTCTCCAGACTTGGTCCCATCGGATTTACATCTCTCCCGATCCATGCAACATCACCTGGTTGAGGCACTTCACATCTCAAATCGAAAAAAGCTTCAATGATTTTATTAATAAGCCAGTAGTAAACCAGTTAACTTTCTTCGATCGGAGGTTCGACAGATGCCTGAAAGGCGGCAGAACTATTTAGAAAGTGTAGGAGATTACTTCGACAATTAAGTTTGTATTATTTTTCGTAAAGGGGTGTAAAATATAGTCAAGAAATATCAAAAGTTACGTTGAGAACATAATATATTTTTTTTATTTTAGTTAATGATCGATACCATTGCAATATGGGGAGCATTATACTTCCTAGAGTAATAAATGCAGTGCGCAAAATTCCTTCTCGAAAACTATCTGACAGAAAATATGTTAAAATGAAAAATACACCAATTTCTCCGCCCAAGATAAATACACGGTCTAATATACCTCGCAAAATAATTCCCCACTCATATTTCCTTTGATAAAATGGTTCATATTTCAGCCCGAACTGCAGTCCGATTACATCCGAATAATAGGATCTTGAGGAAGTTAAAGTAGATAATATTTTAGGCGCTTTTAATTAACGTTAACGTTCAAATATACGGATCATTTTACATCTTGCATAAACTGATAGTCATCTCGTAAAATTAACTTTAAGAGTGCGAAGCGAGAAGGGTTGAGAGAAAGTGTTAAGTGTCTTGGAGAAAATTCGGTGGTGATTCGTTGAATTGTTTTAATGGCGACAAGAGATAAGACATGCTTGTAAGCGACTTTAAAGCACGTGTTATTACAAATTTTCTTATATCTTATTATTTGTTTTTTATATATGTTTTTCTGTACCAATTGTGCCATTTTGAAATCTTGAGTAAATGGGCAATATTTTGAAATAACTTGCCCAGGGTAGTGTAATACATCTTTTTTAAATGAAGTGTCAAAGATAGCTGACATAATTTTTTAAACCACGAGTCAATGAAACTTTTTTTTAACTAAATTAATAACGTTCATTGTTTGATTTGTGGCTGCGATTAATAGCATGGTTAGTTAGGATTATGTTTCTAAATCCTTCCACGTGTCGATCTGTTGATTCTGTGAAGAGTTACGACGTTTCGCCAAAATCTCATTTGGCACTTTCAGGTGTTGTCCGCTTCGACTGAAGAGTCCAATTGCGGTTCGAAGTACTAAGCGAGAAAGGTATTGCAGTACTGCCTAGATTATTTAACCAAATATCTGACACTGTCCAATATCCTGAACAATAGCTATCTTCAACCTTTATCACCCTGCCAAAGAAAACCAACACAAGAAGTGTGAGGATCACATACTTATTTATCTTATGAACCACTCTATGAAAATATTTCTAAGAATAATACATCAGATACTATATAAAAAGTGTGATAACGCTATAAGCGATAGACAGTTTGGATTCAGACAAGGGTTGGGAACGAGAGAAACACTGGTTGTAACGTGGGTTCCAGTACAAAACTGCTACGACCAGCGGAAGACCGTATGTCTGTGTTTTATAGACTACGAAAAGGCTTTCAACAAGATTCAACATAATACACTTATACAGCTTCTCCGTCGACTTGACTTGGACCAAAAATACATTCGGTGCATAGAGAACCTATATTGGCACCAATTCCTAGTTTTTAGAGATATACGGCAAGGATATATACTATCCCCGATCTTGTTTAATCTATATTCGGAAACTATCTTCCAGGAGATACTTGAAAATAAAGAGATTGGGATTAAGGTCAATGGAGTCTGGATAAACATCATGCGTTATGCTGATGATACAGTTTTGACTGCAAACAACATGAAAGGTCTACAACAACTGATCAATATAATAGAAAAAAACAGTCGAAACATGAGATTTACCATAAATACAAAAATAACTAAATTCATGGTAATCACCAGGGAAACAAACATATTCAGAGATTCCAGCATAACCTACATGGGGAAATCGATAGAACAAGTAACAAAATTGAAATATCTGGGAACATGGCTGTATGAAGAATGGTCCTCAGACAATGAAATTAAATGCTGTATCGAACAAACCCAAAGTACTTTTCTGAGATTCAAAAAACTGTCCACTTTAACGTTGATCTTCGATTAAGATTGATAGGGTGCAACATCTGGTCGGTGTTTCTCTACGACATAGAGGGTTGGACCTTAAAAACAAATGCTATGAACAAACTAGAGACTTTTGAGATGTGGATATATCGCAGAATTATTAAGATACCATGGACTGCTAGGGTGACAAACGAAAAGGTTTATAAATGCCAGTATCATAACGAAAAGGAAGACTGTCTACCTCGGTCACATCATGCGAGGCTAGAAATATGAATTTCTACAACTAATTATCGAAGGCAAAATAGAAAGAGAAGAGGATTAGGACGTAAAAAGATGTCATGGCTGCGGAACGTGAGGCAATGGACAGGCATAAACGATATACAATGGCTAATTCATACCGCCAGAGATAGAGAGAGAATGGAAAATGTGGTCGCAAACATCCATTAATGGATTTGCAAAAGAAGAAGAATATATATACATACATTCATACATACATACATACATACATACAAGATTTATTATATATATATATATATATATATATATATATATATATATATATATATATATATATATATATATATATATATATATATATATATAATAAATCTTCTTGGAATTGAACTTGAATTTAAAACTTCAACACTTTTTCTGCTGAAACATTTGTTCTGAAGCACTCAACTCAATGAAATTAATCACTAATGACCAAATTATTTTCATTTCATTTCTCAATGTGTATTACGCTAACCATATTAGCATCATCACAAGTTGATTCAGTAATATTTTTAGGCCGAAAAAACCAGACTGAATTTAAAAGTCTTGTCTATGGTAAAGATTGTCAACAGTGAAACTTCTTTAAATATTATTAATGCATTAAGAAACTTAGCTTATAGTTCATTTTCAGTGTAAACGAATAAACGTGTTTATTTGTCGTGTTATGAACAAATCTAATTTAACTTGGCTAAAACTATCCGATGACGAGCGTAAGGTACAATGGCGTGGTAACTCGGCCGAACCCCGCTGGTGTTGAGCATTTGTCAGCGCCAAAAATCTTCCCGACGAGTAATATAACTTCGGAAATTAGCTCGACTACGAAAGGCATTTCGATCGGAAACGCTAGACGCAAACCCGTCAACTTAACCGGGTAATATGAGGCGAACTGTAGCTGACCTGTCAGATGCACTGCCGACATTTTGCAAACGGTTTTCGCTGGAATATGGTCGGGATTATTACGGTTTCATTCATACCAAATTGACAACATCGTGTCAGATAATAAATAAGTTTTTTTTGTGATTATATGGTTTTTCTTTAAAAACTTTTCCCTATCATAGTTTGGAAATCACCAATTACAAATTAAATTTGGACACAAAGAAAGATTTTCGATGACTGGTATTTTGGTATAATTAACACCTTTTTCCTCAAAAATCAGCATAATAAATAATCTGGAATCTCATGGCATTGCAGTATTCTATTTGCTTATTATTGTATGTAAGTAAATGGTCTTAAACAATTTGAATCTTGTAGGGAAACCTGTGCAAGTTACTTCTAAAAATTCGGTGTAAATTACGTAAATTCCCAGTTGTGCACCATGTGGTCGAATAAACGTTTCTAGAGACTCCTCAATGCTGTGCTCCATAAGTGCAATACTTGCAGCGCTTCGCAACGTATATTTTCTCTTAAATTTACGTCCCGTTGTAATAATTGAATTATTTTTTAATGTATATTTCATAGAAAATTTCACTATGTTCTTTTAGCCTGTATTTATCCATAAGAAAAACTTCCACGTCTGCACTACACGGCAGCCAAACCTAAAGTGTCACTAATATGACAAAAGAAAATGGTGCAAGAACAAAGTGGTAGCGTGATACTTACCCCACTCCTTATGAAGAATACTAAATAGGACTAAAATAAAATAGTAACGTAATAACTGCCCCTCCAAAGGACCTAAGATCAAAAGGTATACCAAAAAAATAAAAAAATAATACTACAAGATCTAAAGTAAGATCTTAAGAATCAATCATAGATTTTCAAATAATTGATTGATTTGTCCGTTACATTGTGATAGTTCCATTTTCAAATCATATAAAACAAATTTTTAATAAGTGATAAATAATAAATGATAAATATCAAAATAAAAATTTGTTTTATTTAATTTGAATAATAAACTTGTGACTTGAAAACAAGGGAACACAATATCTGTAATGCTCTTTAACTTAGTAATATGAGGGTTGCTATTTATGTATCCGGAATATTAAATAAAGCAAATATTTATAATGGAAAATGGTTTTAGTGTTTTCCAAAATATTCTCTGCGATGATCGATACACTTTTGTATACGTTTGAACCAATTTTTATAGCCCTTTTTCCTTTCCGAATGAGGTATCTCCAAAACATGCATTTGGAATGCATCAACCGCTTCTTCGGGCGTCGAAAATTGTTGACCAGGTAGTTTATTCTTCTTCTTGAAAGGAGTTCTCCTCCGGAAACAAAAAGAATAATTTTTTGAGCGATTGTTGAATTATGCGGAATCCAACACGCACAAATCTTTTTTACGGGTAAATGTGCATGTCAAGTTTTATGCATTCTTGTCTTGCTAACACGCAGGGATGCTTCAATCTGACGGTATATCACATGACGATGTTTTCTGGCACAGTATACATTTTTTCTGGCACAACAACCTATTTTGGATAACCTTTCCGTGATGAATTCAATTCGTCCGTGAGCGAATAACGGCTACATTAGTAGCCGTTATTGATATAAACTGATTTTAGGTGGTTCTTCATCGTTAAAAGTTGAAGTGAGTTGATCGATGCACTGTTATTGAGTTACTCCATGCCGACGGTCGTAGTAAATCATCACACGAATTAATTCTCACGAGTTAATTCCATTTTTTGACTGAGATGAAATTTTCAAATCACTAACCAACACAAATAGGGTCCGTATAATATAACGTTCTGAGTACGTATACAGTAAACATTGTCAAGCTTTAGGATGTATATGACAGGTGACCCCCTAGCAACAGCATTGCTAGGGGGTCACCCGGTAATTCCGAATACATAAATAGCAACCCTTGTACTAGACTTATACGACGCAACAATAGTAGGAAATAAAGAGAAGACAGAGAGACGTATGGACAGAGTGGTACAAATATTCGGTATAGAACTATATGCTATGATTTATGATTTTGCATTTCTGTCTTCTCTTTATATGATGTTCTAACCAAATTTATAAACTTCCTGCTCAGGAACTTTAAGAAAAAGAAAAATAAATTGAAATAAAAATAAATCTACCAAATGGTTAAGGCAAGGGAGAATATGGCTTAAAGAATGTCACTGCGTATTCTTGCAACATGAAAACCGCCTTGTTATTCCGCTTCTGTCTTTTATTTTCTTTATTTTATTTAATTATATTTATATTTTATTTATCTTCAGGTCATATAATTTTGTTGTCCTGCTTGTTAAGGATAATCGTCTGTAATTTTCACATCGTTTTATATATCCATTCTTATAAATTGGCATGGTCATTGAGGCAGTTTTCCATTTTTTGCAAGTCCATTAATACACAAATTGAATATGTATCCTACCTTTTCAAATAATGGTTCTGTTTCATTTCTAAACGAGGCGACAAATTTCTCCATTCTTTAGCTATTTTAGAGCTTAATTCATATTTTAATTATAAAAAATTGTCTTAAATAAACATTTAAAGATGCAATTTGGCAATTTTTAACGCCATGTATGGTTATGTCGTATGTTTTCGTCACGGACATTGCAATGCGTGGTGCTTATGACGAATATAGTCACACCATGAATGTTCATGGATTTCGTCAGGATAAAGTCCAATTAAAAACCTGTCTATTTCTAATAAATGATAAGTGAAGTTAGGCATTGCATTCACCGACTTGGTTAGGACTGCTGGTGTAAAAACGTATCGATTACGTTGACACAGTGAAAAAAATCAGGTTAATATTCCTACTTAAGTAAAAAACAATAAAAATAATGAAAAATTGTATAAATTGCCATGTACAAGCGGAAACAAATGATTTTAAAGTGGTTTGACAAAAGATAAATATTTTTCAGCAGTAAAAGGTAAAATCCTAGTTAGAGGAGGAAGTTTAGTTGAAAAGCCAAAAGTTGCTTTAGGTCATAATTCGAACATGGGAGGAGTAGTGGGATGGGACAAGCTGACATCAATTTACATTACTATACTTCTGCAAAAAATAGGTTGAACAAATATGACATGAAATTATTCGCAATTTAACACAATTTATAGAAAATTAGATGGAAAAACCATCGAATCAGTTTCATTCTAGATCTTACAGAAGCAAAAATATGCTGAAAGAAACACTTAATCAAAAAGATCTAAAACACCAAAACCGTCTAGAGCTATTGGCAGACAGTTTCCCTTCTTTATATTATAGACTACAAAAGAACTGACGAAACCCTGTCAGTTGTGTTGCCAGACAGGAATTCGAAAACAACCGAGGTAGTGATGCGAGGAGTCCAGCTCCATGTTTTCAAATATATCATAGGAAAGAATAAGCTACATTTATTACTTATTACACATATTTCCTTTTACACCATTTTCCTTTTATTTACGTGTAATTTGTAATTTTTATTTCCATTTTTTATGTAAACTAAAATTTTACTAGTTTTCTATTTTACTTTTTTTTTCTTGATATCGATATAAAAATATAATTTAGTACGAATAGGTAAAACGTCAACGCCCCTATTCTGGTGGCTAAAAACTCGCCTCTCACACGATGGCTCCGGGCTCGAGTCCCTCACGGGCATGAATCTCTGTATGTCTTATTTTCATATGTTTGTGTGTCCATATATGTTGTATGCCCTTGGCTGTGAAAGGGTGGCAAATCCGGGACTAATGAGCTCTGATCCCGGCAAATTCTCCCCTCTTTTGTTACTTATTGTAAAAATCCTGCCAAATTAAATTAAAAAATATAATAAAAATACTAAAAATGTCTAACATATCATAATTAATTTTTAAGATTTAGGAAGCTTTTAACACTTTGATAAATGTATTTATCAAATATATAAATTAAATAAATTACTCTGCTTACTATTATTAAATGTATAACGCATCATTTCTCAACCTGAGGTTTGCGTTCAGGAATATGGGGAGGGGGTCACAATGTGTACAAAAAATAAGACCTGTATGCGAAACATCCTTTTATTAAAGTATTTTTAATTTTAAAGAAAGTGTTAAAACAAGAAGCGTTAAGAAAATTAAATATTACTAGGTATAACACATAATACACAACATAATAAAATATACTTAAATAAATAATAGCCAAATCTTAATGAATAATATTGAAATAATAATTTAATGCGACGGTTGATTTTGTTTTCCTCTTCAAAGTTTTTCTGTACATGGATCATCATTGCAAATATGTATAAACAAATTATTTTTCAGTGATAATAGACTCAGAGATATTCAGAGATAATAGTTTTTAAAGCCAACGTAGACAACAAACTTTTTTAGCATAATAAAAAGTGGCGAACGGGATCAATGATTTCAAACCCGTATTCACGTCGTCGTGCAAGCCAAAACTTATATAAATCTTGCGTTAAAAATTCTAGTTGTAGTGTTTTGTCGGCCGATATTTCAATAATCTATTGTGAATATCAATAGGTAATTCAGTAGTTGCAACATTTTCATCAAACGGATTAAAAATCCGTCTTTTTAACAAATCATCGTTGCTATGTAGAAACTATTCCAGTAACTGAATTTTCAGTTCGCGTAAATGCATTTTGATTCTCTCCAACATAATTTTCTAAATCCATATGTTTGGTAATATAATCCGAAGTTAAAGTGAATGTATCAAATGAACTCCTATTCAAGTCATTCAAATGTGAAAATATATCACTCAAGTAAGCCAACAGTATTAAAGCTTTTCCATCTTGTACAAACTCAAAAGCAATTCAAAAAACCTCGTTAGAACTTTTCCTCGCAACAATCACCTGACTTCAGTATGGAAAATCAGTGAGTCATATTTGGCTCACAATGTGGAAAACAATCTAATCTGCAATTCTGCTTTTAATAAAATTATCAATTTTTACGGCTTCCTATAGAACATTTTGTAAATTATCTGGCATCTTTTTTGTAGCAAGCACATTTCTGTGAAGAAAGCAGTGCATCCAATCCATATGTGGCATAATATAATTATACTATCGCACCATTGTTCTTCCCCGTTATCGGTGTCGCACCATCAGTACATAACAATGTATCTATTAAAGTCCAAGTTTTATATAGCATCAATAAACACTTTAGAGTCCTTCTCCAGTTGCACGATCAGGGATTGAGTTGTAAAATAGCATATTTTCTTTAATTGACCCCTCGGATTCATATCGGACAAAATACAAAAATTGTGCCAAAGTCGACATTTTGGTCGACTCGTTGAACTGAATAGCAAAATAGTCACTTAATTTAACCTTTCCAATAATTTGATCATGATCATCATTGGCCATTTCATTAATACGTCTCCATATCGTATATCATTTGAAAGTGGTATATTTTAAAACTTTTTTGCTAAAACTAAATAGAATGCTTAAAGTGCTGTGGTTTCATTACGGTTTTTTTTGATTTTTCAAGACGAGTGATTAGCGATCGAAACATTCTAAGGGTATGCTTTGTAAAGACGGGTGTTTGGTTTCCAGTTGCCGGACTAATTTTGAAGGTTTCATGTTTTCCGCACAGAACATGAACAACAACGCATTGCGGTTTGTCATCCAAGGCAATGAATCCATATTTTAAATATGTCTCATTGTACAATCTGGTCTTTTTTCTTACTGTTTCGCTAGATGTAGACGGTGCATTTCGTTTTGTCTCAAATTTGTCCATTTTTTAAATATTATTAATTTATTTTATTACTACACTGTTAATAATTTATTTAACACTGAGTGAGAGAATAAATCGTAGTGTTTAACACTGGGCGAGAATCAAACGTAGTAGTTAATCGTAGTAGTTAATCGTGTACTCGTAAAAACGTAATTAACAATGAAATTCTTCGCTTCGTTCCATTGTTTTTATTACCAAAGTGCATAGCTTATACAAACCTGCCTAAGCGCGCTCAGAATACGCATTGGCGGGTCATTTACAAGTGCGCGCAAGAATAGGGCACAGGTTCGAACTGGTAAAATTAATATAAGAACAAGGGTTTACATAAGTATTATAGTTCGGTATTGGTGACTGTGTGCGATATTTCGGTGTAGGTATAACCCATTCACACATACATTCGTCATTTAATACAAAGACAAATAGATGATTCGTTTTTTTTTCACGATTCGTAAGTGTGTAAACTCATAGGTAGGAGTTTATAGTCATTTAAAAATAAAAATGATTCTTCATTTATCGAGAACTAATACTGAAAAAGGACAAATCGTCGCCGTGTTAACCGGCCGATGTAAAACTTTGGTAAACGTCAAATTAACATATTGTAGTGTCAATTCTTTTTTTACTTACCTTTTTGGCTATTGAGTGGGTCGCGACACTAAAAAAGTTGAGAAACGATGGTATAACGTAATGTCAACAAATGTGGTCTAGAAGGTACAAATTATTCAAATTAAACAATTAAAATGGATATGACGTGGCAAAAATACATTTGGCTCAAAATTCATCTGGTGGGTATGACGAATATGTACACTGGCGACATAAATACGCGGCCGCTAGCTAAACCACATTATAAAATATGTCGAGTACCTTAAAGGGTTAATGTCAAACCCCACAATTTTTTCAATTTAATTATTATTAAAAAAAAGTATTTGGTATTAGCTGTGCAAAAGCAATTCATACTATAAACATCCAACATCCAAGTATTAACCACAACAAGTCCTGCTGCATTTCGACCTATAAGTCAGCAGATCAAATAAGATGCAACATCGATATCTCATTTTTATTATCTGTAAATTAATAACGAATTTAATAATTAAGAAATTCAACGTAAAAGCTCAAATCATTTTATAATTAATTTCGCAGTTTAATATCGAGTTTCAATTAAAGAAAGCAAATGTTAACATAGCTTGTAAATATTGAAAATGGAAAGTCATAAAATCGTTCCCTGTTCTTAACCCCACCGCTGGTCCAATGAACCGCCGACTTTTCATTCTCGGTCTCCCGAGTAATTAAACCTGAAAAATTTAAACCGGGGATAAAAGGAATAATGGGCTCAGGGGGGCGAAAGGTCAACGAAAAAGTTCGGCAACGGTAATGTTATTCCTTAATTATTCGACATCGGGAATAATCTGGAGATTAGGGTGGACAAATAAATGAGGCTTTCAGCAAATTTACATAAATTAGGTAAAATAGGCGGTTTAGAAATTTATCCCGTTATAGCGAAGTTGATTGTGGTATTTAAATATCTCGAAATTTAACCAATAATTAACATCTCCTAGAAAGTATGGACTGTAATTTTTACATATACCATAATTATTATTTAATGATAAAAATTAAAAAATTTCACTTACATTTCATACGAATATATCAGTAAACTTGTATGTTTAATGCTCCATTCACACCAAATCACTCTTAATTCACTTAAGGCATGTTTGGCTAACCAAGTTAAAATCATCAGGAGATGATTAAAACTAGGGTTTAGCCTGTTTTGTTTACAAGTATTTATTTACTGAGTTTCTAAATCTATTAAAACTAGTCAAAAAGACTAATCATTCATTTTTCTCTAACAAATCTTGACCTAAATACTTATCAACTAAAGTTAATAGTTAGCTAGTTAACAACACACTACACGAGGTCACGAGGTTTACGTCTCTTCAGTCTTCGGACATGATTTTGGTTGTCCAGCAGTTGAAGAGCTTCTGCATTAACATAAAGGCGTAGCCTGGCTTCGAGCTTGTCTGTAAACCTGATTTCCTCTTGGACCGTTGGAATTCCAAGATCTCGATGAAGATCGGAGTTTACTGAAGACGAATTTACCACGTTGTATTAACTATATTTCACAACACCTTGTTTTGGAATAATTGTATTGTTTAAATATTACTATCGCTGGCACATCCTCACAGCTGGATACCATACAGCCACACTGGTTTTAGGATTTAATTATAAATCAGTATCTTATTTTTTATTGTCATCTTGAAATTGCTTCCTATAAGCCAATAGTTTTTTATATTTAGTTCGGTATCAAGAGTCCTGCCAAGGTATTCGGCATTCAGCACATATGGAACGGTTGTACCATTTATATCTAAAGGGGTTGCTCTGTTATTTTCTTGTTGATGTTGACATGTGTCGATTTCAGTTCGTTGAGCTTGATATCTCTTATGTCGAGGAAGACTGCAGAGCATACCTGCTTTCCTTCCAGTACACGTTCAATTTTCTCAGTGACGCGGTGAACTTGATCAATGGTTGAATATTTAGATCTGAAACCAAATTTATAATTTGGTATCAGCTTATTGTCTTCTATAAATGGTTTCAACCGTTTTAACAGCAGCTTTTCAAATAACTTTGAGATAACTGGCAACAATAAAATAGGCCTATAGGGTTTGACATCGTTGGGTGGTTTGCATGGCTTGGGTATAATGATTATTTCGGAGGGTTAGCTACTTTTCAGTTCTTAGACTATCTATTGCTTTCAGTCCAGTATTTTTGTTGATTTTGTTAGGAGTAAATATGTCGGTCAGATGTTCTGTAAATACTTCCGGTTTTTGTTTATTGTCACGTACCCATGGTCCCATCTCTCTTTTTGATCGGTGGGGTTGAAGTTATAGGTATTTTGATCTTATTTGTTGCTTTCTGTAATGAGTAGTCCGTTTTCTCATCTGTGACCTATTCTTCTTTGATTTTTTATAATTCACTGCTAAGTCTTTGAGTTATGTTTTTAAAAATATTTTTGTTAGCTGGATCTCTGGATTGATGCCTTTCTTCTAGTTTTTCTTTTTTCTTTACCAATTTCTCTGATTTTTATAGGATAGTTAACTCATTTTGTTACATGAGTGATTTCTTTTGTGTTGTTATATGCTGCTGTTTGTATTATAGTTGCGAATTTCTCAGCTTCTTCTTCTAATCGAACTCTTATTTTTAATTCTATATTAATTAATTAATAAGATTAATTTTTATTGCAGTTCTGTTTAAAAGCTTTCCCAGCCGGTAGTTTTATTGACTAATATGGGACTACCTTTTTGATAATTTGTTCACTCAGTGTTATTACAACTGCTGAATGATCAGAATCTAAGTCGAAGAATTGTTCTACCTTAACAAAGTTTGTAGCTTTATGTTCGTTGCCAGTATGTAGCTTTACCTGTGAAATGGTAATTATAGCCTTTTTGCTTATGGCTTTTCTTAATCCACTGCCTTTGGTAGTGGTCAGTCTGGATCCCCAATTTACATGTTTGGTGTTGAGATCTCCACCAAGCATAAACCTCTCGCCAGGATGCTGTAGAAGGGATATGTAGTCCATATTAAGATTATATCGAGGTGGACAATATACTGCTTCTACTGTTACGCTTTGCTTTGTGGATGTAATACAAACCATGATCAGTTTATTTTTTTCGCTTTGCATATGACATTTTTCATAATGATTAATACATTCTTTAATCACTGCACTATTCCCTCTAGCTTTGCTATCTGAGTGTATGGTGTGATATACTTTATATTCTTTTATTCTTAAATATGACTGTGTTGTGAGATGTGTTTCTGAAATGAGACACACATCAATTTGTTGCATATCGTATCCTATCCATTTATCCTATTAAGCATTTGCATTATATCTTGTATTATCTGCCACATATGTGTTTCCGGGTTTTGTGCATATGTAGTATTCTCTTGTTGGTTTTCGGTAGTTTGTGAGTAAGATGCGCCGGTTCTCACTATATTAGAAATAACATTTTTTGGTTGACAAGCAATTTTTCTTTCTGTTCTTAAGGATGTTATCTTTTCTTTTTTGTAGCTCCTTGGCTATTGTGCATCCTCTGTAATTAGCAGGATGTGCTTAGTTACAGTTAACGCACTTGGCGGAAAAATTCCTGGATCTCTTCTTCTGCTGTTGGGTGGCATTTTTTTTCATTCATACTTTTGGCACTGTGCAATTAGCTTATTTGTTTTCAGTGCTTCTATTTTTACTCTCATCCAGTTGATGTATTATATGCTGTAAATTTTATTGATATCTTCTGTATGCTCAAATGTTAGCATATATAGTGATAGTCAAAAATAAGATGACTTTTTTTTTCAGTTTATTGACAACGGATACTGCTTTACATTCTCTTCCTTTTAGTTCTTCAAGTACATTCGCAGCATCACAGGAAGGATAAATCTTTAACCATAACTCTTATAGGTCTGTTGGCTTTATTTTCGTAGGTGTGCCATTTCATACCGTTGTTGTTTATAATTTTGGTTATTTCTCTGTATTCTTCTTCATTGCTCACATTGACTCTTTCCTTTTGTAATTTGTTTTTTACATCTCTGTAGTTGTCCAAAAAAAGGGGATGTCTTGGCGTGCATGATTCCAACCCTTCTGGTCATCTGAAACAAAAAAATCCTACCTTAGAGAAGTAAAAAAAAATGTTCCACAAAATGGCGGCCAAAAAAAATGTTCAAGGTTTTTTAACAGTTTTCAATTTTCCATAAAATATATATATATATATATATATATATATATATATATATATATATATATATATATATATATATATATATATATATATATATATATATATATATATATATATATATATATATATATATATATGGAACCGACTTCTTGAACAGGCCAATACCCATTTAGGGTTGTTAAACTAATTCTGATGATAAACCTAAAATTGTTTAGAGATATAAAAGATAAGAGAATATTATATGAGTATAAAAGCATGGGAAATTCGTGTGAGTGGAAAAATTCGACATAAAGTTTACACTATACATGAAACAAAGGTTTAATAGATAAAATAATCTACAAGATCTTAGCAAATATATAAACACGCCCATGTCCATATAGTTCCAACATCACGTTCCATTCAGACAGAACTGACCTTATTGTGAGCCAACAATTCTCCCGCCCAGATCCCTTAAATCTAACCCCCATTAAACAATGTGTACGTGCCTCACGGACCAAGAACCACATAAAAATAAACAAAATATGTCGAAGAGCGGTCCGACGGTTGAATAGGGCGATCACGTACGCGACCTACGTTTTTATTCGGTCACTTAATAAGTTGAAAGGGTGCCTTATTTAGCCCTATTCCGCATAATTCAATGCGAGATTTTCTTCCGGGTCATTAGCTAAGGGTTTTAGTGGGAGCGACTGAGGTTAAAAGTAAGGTGTAAGTGTTTGAGATGGCAATTTAGGCTGCAAAAAGGGTTTTTTTATTTCGTTGATGGCTTTTATTAGGGTTGTTGTTGAATTATTAGACAGGATGTTTTATGCGTGAAGATATTTTATGATTTTTATGCATTAAGTATATAAACTATATAATATCCATATTTTAATAAAATTCTTATATCTTTTATCATATATGTTTTCATAACACTATGAAAATTATAATATATATATATATATATATATATATATATATATATATATATATATATATATATATATATATATATATATATATATATATATACCCCCATATACACCCCCATATCTCCGCTATTTGAAGGAATACAGATTTGCACAGTTATACAGGTGGATGGGTCTCATTTTTAAAGATACTCAACTGAAACCTGAACTTTAAACTCAGCCTACTACGAATTCACAAACACGGTCAATCCTGAATATTTTGCTCCGCGTTAGATTTATCGAAAAAGGTTATTAGAAAAAGTTGTTTGAAATATTATTTTAACCCCATATACTGAGTTTCATGATAAAATTCGCATTTTAATTTTTTTCATTATTTAGGTTTATACACAAAATTATTACAAGTTTATTTGTTTAATTTGATAATTAGTGTGCCATGGTAAGTAAAAACTTGACACATTGTCAATAGTGTCATGTATTCAAATATTTCAGTAAAATGAATAGCACCTACAAAGGAATAATTATTATATTATTATTAGAAAACAATTTTTGGTAATTGATCAAATTTAGGAAAAAGTATATAGTATATAACAATAATTTTCATAATACAAAAAATTAACTATCAAATGTGATCTATCACAACTAGTCCTCCGTCTTTTCGAATACATTTTTCGATTCTTTTACGATTCTGTTGTAATAATTTTGTGTATAGACCCAAATAATGACAAAATTAAAAATGCGAATTTTATCATGAAGCTTGGTATATGGGGTTAGAATAACATCCTGAATAACTTTTTCTAATTACTTTTTTCGATATATCTAACGCGAAGCAAAATATCGAGAATTGAACCTGTTTGTGAATTCGTAGCAGGCTTAGTTTAAAGTTCAAATTTCAGATGAGTATTTTAAAAAACGTTACCCATCAATCTGTCTGAATGTGCAAAAATTCAAATTTGTATTCCTTAAAATAGTGAAAAAGTGGGGATGTCTTTATCTTAAATGCGACACACTATATATATATATATATATATATATATATATATATATATATATATATATATATATATATATATATATATATATATATAGAAAGTTATTAACGAAAATTGAAAATAAAATTATAATTTTAACACCCTGTATGTTGATTACTATTAACTTTTAGTTAAAGGTAAGTTGGGTTAAATGGCAATATTTTTACTCAAAAAATCTGCAGTTTTACTGTGTATTTGTATATATATATATATATATATATATATATATATATATATATATATATATATATATATATATATATATATACAAATACACAGTAAAACTGCAGATTTTTTGAGTAAAAATATTGCCATTTAATCCAACTTACCTTTAACCAAAAGTTAATAGTAATCAACATACAGGGTGTTAAAATTATAATTTTATTTTCAATTTTCAATTATATATATATATATATATATATATATATATATATATATATATATATATATATATATATATATATATATATATATATATATATACAAATACACAGTAAAACTGCAGATTTTTTGAGTAAAAATATTGCCATTTAACCCAACTTACCTTTAACCAAAAGTTAATAGTAATCAACATACAGGGTGTTAAAATTATAATTTTATTTTCAATTTTCGTTAATAACTTTCTTAAATGGTATCTTTTTTTTAAGGAATTTGGTAGTGGGGGTTTTGTTAAGATAAGATTTAATGAAATTTGGTTTTGGGGAATTTTTTAAGATAGGAAATTTTAATGTCTCGAAAATCTTTATGTAGATTGTAGAGGGCGTTGTCTGCGACACTATTCTACCTTTGAAGGGTCACAATTTTTTTTGCACCTTAGTGTATTCTTATTTTTAACAAAAATGTTATTTTGTCCACCTTTTTTTACGTAAATAGATATACCTTGCAAATGTCACCCCGGGTTACCGTTTTCTAGATATCTGCGTTTAAATTGTTCATTGCACTATTTTAAATTGCACTTTTGAAATGTAATATTTTTCTTAAAGTAGGTAGGGTATGATTAAAACATACATCAAGACGTTTTGGAAATTTAGTTACTGTCAAACTCTTGCATTGATTGTCAATATTTAATATTGTGGTTATTTAAATAGTAAAATAGTTTTAAATATTAATAATAATTTTAATACATTATAGTAAAATATTTTTTGAAAGATTTTCACTTAAGTCATGAACAAAATGCTCAGATAAATTGTTTTCTAATGACGAGATGCGCGATATAATAGGCATACTACGATATGATATCCACGACGAAAACAGCCGGATTTTAATAATTTTTAAAATCTTTATGACATACTGAGTAAAAGAGGTTCTTTCCCTCTGAAACAAGATTCCGCAGGTCTTCCAAAGACTCTAACCACTGACCAGGAAGAACAAATTGTGGTTCGTGTAACCTAAAACCCTGAAGTAAGCATAAGATGCATTGCCGTGGGATTTTTATTTTTATACAATGTCAAAACTTACTATTGTATGCAAATGTATGGCTTTACTTAATCGTCACAAACAAGCAACCAAACGCACATGTGAAACTTCGCAACTCGTCATCTAACAAACCATGCTTGATAAATCTTATAGTTATTTTATGATACTTATATCATTTCTCGGGCCGAGAACTTTTAGAACGATCCTCGTATGTTTGTCACCCGAAAAATAAATTTCTTATAAGTACTCCTTCAATAGAGAGAATAAAGATTTATCATTAGGGACTAGATCCGAAAACATACTATCGGGACTAGATCCTATATCCTATTAAGAATTTTGGGAACAATCGTTATTGCCAAAAACCAAGACATTGACCATTTCAATTCTACATTGTCATAGATCAAATCTACTTCTTCTTTGGTTTTTCACTGGTTTCTATTCTCTTACCCTTATACGGGTTTACAAGATATAAAGAGGTAGAATCACAAAATATACCAGTCATTTTACTACGAAATTCTTGTGACAATAGGCCCATTTTGTTGATCACTATCACAGCTCTCATTTTGATATTATATTTTATTTAATAAATCCATACACGAATACAAAGGGAAAATAATAAATCTTGAATGAAATAAAACAGACCCTTAACTGAAAAAAAACTATTTTTCTGAAAAAATATGATATAATTGTTCGAATTATTTAAGCGATCCTAATGTTATAAACTATAAACATATTTGATCAATTCTTCTATTGGAACTTTCGGTGTGAAACACTAAACTCAAAGAGATTTACCACTAAACACCAAATCACTTTTTTTAGTAGTGCTTAAGAGGATATGATAGCCGGTATTGAAACTGGTATTAAACACTTACCGGAGTCTTCCAAAGCTTTCATCAGACAGTGATGGAAAGGAAAAATTGCAAAAAATATTTCATATAGAAGTCAAAATATACCAAACATTTCTAAGATTGTCAAGCGTCTAAGAGAGAAGGATTGGTTTCATTTAAAAGCTGATAAGGGAAATAAGGTCATAGTAATGGACAAATCTGATTACTTTGAATGCGTTGAAAAGCTAATTCAAGACGGTCCATATAAACGATTACCGATTACCCATCTATTATCAAAATGGTCAACGAAGTCAGAGATACATTGAAATCTAGTAACAGCCTTATTTGTCTTTCTCTAAAAAAAACTGCATATTTGTAATCCAAAAGTGCCAAGATTGTATGTTCCACCAAAAATTCATAAACCAGGGTTATCAATGAAACCAATTATATCAGCCATTAATTCTCCAACATACAAAATAAACGTTAACAAAGGAATTTGAACATCTACTAAACCAATTACGTTCCTGATCTGTGATAAACTCAACAAAATTCATAGAAAAAGTCAAAAACACACATCTACAGGAAGGTGAGTCCTTGGTTTTCTTTGACGTATCATCGTTGTTTCCGAGTGTCCCGATTCCAGATACCTTGACATACCTAATGGAGTTACTCGAGTTAAATGGTTTTAATAACAAGATTGTTTCTGAGTACATCTCATAACAAGATTATGTATGAAGCAACATTCTTTACAGCTTAATAACAGACTCTACGAACAAGAAGGAACAGCTATGGGAAATAAATAATATATGTGGATGACATGTTTGCAATTTTTCGATTCAAAAAATGAAAACTTAGATGATTTTATTAAGGACTTAAATAATAAATACCAAAACAGTATTATATACAACATAGTAACATAGTAACAACGATAGTTTACCATTTCTGGATATTTTAGTCAGTAGAAACAATAAAAATAGGTTAGATTTTGATATTTTTAGAAAAAACACCAACGCTTCGAAATACATTCCTAATGACTCGAACCATTGCTTCCAAAAGATGGTAGTTTAAATTTTATAGAAAATACATTAATCAATTTTCCTTTAAACAAAGATAATTATAACAAAGAATTAAAATGAATTAGGGAGATATCCGAAATGAACAGTTATAATAATAATATTGTAAATAAATTAATTAGAAAATATAAGTTTAGAAAATTATTGAAAGAAACTTCGGCTTTTTAAAAGGATCAGAACATTAAAAAAAAAATCATGGTAACACCGTTTGATGCCCAATTAACAGGAGGGCTAGACAAAACTTTGAAAAAATTGGACATTAAGTTCGTGTACAAACCATATAATAAATTAAGAGAAGTCCTGAGTAATCCAAAGTATGAAGAAGACCAACATGAGAAGTCGGGGATTTACGAAATTAGTTGTCAAGATTGCGATCGAAGGTATACTGGGCAAATAAAAAGATCTTGTGTTGCTCAACATGTAATCGAACATGACCACAATAACGACATTAGTAATTTAAGACTGGTTAAAAGTGTAAATAACAATAGGGCTTTGAAGCTATATGAACGCATTCAAATAGAAAAATATAAGAAAATCATGAACCGGGATAAAGGACCTATTTCCTTCAGCCAACTTTTTCAATTATTAATGTTAGGCTCAGTAAACTACATGGTTTATGTTTTGTTTCTTTTTTTTCTTATTTTCTTTTTTTCTTTTATCCTTTTTTTACACACTTCATTAGGCAGGTAGTACGCTTCCTAGATAGTAGGTTAGTAATTAGGGTTATCATAGAACATAATTTAGTTTTAGAATTAAATTAAATCATCTCCTGATGATTCTAACATGGTTAGCGAAGCATGGGTCGAGAGCTTTAAAAAGTGATTTGGTCTTTAGTGGTAAATCTCTTTGAGTTTAGTATAAACATATTAGTTAAATTATTCAATATGCACCAGTAAAATGTGGTTATGTATCGTAACTATCGTTGTATCCTATCTTGCCGACTTAATCCACTAGGCAAAGCCTTAATAAATAACAAAAACAAAGAAATACTAACAAATATATAAACAATTCCGTATAGTTCCAGCGTCACGATCGACTCGAAAAGAATTGACCGTATATTCTGGTAACGATTCGCGCCCTCTGACCCCTATTAAACAATGCATTCGTGCCTTGCCGACCAGGAAACACATAAATATAAGCAAAATATGTCGAAAGGGCGATCCGATGGTCGAAGAGGTCGATCACGTACAAGACCTACGTTTTTATTCGGCCAGTTAATAACTTAAAAGGACGCCTTATTTAGGCCCGTTCTACATAATTCTGTGCCGGAATTTCTTCTGGATCATTAACTGATAGCTTCAGCAGGCTAAAGTAAGGTGTAAATGTTTAAAAATACAATTTCAGTTGGGAAAATAGTTTTTTAGAATAATAATTTTATAGATTTAATAGAATAATAATTCTTCTGATTGCTTATATAAGGGTTGTCTATTTTTGCCAGCGATTTGCCAGCGGGGGTGCAAATTTTTGTCAGCGATTTATTTAAAATGAATAAATTTATCAAGCAAAAAATTTGCATATAATATTGCCCAAATAAATAAATCTCTTGTGTTGATGCACTACAATGTTAAGAAAGTTAGTTATGACGATGAAGAGATATAAATAAAGATATCTAGAAGAGATACAAGGACTTTATTGATGGTAGAGAAGCAATAGAAGACGAACCTCGTGCAAGTATAATTATAGTATTATTCTTAAGAATTCTAATTATACAGGGTCTTCTACTGGAACCTTCAGTGTGAGACACTAAACTCGAAAATATTTACCATTAACCCCAAATCACTTTTTTAAATTTCTCGACTCGCGTTTTGCTAAGCATTTTAGCATCATCAGGATATCATTTAGATTAAATGCGTGTCGAGAAGTTTAAACAAGGGATTTGGTGTTTAGTGATAAGTCTCTTCAAGTTTAGTGGAAAGTAATTTTGTAAGTTTAACCAATTTTTCGTCATTTTGAACAAAAATGTTTCTTAACATATCTATCCAAAATGCAACTATTTCTGTGGTGAACAGGTCAGGACTCTAATTAATTTTGGATAATTTTCTTATTAATTGGCCTAATACCATCTCATCATGTTTATTTCTATCGACAAAAAATTAGGTTTTTGTTTGATTGTAGGCCTCTTAATGTGTTATTTAAAAATAAAATGTTATTTTTTTATAGTCATATATTAGATACATTCCAGCACAAATTTGGTTTTTGTTTGTTACAAAAATAAAAGAAAAAATTACAGATTATTGTTGTCTAATGTCAGAGTTGAAATTACTAGCGTTAATTTGTCACCCTCTAACACGTTTAAAACGTTAATATTTACACGTGAATTCATCGAGAATATTAGAAATGTCCAAAAAAAAACAACGAAAAAGGGCGGCTGAAGAAACGAGCACATGTTATGTGAAACACGGACACAATTGTTACTTTCGGAACTTTTTAAACGGTTCATATCACATTAAAAAACTCAATTTTTAATGTTCAAAATGTCCGCCATGAGTGCCAAAATGTCCGCCGTCGAGTTTATGCAAGCCTGACACTGTTTTAACACTGCGTTATTCACGCTCAGATTCAAACACGGATGCTCGCAGTGTATCCCACAGATACACAATGATAAATTCTAGAAAACACGCCAATTGTGTCGTGAGTATTCTCTAAAAATAAAATAAAACCACAAATCTTTTGTATGTATTATATATTTATTATACATTATCTGTTAGATCCTCAACATTTCGGTTTCTTTGCATACATCCTTCTAGACACATGAAAGTGGAATATAGCAAGCAGAGATAAGAAACACATGTTTTACAATTGTATTTTGTTAGGCGCGTTTTTTTCTTCATTTGGCAAGGTTTACTACGGTTTCGAGAATTATTCTTCATCGTTTTCCATATCTGGCGTATTTGTTTTTTACAGTAACTCTTTTAGACGCAAAGGCATTGTCATAGACGGTTTTGTTAATCTTCGTATAAGATGCTCTTGAACAAGGTTCTCTCCCAAGAATTTTCAAAAATATTCTACGAGATGGTGGATCATTTCCATTGCCCAAATTTATTACCTGGGCATTTATACCGGCAACATTTAACATTGAAAAAAAATCACTATCGGCCATCGCCGGGTTTTTCTAACTACATTGTAAGCAGAGCACATTTTATCGACTCTTGCTTTGGTTTTATTATAATAAGTGTTTATTTCCGATTTTTACTTTATTCCAGTTTCTTTATCTATAACACCGTCATGAGGCATGCTGGAATTCGCTAACACATTTTTTTTATTGGTCTTATTCTGAGGAACATAGAATACAAGTGTTCCTTCGTTCCTATATGCAAACACACTGTCAAATATTTCTCGTTTTTTTTTTATCTTTTAGTGGCATAGGAATTTGCCACTTGTTCTCCTTTAAAGTTCTAACGAATGACAAACGGTAATCTGTTAGTGCAGTGCCTCTAGAAGCGAAACGTCACTAAACTAATTGTCGGCGGTAAAGTTGCTCCCTGAATTAAGTATGGGAGAGATCATACGCTCAACTACGTCTAAACTTTTGTTGCTTAACTGATAAGGATCCCCTCTAAAAGCTTCAAGTTTTTCATCTAGTGTGACATTCGCTCCAACTGAGTATAAAGATTGACAATTTACAACAAACTGTTCAATAATTTTACGTATGGGTGCTAAGCGGTCATATTTTCTTCTTTCAGCCCTTGTTTCTCTGTTATCAAATCTGATTGATTGGAACAAAAATCTGAATCTTTTCAGACTCATTGTCATACGAAATATTTAAACACCATATCCATCTGTCTCCCAGAAATCTTTTAAATTTAATCTCCCACCTTTGCAGTACCCGGCTATGTATAAAAGTCCCAAGAAGGCTTTAATTTCGACTTTGTCGGTAGGTGATCTCTGACACGACTGTATTTTTTCTTTACACTGTCAATATATTGATTGGTAAATTTCTAACATATTTTCACTAATGAGACACAGTCAGCATTCCAAAATACTTGTAACGTTTTTTCACATAACCGATAACACCTGGAAGTTTATTGATTAAATTTTGCTTAGCAGGTCTTTTTCTGGAAGAAAATGGGACATTCTTCCAAAAAAATCGCTCTACAATTTTTTTATTACTTTTTCTTGTAGCTATATAAAAGTTTAGTAGTGGAATCGATATCACTTTATTCAGATTCTGAATTTTCCTGCCTCTCTTCTACTCTCTCAGACCCATCTGTGTCATATTCCTCTTCGATATCATAATCGATGGGTTCGAGATTTTGATTTTGATGTTCATTCATATCGTCGTCACTCCATTCGTCAATATAAGTTTATGTATTTCTTCAATGTCCTTTGCACTTTCCAAATTGTAAAACTTCTTTGTAGCCATTTTGCCTGAAGAAAAAAAATACCGCTGACGACTAAATACAAAATATAAAAAGATACTCGCGTTGTATCCATAAGATACAATACCTTTTTAATTTTTAATAAAAAATTAAACTCAAAATTACAGTAATTACATTACTCTTAGATAAGGCGTGAGTGCTGCAGTGTTAACCAGTTTTCCCGAGCATGTTGAGAAAGTCCTAGGCGTATATCTAATCTGGTTTGCTGCTATAAAAATACGTTGTCACAAATAATTTTCATCGCTTATTTCTGATTTATAAACAAGATTTATCATGTGGCCCCAAAAGAGGAAATTCAAATGATCAAGGTCTGGATATATGGTAAGCCTATCCTAACGTAACGGTGTCAGAAACCGATCAAAACGAATTTTACCGATAAATATAGAGTAGGTTAAATGCGCGCGCAATGTGCTTAGGAACCTTCCTGTGTAGATTTTTCGTACACAGTTTGTTAACAGCGCTCGTTAGTGAATTCCCTTATTGACTTATAGGTAGTGTTGGTCCGTAAGACCGAGGTTAATATCCATGCACCAAAAAATGTGAAGTAGTTTTAATTTTTTTTAAATTTCTGAATTAATACATTTACAAAATTATAAAAATGGTCAGTGGGTATTATGAAAAAGCACAGGAAGAGGCTACTACGATTATTTGATGAAGTAGAAACAGTGTCAAACGTCGATGATCATGACGAAAGTATAGCAGATGATCAAATGGAAATTATCGACGAGAATACTTAATCTGAAGAAGATTTTTCCGACAATGAAATTATATATCAACAGGTGGGCCTAGGCATAAAATTCCGTATTTTAACGGAAAAGACGAAATTACTATATGTAGAAAGCATGCACCTTCTCAAAGAGCTGTTACTCTCGCTCAAAATATTATAACGCAAGCACGGGGAGTCAAAGAATTGATCGTCAGATAGAAGAACCATTACAAATTTGGAGTTTGTTTTTTTTACAGACTGTATGTTGGAAAGTATTGTACAGCATACGAATAAATATATACAAACGAAGAATTATGATCCGACTTACAGAACTGTTAAAAATACTGATGTAATTGAAATTAAAGCTTTCTTTCGATTATTAAAAGGTGTACAAATAAGTTTCTGCCATTTGACGAAAGATGGCCCCCACCAGAAGGTTATGTTGAAAGTTTCAGATGTAAAACGTCATATCGTAAGTTTGGCCATCTAATAACAACATAACCTTAAAGTATTAGTGACTCCGTATCAGCATCACATAATTTTTTTTGTGCCGAATAAGCGTCATTTACGGGAACTTTTGATTTACTTCTTTAATTTGAAGAAATCTGCAGTTGAGGGGCATCGATTGCTTGTAGAAGCATATGGGGAGGCTGCTTTAAGTAAGAGAAGTTGTCGTGAGTGGTTTCAAAGGTTTAAAAATGGTGAGTTTGATGTGGAAGACAAAGAACGCAGTGAAAGGCCGAAAGTGTACGAATACACGGAATTAGAAGTAGTATTGGAGGAGAATTCGTTCCAAATACAAAAAGAACTTGCATTTACATTGGAAGTTACTCAACAAGCAATTTCACATCGTTTAAAAGCATTGGCAATGATTCAAAAACAAGGAAATTGGGTTCCATATGAACTGAAGCCGAGAGATGTTCAACGCCGATTTTGCATGAGTGAAATACTGCTTGTCAGGCCTAGAAAAGGTTTTTGTTGCATCGTATAGTCACTGGTGCTGAAAAATGGATCCAATATGATAACTCAAAGAAGAGATGGGGATCACCACCATGGGGACCACCTAGCCATGCTTCAACATCGACAGCCATACCAAATATTCATCGAAAAAAAGTGATGCTGCGTATTTGGTGGGATCAACTTGGTGTCGTTTATTATGAGTTCAAGTAAAAACGCGCCCATTACCACTCCAGACAGGATAAAATTATTTTCCTATTTGGAAAAACTTAATTGGGAAGTCCTACCCCACCCACCGTTTTCACCAGACATTGCCCCTTCCGATTATCACTTGTTCTGGTCGATGGCACATGGTGTGTCTGAGCAGCGCTTTACGTCATATGATCAAATTCAAAACAAATTCAATCAAAAATTGGGTCGATTCGAGGATAGCCTCAATCGAGTCGAGTCGAGCCGAGGATAGTTCTTCCGACGCGGTATCAGAATGCTCCCAGAAAGGTGGGAAAAAGTAGTGGCTAGTAGTGAACAATACTTTGAATAAAACGTAATATACCATTCTTTCAGCATAAATTCCTAATTTTTGATAGAAAACAGGGGCAACTTATTTGTATACCCTTTATATATCTCAGGAGCAACAAAAAGCAACCATCATAATGCCAAGGATTTGTTTAGAAGCAACGGAATGTCCAGAGATATATCGCCTCACCACACCATTGGAGAGATTTCGTTTCTTCTGCGAAATATACGTTTCGATGATAAATGCGGAAGGATCGAATAAACGCGGAAGGATCGAATACAATTTGATAAAATGGCTGCTATACGAGAATTTTTTGACAACTTTACTACCGCTTTACCAAAAATACTATTCAATATCACATTTTGCAACAGTAGATGAATGCTTCAAGATTTCCGCGGTAAATATATGTAGATATGGTATCATAGTGCATGCCTTAGTTGATGTCAAAATGTTTTATGTCATATCTATGGAAATTTAGGTAGGAAAACAGCTCGATGATCCCTATCGGTTGGATACATCAAATATGGATTAGTTCCACGTTTATGTCAACCAATATGGGAAACAAAAAGATATGTAACAATGGATAATTTTTTTAGAAGCATAGAAATGACAAATAAATGTCCGAATGATCACGGTTTGACCATAAGGAAAAAATAAGAAACAAATTCCACCATATCTAGTGAATGTGAAGCGTCCAGAAAACACGAGTATGTTTTGAAGTCTATTTCTAGATCTATTTCAAGATCAAGTAACTTTTGTTTCATATGTACCCTGAAATAAACCCCGAAAAATGTGTTGCTTCTACCCACTATGCATTTCTCAGATACCATCGACAAAGTGAGTGGCAAACGAGAAATTATTATTGATTATAATAAAACCAAAGCTGACGTTGACATGGTTGACAAACTTAGCGAAACCTACAGCTGCGCCAGAGCTACGTGTCGTTGGCCGATGGTTTTGTTTTATTGCGCAAAGAATGTAGCAGGCAAAAATTAATAAATTATTTACAAAAGTAATAAAAAAAGTGAATCAGATCATTCCCAAACAAGTTTTTTTAGAAAAGCTCGGATTTGACCTAATGAATGAACACATAAGGAGACGAAGTATCTCAGAAAAGATTCCGAAATCAATTCGTCTTAAACTAGTAGAAATATATGGGATTAAAAATGAAAATAATTTGCCCAGCAAAAATATTTATGGTACATACAGTTACTGTGACAGTAGAAAAAAATAGAAAAACTAGATAAAGTTGTTACAGGTACTCCAAATTTATGCGTCTAAAACATTTGATATCTATATGTAAATAACGCAGAAGTGTAGGTGAGGACTGGACGTTGCATAAAATTCACTATTCAATGTACCGTTGTGGTAAGTAATTTTTTGTTTGATTAAAATTGTTTTCTGTAGTCTGTATTTTATTCAATTGGTATTTGCGGGATTATATGAAAAAGAGTGACTACTAAAAATGTATCATTTAGTTTTATAATATTTGGGGTAAAACAAATCTGATCGAGCAATCAAAATAATCGCAATCAAAATCTCAAATCAAATCAAAACAAACAATCTGAAACAAGCTGATTTCCTACTGTTCCAAGAGGTTGCATGCTCAGCTGTGTAAATTATGAATTCCAAATTCCATTCATTCTTCATGAAGGAAGTTTTTTCGGTTAATAAAATATTGAATAAAAACCTTGGATTTTTTGATTTTGACTAATAAACCGTTCACAATATATTTGCCTGGATGACAATTTAGCGGATAAAAATACTTGTACCCTTTGTACATGATAAAAGTAGAGTAACTGTTCTTTTGTGTTCTTTAATGGGAAGCTGCAACTTGTCCCGCAAAGATTCGAGTAATTCTGGTGGAATCCTTTTCAGCAAAATGTAAAATTGGTTCTTTGAATTCAACCGATTTCTCACTGCCCCCCATACCCTTTTTGGCTGTTGTTGCCCGTAAATACACCTGGCTGTCTCGTAAATAAACCTTGCCCAGGGTTTAAATGAATATATGTTTGGTTTTAAATTGCACTTAAATGCATGCACTGACACACTCAAATAATTTTAGTCGCAATGTTGATATAAACTATTTGCAGTTACGTTGCCGCATCGATATTGCCTGATCTATAAAATGATTCTTAATTTTTAAAGTACTTTTTTAACAGAATGTATACCTGAAACACCTTGTTGAAACATCTGTAAAAATTATATTGAAAATACAAAATATATGTTATATTACAAAAAGTCACTACAAAAAATACTTTAAAGACTGGGTCCTTTAATATTTTTATATTTAATGGGCAAAACTCGCAAAAAATCTTCGCCTATAAATATTTGTGTCTTATATTTCAGCAGCAACCCTACTAAAACCCATCAAGAAAAAAAGAAACCTTTTTACAGCTAAAATTGTCATCGTGAACACCTTTCACTACAAAAATACTTTAAAGACTGTGTCCTTTTTAATATTTTTGTATTTAATGGGCAAAACTCGCAAAAAATCTTCGCCTATAAATATTTGTGTCTTATATTTCAGCAACAACCCTACTAAAACCCATCAAGAAATAAGGAAACCTTTTTAGAGCTAAAATTGTCATCGTGAACACCTTCGTTTTACTTCTGACCTCACTTGCTTCCAGTAAAACCTTTAGCTAATGACCTGGAAAGAATCTCTCCTTGAGTTATGTGGTACAGGTCTAAATAAGGGGCCCTTTCAAGTTATTAACTGACCGAATAAAAACGGAGGTCGCGTAAATAATCGACCTATTCGAGTCGGACCGCTTTTTTGACATATTTTGTTCCGATTTATGTGACTCCATGGTCCGTGAGGCTTGTGTGGTTTTTAATGGGAGCAGAAAGAGGATTATTGAAGGAACATGGCTGGGAAATTAATCGTAATACAATTATGGAATTATGCTTACTACTAGTTAGAGCTTATGTAATTTTTAAATCTGCCCGGAAATCAAAATATTCACGTGTTCACTTTACCACAGTTTGGTTAACTTGTTTAATTGAAATCTTAAGTTTCTTCAATGGTAACGTAAACAAATAAATAATATTAATTGATATCTCGTGATTGCTGTTTTGTTTAACCTTATGTTTATTCAACATAACCTCTCAGTCGGATAATCCATTTTGTATGAAAAAATTATTCAGTGGAAAAATTGATCAGTGTTGTAGGACGGAATTTTAATGTTTCTGTTTGCATGGTTAAGTTTCCACGGTTTTACAAGATTGATTGACAAGATTGAAGATGCTGTGACTAATCAATATTGATCAGTTTTAGTTTGTTCAATGTTTGGTGATTGGTACTGCTGAAATTTATATACCAAGTTTTTCAGTAAGAGTGTCAGAAATAGAAACGTAATAGCGGCAACACTGTTTGAAGTATAAATGTCACTCATAAACTGTTGTGTTCAATACATTGTGTCAGTTCACCATGTCGAGATGTACGATATAAGAGCACATGGAAATTGAAAATTAGAATCAGACTATGGAGAAAACATAATATTTTCCGAAGAAGCGCATTTCTGGCTTAACGAGTTTGTGAACAAACATAGCTGCAGGATTTCATCCTCAGAAAGTCACTGTTTGGTATGATTTTTGGGCTGAAGGAGAGATAGGACCTTATTTTTTTGAAGACGATACTTGAAATTATTTTAGTGATAATGGTGAGTGCGATCTAACAGAATATATTTAGCCTGAACTGATAAATGTGGATCTAAACAATATTTTCTTTCAGTAAGATGGTTTAACTTATTACACATCTCGCTAGATAATCGATTTATTACAAGAAACGTTTCCTGGATGCGCTATTTTAACTGGTATGGTCATGGCAACATATCAACTGACCACCAAGATCGTGCGATCGCACGCCCATTTATTATTTTTGTGGGGTTACGCTAAATCTCTAGTTTACAGAAAAAAACTCCAAATAATACTTAACTTTAGACGAAACATTGAAGTAACCATTGAAAATATACCACACGATATGAATAATAATAATTATTATTATTATTTATTGAATCCTCAGGACAATACAAATATGCATGGATCAAGTCAAAACAAGAGCATGCACATTGCCACACTTTGCCATACAAAAAAAAATTGCCATACAAAGAATATATAACATTTAAACCTACATATAAATATTTTATTGTCGATAAGGCATATAATTTAATAATTTAATTATTATTTAATTCCCACAACAATAAAAATATCCATGATAAAGTCGGATTGACAGAATTGACAGAATGTTCAGTGACACGACCTCAGAAATAATACATGAAATGATAATCTTGCACAAATAAACATTGTATACATGAATAAGCATTGAATCGAATTACTGAGACAATATATATTCTTCTAAACTATAAAAACTTTGACTTATAAGAAATTCGCGGACTAATTTTTTAAATTCGTTGTCATTCTGAACATGCTTAAATCGTTGTGGCAACTTATTATACAGCTTCACACCCCTATAGTAAACATTATGTTCAACTATCTTACATGAATGTATTGGTAAAACAAGTTCATCAGAGCCTCATGTGTCATAGTGAGAAAATCACTATTTTTTCCGAATGCTACAAAATTTCGCCTAACAAAGATGATAATCTCCAAAATATATAGTGATGGAAGAGTCAAAATCCTGCATTGTTTAAAAATTGGTTGACATGTTGCCAGTAGTGACACCCCACCCATTATTCGTATTATCTTTTTTTGCATTTTTTTTAGCATTTCCTGTACCGTTTCAATGGCTCCCAGCATGTTTCTATTTCCTGTTAAATAGCTCCTATCATCAGCAAACATTACCATATTTCCGCTACTGCAAACATCTGGCAGATCATTAACACAAATTAAAAATAATAGTGGACCCAAAACAGATCCTTGGGGCACTCCAGAAATAATCCTTAATCTTTCAGATGTTGCTTCATCAATCTGTACAACTTGGTGTCGGTCAAACAAGTAAGATTGCAACCACTCTCTCACCCGACCCCTCAAGCCATAGTGATGAAGTTTGTCCAGAAGTATTGCGTGATCCACCAGATCGAAAGGCTTACTTAGATCCATAAACAGACCAACACATTTGCAATTATCGTTTATGTTTTCATATATCTTGTTTAAAAATTCACAGATTGCTGAATGTGTAGATCGACCACTTCGAAACCCGTGTTGTGATGATTTCAATATATTAAAGGGCACAAGAAAGGACATGATCTGCTCATACACTATACGCTCCAACAGTTTAGATAACGTAGGTAGAATAGCTATTGGTCTATAGTTGGATAGGGAGAACCGGTCACCTCTCTTGAAGACAGGAATTACTTTTGATGTTTTTAATGCCCTCGAAAAAATACTAGTTTCCAGTTTTCTAGTGAAAGAGTAATCCAAAATTGGGGCTCTAGAATGCATTCTACCAAACGAAGCCGAAGCAGATATTTGAACAATATTATATATAACATAATGCCATTATTTTAGCTAAAATACGTTTTTCACTACATGTAAGTAGACGAGTATTTTGAAGGACTTCCAGAAAATCACTTCAGAGATGGAATACATGAATTGGAGAACCGCTGGAAAAAATGTATTGAGCTTAAGGGAGAATATACGGAAGAATAAAGTCATTTTTTCCATTATAAACTTGTTTTATCATTTTCTCTCCGCGAACTTTTCAATTAGCCTAGTACACTTCTGAAATAAGATTAGACCTAGGCAAATTCACAATGCCATCTGTGTTTTAATCAAGAATTAAAAAAAATCGGTCGATTTGAAAACCCCGTTATTTTGTATGCTCCATCGTGAATTATAGAGCAAACTAAGAAAAAAAGCATGTCTTCTGATGCCAACAACGACATGGCACACATTCGATTAAATGAAATATAAAAATATACGTATTTAGGAGTTGTGATAGACAATGGATGTGAAGAGGAAAAAGAGGTCAACCTGAGAATAGCTAAAAGTAACAGGTGTACAATTGAATAAAAACTTAAATCTACTTCTCTCATACCAGAAACGACATGGTGGACCTATGGGGATAAATACCTGACCTGATAAAAATATTTTTTTTAAACTCTTTACTTTTTATTTCAGTAACGATATACAAAAACATAAGAGTAAAGAAGAAACATTATATGGTTCTTGCGTTCAAGATATTTTATACGAGTATATTTTCAGTTTCATTCAAAATATACTTCTAGTACTATTTTGTTGTTACATCAGTATACATGTTTGGAGAGTTATCAATTACCCTATGTAAAATTTGTGAAGATACTGAGATAAGGTTTAAGGTTTGATAAGTTTTTTAAGGTTTGGTTTAACACCACTAACAGCAAAGGAACATTGTGTAATTTTTAACACATTTTCGATAACTTTGGCATCAAATCTGCTGTTAATGAAGCGATTTCAGCACGTATATTGTCCTTGAATGTTGTATGGTTTGGGAGTTATTTACGTAAACCTTTTCCTTTAAAAATCTCCATCAAAAATAATCGGGAAACGCCAAATCAGGAGATCTGATGACATTTCAATATACTAATCGCCTTCCATTATTGTGCATAGGCAACAGGTTTTACACGTGTGTACTTAGAATTCGGCACTAAAATTCAATTGTGAACCACACTGTAGAATCGAAGTTTCTGGAGGCTCTTCCATACTTGCATACGTGCAATATTTTAAGAGCTTCACATTGTTCTTGGACCTTTGATGCGGGATTTATCCTCGTTTCTACTGTTCAGAATTATTGAAGTTACTTGAATTATCGATAACATTTATGGTTTTAAAATGTATATGTTTATGGTTATCTGTTCATATATTTATGTTTTATGAATACCTTCGTCTAAATACATGTTGAGTTGCAATAACGGAAATACTTCAAAATTACCGGATTATCACTTCTAGTTATCATTGTACCTGATTTTAAAGTTCTGGCACTCTTATTGGACAACCCATTATTTTTTTAAAATACGTCATTGTAGAGCGACGTTTCGAAACTTGCTGTTATCACCAGTAACCGCCAACCTTTTCAGAGAAAATATGCACCAAAAATGTAATCCCAAACATGCAAAATCCTATCGAAGAACAAAATGCTCGAAAACGAAATAATAAATGTAATAAAACAATTCTGAAAAAAATTTTCACCATTCCAAAGTGTTTAATCCATTTCTATCCATACTATTCTAAGCAACACTTGATATTTAGACATAAATTGCAGTTGAAAAATAATGTCTACTAAAATATACACGAGATTAAGTTAAGACCAGACAAACACACCTAACGGTACATACACATGCTCATTTTAACCGTATAAAACAGCCATCCGAACCGCACACATTCGTATTTCCACCGGTTAACCTAATCAAAATTCAATTTATCACACTTTGATATAAATCCTCATCGTCCCAGTTCCAAAAGCTCGACCGAAATCATCTCACCGACACTCAGCCACGCCCCATCCTCTTATTCTGTGTCGTTAGCAGTTAATTAAAACTTTTGAACGTCGATGCTTACACGTGGTCGAAATCAGTGACGTAAAATGCCTTTCCGAGATTGTTCATAAAACTTGACCATGTTTTTTTCAAATTTTTCTGTTTATTTATGTTAATTAACAATATTGCTGTAGTCCATTTGCGTTTTATTTTTGCTGCATGTTGCATCGCGAAGGAAATCAATTTCAAATTAGGAAATAGTATAATACTTAATGTTTTTAAGAGATGGTACTGGAAACAAGGGTCTGTTTACAGTCCAATCTCTTATGAAATTTTGTTGATACGACAGTACCTTTCCAAACGTCATTCATGTTTAAACGATTTGGAGTTAACGTCGTATTTTTTTGGTGTGGTAAACTTGTTTAGTCTCGAGCTAAGTAAAGAGCATTTGCGGCACATACTGCTTTTCTTGTTCAACAAAAGAAAAACGCGAGTGAAAACCATCGTATACTTATGGAAACTTACAATGACGATGTCCCAACGTAAAAGGCCTGTGGGAGTTGGTTTATGATTCAAGAGTGGTGATTTCAACTCGAAAGTCAAAGAACGCCCAGCTCAACCGAAAAAAAATGGAAGATACCGAATTGCAAACATTATTGGAAGAAGACGATATGCAAACTCAATAACCGATGACAGCCAGGTTAAATGTTGGTCGTCGAACTAATTGTAATCTTCTATATGCCATGGAAAATATCCAGAAGGCAGGAAAATTGGTACCACATCAGCTATGTATGACCGCAAGGCCGAATCGCATTGGAAAGAAGACAATTTGGTGGGATCAAAAGGTTGTAGTGTACCATGAGCTTCTGAAACCAGGTGAAACCACGTGAAACACTCAATACTGTTCTCTACCTTCAACAAATAGTTAATTTTAACCATCCATTGATCGAAAAGCGATCAGAATGGGCTACAAGACACGGAAAAGTGATTTTGCAGCACGACAACGCTCCATCACACACTGCGAAAGCAATCGGAGATACTATTTCTACACTCTTTCAACACCCGCCGTTCTCACTAGACTTGGCCTCTTCCGACTAACACTTGTTTTAATCGATATCTCACGCACTTTCTATGTAACACTTCAACAATTAAGGAGATGTCGAAAAATGGCTTGATGACTGGACCACCACAAAAGATTTACGGGATTTCTGGGAAAGCATCCACAAATTGCCAGAGAGATGGGAAAAATGTACAGTTTGCAGTAGCGCATATTTTGAATAACTTATGTTTTGCCTTTCCAAATTAAACGTATTTTGTTTAAGAGAAAATAAGAATTATTGACCTCCAAACCTGCTACACAACGAAATATGTGCCATATACATGGCTTTTGTACAAATTGGCAGAACTTAGTAAATGACATAAACAATATCCTGCAGCAGAAATCCCCAACAGACTAATTGCGGTAACACGAGAAACACCAAATAAAAATACCAATAAAAAAGCTGTGATATTTCGTGAACCTCCAAATATCTGGACATACAAAAAATGTATGAGATGTATTTGAATAATATCTACTGCAGTAGCGATTATATATATATATATATATATATATATATATATATATATATATATATATATCCAATGAGACAACAGTAGCTGAGTATCATTATACACCCAACTGTTGGGTTTCACAATCTCATGTAGAACACACAACAACCTGCGTCTCCGCCTAAATGAACATGATATGTTAATTTTGAAGAAGCAGTTCAAGAAGTTCAAGAGTTCAGAGTTCAAGAGTTCCTGTCTGGATTCGCGACAGTTAATGAAACCTGGATATATCACTACAAACCAGAAACGAAGGAACAGCCGAAACAGTGTTTTTTAGCGGACGTACCCCGAAGAAAGATAGAAGAGTCTTCTTATATCTGTTGGAAGGTTATGGCCATCTTTATCGAAAATTTGAATTGCATTATTAGTTAAATTGCAGTTAGTGCACTAATGTGGAAAAACAGCAATTTTCTATTTCCGCTAAATGACGATCTAGCTGTAACAACTCCTCATGGTTACAGCTAGATAGTCATATAACGGAAATACAAAATTGCTGTTTTACCACATTAGTGCACTCATCCATTCGTCTGCCATTACAACTGCGAAATTTATTAATTTGCACTCTGAAATCGTGCCCGATCCAACTTATTCTCCGGAATTGGGACCCTTCGACTTCTTTCTCTTTTCAAACATGAAGAAATTCACATGGAATGAAGAGATCATTGCCGAAACAGACGGACTGTTTTTGAGAGGACTAGATCAATTAGTTAAAATTTTTGATAAAAAAATCGTTGTTCTAAGTATATCGATCTAAAAGAAGACTACGCTGAATAAAAATCGATTTTCTATTAAAAAAATTAATTGAAGGAGTATCGGACTTTTTACTTTTATTCTTGTATGCCCTATCCTTGTGGTCACGCGATTCCTTGTGGACACACGTTCATTAGAGACTAGAAAATTGGGTGTTGAAGATTTTTGTACAATATAGAACAGTGATTAGAAGTTTCGTGCTTTGGAACAAATTTGATTAAAAAATTGAATTCTGTCATGGCCATCTAATTGATGAAATGTATATTTATTGAAGTCTGACATAAGTTACTTTGCCTTACATGAAGTAAGTTTCAACAAGATAATATCCAACCCATATACAGTGACCTCCCCCCCCCCCCCCCCCCCTCCCGTGCTTTAACTTTTGAACCAAAAAATATAAAACAACAAATTAAAGCGTAAAAGAAGTGTTTTACTTCATAGTAGGTAATATAATTGTTAAAGAGGACTTTGTGGCGCCATTTTGATATGGCGCCAATTGATGTATTTGGTGACGGGCTACAATTGAGTGGCCTGCTTGATCTCCAGATCTGACTCCCTTAGATTTCCTTTTATGGGGGTATTTAAGATTTAAGGAATATGTTACGCACCCTGATAACATAGAGGTTTTGAAGAAGAGAATTCCGGAACAAAGTAGGTAAATTTCTATGGAAATATTTGATTGATTTGATAATCGTGTTTATCAATATCCTATCAGTGTGAACAATCAACTCAACTTGCGGAACTTGCCATGTGTTATTATTAACAAGAAGAAATTCCTGATTAATTATGGCGAAAATATCTCATTTCTAGGAACATAGCGAGTCGTCGTAATGCTGTAGCGAGTTGTTGTAATTGCATTTTCAAGTACATCTTCAATAAAACAAGGAACTTCTATTAATATAGTACATGCTTACTAATGCTATGATGCTGCAAATAGACTGATGATAGTCACTTTACCCCCCTCCCCGCGCGAGAAATTTGTTATTGAAAATCACCAGTTTCTCTGTAATGCCGTGCATCACTGTACTCTCAAGAAACCAACATCCATATTCTTCCTTAGTTCCTATGATCATACAAACTTTAGTTTATACAACATATTTACAGAGTAAATAAAAAGTGCCCCAGTAGATACTTCGGGATTTTTCGGAAACAATTTTAGAAAATTACATGCTTTTTATCTTGTCAAAAAGCAGAGACATGGCAGTTTTTAAAAATAATATTCTCTAAGTGTCCCCCCCCCCCTCGACTGTTTCTACAGAAGGCCATTCATTGCATCAAATTGTCAATAATAAATTGGCACATTTGCGGTTCAATTTCACCAATAACTGGATGCATGTTTTTTAGGTCATTAATCGCGTGTGGTTTGTTAGAATAGACTTTGTCCTTGAGGAAGCCCCACAGGAAAAAGTAGAGGAGGGTTAGATCGCATGATCTTGCAGATATCGCCATTTCGAGAAAAGACGCGTCCAGGAAAACGTGTCCGTTACAAATTCAAGGTTTCCATATTATCCAATTGGTATTATAAAAAATATCTTAACATATTGCTTTAGTTCGTCATTAACATTTATCGTTTCACTATCGTCATTTTTATGCAAAAATGGCCCTATAACCCTTCCAACCCACAATCCAGACCACACTATTACTCCAAGGGGATATTAAGATTCTTCTGCAATAACTCGAAGATTTTCACTACCCCAAATCCTACATTTTTGCTGTTCACATAACCAGTGGGGTGAATGTGAGTTTCGTCGAAAAACTAAATTTTGTTTAAAAATATAAGTTAAAGCACGGCTATGCCGGTGGTCTGGGTGTTTTAACTCTTGGGTTAGTTTTATTTGTGCAAGGCCAGATCTTTGTTCAAATTAGATGCAGAGAGCTTTTCGTTATGTTCAACTATTGAGATCGACGGCGAACTGTGGATTTTCTTTAACTTGTTTACCTGCCATAGTGATATTCTCATCGGGCCGAACACTACGTAGACGGACTGGTGCCTTTACCGGGGAGATGATTACGGTCAAAAATGGACAAAAACAAAAATTGGTAAAAACAAAATTTACGAATTGCTTACAGAATTCGAACACGTTATACCTTCGTAAGTCAATCCATAACTAAATTGCTGTTTCTCTAGATAACATATAGCTCGTACAAAATTAAAACCGTTGCACGTGATTAAGCACGTGAACAACATTTCGACTGCTCTGTTGTCAGATTGCGATTAAACATCATAACCTTACTTTAGCGAATCATTTTTACATTTTAACTTTAATAGCAACTACAAAAATTAACTCTAAATTAAATGCAAATTACAAAGTAATTAACAAAATTATAATAAATGTTGAAAGCCTTGAAATGGTCGTCCATTTAGTACCTATTCAGGTATGTAAAATTCAGCATATGTAAAAAGCTTCGTTCAACATTTTCGTTCGTTCGACATTTTTTAATATTTGAATAGTTATTAAAATAAAAAGAGTATATTATTACCAATGGCATTTATTGATATATAATATGCAAGTATTAAATAGAAAAAACAATGAAATATCTGCATGCACTTATATCTTCACTACTATAATCATTTATTTTCTGTCATACCATTTCATTATTTCATTTTCTGTAATCTTGATTTTTTTTTCTTAATCAAAGCTATTTTTCTTTCCTTCATATAACCTCTCAAAAATCTCTACGTTTTAGAGCTCCATAAGCCCTCATCTTGGATCATCCTTTTTCCATTTAAAATCTACTTCTTTTAATATGTTGCACAGTGACATACGGTATCCATCAAACAGTTGTTTCTTTTTTAATCGCTCATTAACGAAAGTAATGAATTGAAAGATACATGCTGTCCTGAAAATGAAAATTAAACTCTAAGTACTTACGTATAAACTACATATGGGCTTAAGAACAGTGTTTTCTGCAATTAAGTAAATAAACAGTAATATCTCAACATTTCCGTGATATTTAAAATCGTTTATTTAAAATGAATTCCCATCAAGCATCAGCTACCTTATTTAGTCTTATGTGCAATTCTTAGATTACGAATACTTACTGTGTTCATACATGATATAAACGGTGTCATGAATAAAACTTGTATCCAAAGTTGCAGTATTGGTAACCATTTTAGTAAAACTACGCTTTCTATATGATTTTAAAACTTTATTGTTTTTCACTTTTTCTGAAATAGTACTAACAGTGGACATACTCAACCTTAAGACTGTTAAAAAAAATCTAGTTTCTACAATATATATGACTTAAACTAAACATATCCAATTATTGGCAATTAACATAGCTCTCTAACAGCCACAAAGGGTAACAGTGGACCATTATTGACTCGTTCTTGTTTAAAATAGTGTATCAGAGATGCTACAAACTCTTGACAATGACTATTTAAATGATTTGGCATTTTACAAGCGCGACTTTGACAATTATAACACTGTGGTAGTTCTTAGAAGAACTGTTTTCGATCGTAAGGAAAAAAAGTTAAACGTTCAGATACAATTGGGATAACCTCCAAACGTGTTAATAAATATCAACACGAAAAATTTTAAACTCGACAATGTCACATATGCTGCCAATCGAATCCAGCTCTAAATTTGAAATTTCCATTCCGTTATTGTATTATTTAATTTATGTAGTGGTATTTCTGTTGTTCGTTAATAGCGTCATCGATGACATGCAATGGTTTTAGTTTTGTACGGGCTATATGCGAAATATAAAATTTCTAGGCTAAGCCATTGAAAAATATGTACAGATATGTACAATATATATGTACAGACAGAGTACGATAGAGTACAAAATTTTTGTACAAAACCAATATATGCACAAAAT
Source organism: Cosmopolites sordidus (assembly GCA_031761425.1). NCBI lineage: Eukaryota > Metazoa > Arthropoda > Insecta > Coleoptera > Curculionidae > Cosmopolites > Cosmopolites sordidus. Next base: position 480,728 of record JARFXV010000535.1, read on the forward strand.
AGATGCTTCTCATATAATATAGTATATGTTAAAACAACATAAAAATTTATAGCCGTATCTAAATGAAACAAAATTGAGAATTTTAGATATCCTGAGGGTTTGACGCTATTTTTTGTGGAACGAGAACCACGAGCTCTCGTGATATTTCCAAATAGTACTTTTTTCTCGCTTCGGAATCTGTCCCTTGGGACAACGCTTTCCACTGAATAACGTTCGCGCTTTCTACGGAACACCAATCCAGAAAAATTTATCGACAAACAACAGACGACACTTCCTGCGTCTGTCCCGGAGGCGATCAAAGACACGATGCAGAGAAAAAACCACCGGTTTGGTATCCTGAGGGAGGCGTTGTTAATGCCATCCGGTTGAAAGACGATTTATTGGTCTGGCGAGTGCACTTTTCATACGACAACTTTAGTTATTTACGCTCGTTCGGCGGCGAATAAGGCGGCGTTTATTTGAGAAAATAGAGGGCGGCAACGATGTGGCGCCGATATGTTAGCGGCAGTCGATCGGACTTGAGGCAGTAGAGGGGAAATGTATGGTTTGGCTGTGCAGTTAACAATAGAGTAGCGGTCAAGGGAAAAACTTATCGTGGGTATAGTAAAACGTCGATCCAGGAACAATATTTTCTGATTTATTTCACGTAAGTGCTTCGTTGTGTGCAAGGAACCATTTCTTAAAATGTATTATATATAAAAAAAATTACACATATATTATGATACAACTACCTCAGTAATTGTTTTCAACATATTTCATGCGAAACATATACTAGTATTTAAAAAATATTCACGATTTTTTTTTAATGCAGTTGCACTACTGTCCCGATATTCATGAGGTATAAATCCGTACCAAAAATCGCTTGCCAATATTGAATTTGAAAATACCGAGGTTCTAGAACCATACAAATCACCGTGTTCAGTAATAACTGAGGTAGTTAATTTATTATAAACTAATACATTTCTTACTGAAATTGTAGCTGGTGCATATATAACGAACTTTTCAAATGCGTTAAGTGTGGTGGATCGGTCCACATTTTTCCTGTTACCTTTCTCATCGTTGCTGGTGAGTTTTCGCCTTCTCAACTATTTTCCTCCATCCTCTTCTCTCTGCGATCTATTTTCTCCATTTTTAGATACTAAACTCACAGAGATTTACCACCAAACATCGAATCACTTTTTTAAAGTTCTCGACGCACCTTTCGCTAACCATGTTAGCATCATCAGGAGATGATTTAAAGAGATGATCATCATCGTGAGATTAAATCATCTCCTGATGATGCTAACATGGTTAGCGAAATGTGCGTCGAGAACTTTAAAAAAAGTGATTCGGCGTTTAGTGGTAAATCTCTGTGAGTTTAGTGTTTCACACCAAAAGTTCCAATGGAAGAATTGATCATTAGATACCCAATTCTTAATGGAAATTCATTTTAAAATTTTCCAATATATTTAAACACTTGCTATTAGACTTGGGTCAATTCTTCTATTGGCACCTTTGGTGTGAAACACTAAACTTGAAGAGATTTACCACTAAACACCAAAACGCTTTTTGGACTGCTCGACTTTTGGTGTTTAGTGGTAAATCTCTTCAAGTTTAGTATTTGACTCGGAGTTGAAGGAGAAATAAAATAATAGTATAATTTTTTTTAGATTTGACAAAAACGAGAAAAGACAATACACATGAGTTTGGAATTTTTATAAATCATCTTATACAGATATAGTTATACATATTAAATCATATTATCCTAATCATATTATCCTTAATTCATTGATACATAAACTCTTAAAGATCCTAATATCAATCGATAAGTATAACAAAAAATTAAACATCGTTAAACAGATCGCAGGGATTAACCGATATGATCCAAATATTATAAATAAAATTATTAATAAAACATACTATAATAAAACTATTAATATATGATGAACATGAAGATGGCGTTACTCGTCAAAAATATTCTGAAAATATAGTTATGCTTACTTTGAAAGATAACCTTGAAAATCTCAATTATATTAGATGCTCAGTTGTTTAACAATTATTTATGTCAGTCGAAGTTATCATTTCTGTAAAGATGGAAAAATTGAATATCAAGCCGTCATTAAATTCCGGAATTTCAATTGCTATATTCCTCTTAGCAATGACTTCTTCCAAAAACATGAAGAAATTACTAGCTCGGCAAACATTCCCTTTAAATGTCAAAGCTGGGACAACCACTTATTTTACAGAGTCAAATTGCATTATACTGAGGGTATTAAAAAGTAAGAACCTCGTTGGTTTAAATGTAGTGAATTTCAAAATCTTATGTTTTCATTTTAAGGTGGGAAACTTTTCAAATGACCCTCAATGAGCAACATATACAGCCAATGATTCGCCCGGAAGAAGAGCAAAAGATAAATATGAAAGAAGCAATAAAAAAGGAAAAGAGAAGATAAGAGTCTCATGAAATCGGAATTTTGGCCTTCGTAACCTTTTCGGCAAGAAACTTTTTTACAGTAGCAACAAATGTACGTCTAACTATAAAATAAAGGTCTAGGCCATCGAAAGTTGAACCTAATAAAAATATCTCAGGAATAATTTCCCGGTTAACTGATTACATCTCCATTCAATATTAAAGTCAGTTATTCTCCAACCAACTGTTGCTGGTTAACTGGTTACATAACATACAAGAATAACATTTCCATGTTAACTTGTTTGCCAATAGGGGAACAACATCAATAAATAATACAGTAAATTGGAAAAAAAATGTGTAGGTTATAATTCAACTACACTTAAAGGAAATTTATCCGTAATACATTAGTGTATTTGAACAATGTATATATATATATATATATATATATATATATATATATATATATATATATATATATATATATATATATATATATATATATATATAAAGATTTATCTATATGAAGTAAGATGAGAAAACAAAACGGAATTGAGAATAATAAATAAAAAAAAAACAACAAGAAACGTGACATTTTTATTAGGTTTTTTTTCGGATTATTTATACTAATGCTCTCCGTTTATTGTTTTCTTATTGCTTTCTATTTTCAATAAGTTTCGTTCGGTAATTCTGTGGTAACAGTCGATACACTTGTAAACCGAAGTATTAAATTGCCTAGAGTTCAATGGCAACCGAATTACCGGCAACAAGGTGATTTTGAAACGGGTCATAACGTTACGTAACATGAGGCGGCAATTGCATTTCGCGAAATTGTTAGGTGAATACAAAGAAATATTGCTACATTGTTATATGTTGTTGAGAGAGAATAGTTCAAAATATAGGTAACGTCGCACTGAGAGGACTTGAACGAACAAAAGAATAACACATCCGGAAGATAGGACGAGTTTGCTTATTGTTGGGGATAGACGTAGTAGTTAAGCAGATATGCCTGAAAACACTTTTTTAAAAACAAGGGATTTTTATTTTTTTTATTAATACTAAGGATATGGAACATCAAAAAAATATTACACATACACCAAAGAACTATGGGACCTGGAACGACCAGGCGTACATATAGGACGTTAGGAACATAACATATTCTACAAATGATTATGTGTGGTATGCAACAAAGCATTTGACATGAACACCATCACACTTACGATAACTGGTAGTACTCTTTGAGAGTTTGTTTGTTTCTCCTGTGGAATAACAAAATGTTTAATTCTATCGAAGCGAATATCCATATTTTCATTTTGACTGGGCCTGCCATTAGAACTGCTACATGGTTTTTTATTCTGCTGAAGAAGTGCTATAGTAGTCCATAGTACCTTTATTGTTTTTATGTATTTGCCCAGTATTTTGCACGGCTATATCAATACACTGAGCAATTAGGGAAAAATACCATTTTTTTCTCTAATAGAAGTATGATAAAGGCTTATGTTCTTATTACAGTGACCTAGGCCGCCCAAATGCTCATTATATTTTTTCACGACATCTGGTTGCTCAATTTGAACAGTCTTTTTGTCACGTTGTGAGGATCCTTTCACAATATGAATGAATTTGGCCTTGTGACAATGTTATTGTCGTTCCATTGAACAGCAACAATATTATTTTCTTCTGCCATTCGATACTCGTAATCACCTATTTTTCTTAACTTGAGATCTATGGAGACACATGGATTGTTGGTAAGTCTATTACAACGAATTGTTCCAGCACCCTGAATATTTTTGTGAAGCAACGAAATACGTTAAAGAGTTAAATTATCAAAGTAAAAGTGAAATTTATGGCAATTCCATCTAGATCTCAATGTATCTGAGAATGTAAGAATAACACCAGCCCCAATCCCAAGTTCCTTGTATAAAGCTCCAATATGAGCAGTTGCACCCTGATAGGGTTCCGACCAGTTAACATACCCTAATCTGTTAGATCTTACCCATAAATTGTAACCATAACGGATAGGTTTTTCCTTTATATACCGTTTGCATCGACATCGACATCTGTACATCGATGTTGTGAGATTTTTGCAAAAGTGCATCTTCTAAAAATTTTGCATTCATATGTCTAAATAATAGTCGAAGTTTTGCAAATTTGTCATTTTGTCCAAATTATTGTTATCTGCGAAATGTAGATTACTCATGATATATTCAAACCTATCTCTTGATATGGCCTCTGCTTTGAGTTCATTGTGGGTATCTTTTTTCGGTTCCCAGAACATTCGACGCGTTGAGGGTTGGAGATATCCGCTCGGTTACAGCATTCCCAAAAATGATCTAATTTCCCTACCAGAAATATTTCCTTTTTTGTTTTTCTGGTTTGCATAATTAAAAATAACATGAAAATAAATTAGAACATGGCCAAGAAAATAAATATTATTATATTCAACTCACAAATTAGTTCAAGGTCGTTTTCAAAAAGTTCTGAAATAATTCAACAGCATGTTTCTTGGCTGTCACTTCAGAGACATCGGATTGCCATTCATCGTGAACTAATAATTTCAAAATCTTTGACATTTTTTTTTTAATTTTTACCCATTTTTCTTAGATAGGAGTTTCGCCAATTGCGAAAGTGGCATCGTATAGTCAGAATTAGCTGAGGAATTAGCTATATTATTGATATTTATTTCAACAGGTGCCCTTAGTTTTGGTGGTAAATTATCAATTGCTAAATTATAAGTCCTCATCAGTAATATCGTCACATGCATTTTCGGGCGGAAGTATATAAATATCCATTCCAGCCTGATGGAAATCATCATCGTAAGCTATAGTTAAGGCTTCGTTCAACGTAAGGCCCCTAAAGTGTTATACATGTATTAACAATTTTCATAAAACAATTAGAATCACCATACTTTATACGCCTAGCTATTTCTTTAGCCTAGCTAAAGAAACACAACCTAATATCACAAGCGATTAGTTTTAACCCCCAACACTTCAAAATACTTATAATAACATTTGTGAAACAAATTTAGTAACTAATTTCTTACCCAACGTAAATTCACGTCACAGTGGTCCATTTGTCCTAATGTAAACAATTAAATTTTAACAACAAAATAGTGAACTATCATAAACCTGCGTGTACTGCCAGCACACTGACTCCCTCACAGCTGATTTGTATGTTATGGCGTCACCTATGCTTAATTGTTGGTAGGCTGTTTAAATCGTCGACCTTCATGTAGGATGACAGCCATATCTAGGTTAAAACTGGTGGCAGGAGATTTTTTGGCAGGAGTTCTTTCTGCCCATTTTATATCGTTCCAAATTCAAACTCTGTTATAAGTTGACACGGTGTCCTTATTGAAACAGTTCAATTTATGAACTGATTGGGTTGAAGACTAGAACCGTGTCCCTTTTCAGGCGAAAGGCAATTTAAATACCCTATAGTAACCTTAATAAAGCTCTATATCTAATTACTTTTCTCAACATCCCATACTGCTGCTGTGACATACTGCTGATATTGCTACATTCGATACAGTCAAAACCTATTTTCATATTATAGGGACTCTGCCTACACGATTGCCCTATGTACTAGTTAACAAAATTCTGTTTCTATAGGTATGTTAAAGTTGAAGCCTTGTTGAAGCTCTGCTAAGTTTCCTTAAATTTATCTGCTAAAGTTTACATCGCACTGTGCCCAAGTATGAAACAAAACTTAATAGCGCATCGCTGCTCTTAATTGTAGTCACTCATTTTCAGAACGTACCAGAGAAATCACCAAGTGACTCTAGACATTTTAATCTCATACTAAAGATAAATTAGATGCTGACCTACCTTCCCTTCAAAGGAGAAGCCAACAGTGTTGCCAGATTAACCGCTACGCTACCAATGTCATTATCTTAGCTAGGCACCCCATATTTTGAATGCAACAAAAGAAAGCTCCTGTACTTATTTGACAGAGTGCCTAGTTTCAATGGATATTATTGTGGTAAGGAAACGCATATCATGACGGAAGTTTGGTGCAAGAACTTCCAGAAATAGGTACAGTGAGGTAAAATAAGCAAATCAGCTATAGCAGAACACGTAAGTATTGGGTGTCCCAATAGGTACGTCGGGATTTAAATTTAGCGCCGTTTTTAAAACTTAGAAATTTTACATCTCGCACGTGTCTTCTAGAGATCCGGCAATTTAAAGCCCCCCGACCATGGGCATCGCCATGAGTTAGCTCATTTTATCTTTGATGAAGTTAGAAATAATGCAGAAATTCGTAATAAAATTATGTTTTCCGACTAAGCCCATTTCCACCTCATAGGTTATGTGAACAAGCAAAATTGTAGAATTTGGAGAAGTAAAAATCCTCGAGTGATTGCAGAAGAACCTTAACATCCTCTTCGAGTACTAATGTGGTGTGCATTGTAGGCTGGAGGGGTTATCGGACACTTTTTTCATGAAAATGACGATTGTGAAACCATGGTAAATGTTAATGATAACATAATTAATATCATGATAACATAATTAGCAATATGTTAGGAAACTGTTTATTTGCCCAACTGGATAATACACACCTTAACACTATGTTCTTTCAACATAATGGCACCGTGTATTATACGGCGAGGAAAATTTTAGATTTGTTACGGACATATTTTCCTGACTGCGTCATTTCTCGAAATAGTGATATCCATTCTCTTCGAGTAACAGTGTGGTCTGCATTGTCGGCTGGAGAGATTATAGGACCATTTTTACAGGAAAATAATGATGGTGAAACAACAAATGTTGAAGACGAACACTACCGCTAAGACACTTTTTATGGCACCAATTGGATAATATGGAAACTTTGGACTTATGGACACGTTTTCCGGCCGCGTTATTTCTCGAAATGATGATATTCAGTGGCCTACAATCATGGGATTTAACAACCCCCCCCCCTCGCCTTTTTTCTGTAGGACTTTCTCACGGACAAACTCTATGCTAACAATCCGCTGATTATTAATAACCTGATATAAAACATGCGTCAAATTATTGAAGAAATTGACCTGCAATTGTGCTGTATTGCTCGTGACAGTTTTACACAAACAATGGTTATCTGAGAAACAGCCAAGAGGGGCATTTGGACAATAATATATTTAAAACATAATTCTCGTGTCCTTATTTTTTGATGAAATAAACAGACATGTTATTTTTTCTAAAATTGTTGGTTTTATTTAAAAAGGAAATCCCGAAGTAACGAATGGAAGACCATCTAGTTACAAATATTAAATTAAATGGTTATATGTTTGGAAATATCCGTCAGGGGAATCACTGAACTATGAAAACTATTTTGTATTAATATAATTCAGCTGTAAAACTTCATTCTTGTTCTGATTCGTATGTGTGTCTTCTTTTAACTATTAACCCATCTTTTAACTATTTCGATATAATGACACTGTGCTCTTTCAATAAGTTCCTCTTAAAATAATATAATCATAATATATAATATTCGTAGTTAACATAATAGAGTTGTAAAATGCTTCAAAATACTGCTGGACAAACTTCATAACTGAAGATTGAGGGGTCGAGTGTGAGAGTGGTGAGAGTTGTGAGAGAGTGGTTGCAATCTTACTTGCTTGACAGACACCAAGTTCTACAGATTGATCAAACAACATCTGAAACATTAAGGATTATTTCTGGAGTGCCCCAAGAATCTGTTTTGGATCCACTATTATTTTCAATTTTTGTTAACGATCTGCCAGATATTTGCAGTAGCAGAAATATGGTAATGTTTGCTGATCATAGCAGCTATTTAACGGGAAATAAAAACATGCAGGGAGCCATTGAAATGATACAGGAAATGCTTAATAAATTTTATAGTTGATCTACGAATAATAAGTTATTCCTCAATGTGGACCAGTTTTATTGCTTTTACTCCTTGAACTCACACTATAACGGAGTCATGTTTACTAAAAATTACCTGTAAATCTATACAGCAAACATCTTGTTCTAAATTTCTGGGTATTCATCTCGATAACAGACTTTGCTGGGATGAACACATAGCCGAACTATGCAAGAAATTATCCGCTGTTTCATATGCTGTTTATAGGTTGAAACGGGTTGGTACCACGGATATTGTGTATTCATATTACTATGCAGAGTTTTACGGTCGCAATAGGCATAGTTTGATATTTTGGGTGGGTCGCCTCATCTGATGCGTGTTTTCAAAATACAAAAAAAGATAATCAGAATGATGGGTGGGGTGTCACTACTGGCAACATGTCGACCAATTTTTAAACAGTGCAGGATTTTGAACTTATCATCACTATATATTTTGGAGGTTAGCATCTTTGTTAGGCGAAATTTTGTAGCATTCGTGAAGAATAACGATTTTCATCGTTATGATACACGAGGCTCTGATGAACTTGTTTTACCAATACATTCATGTAAGATAGTTGAACATAATGTTTACTACAGGGGTGTGTATAATAAATTGCCACAATAATTTAAGCATATTTAGACTGACAACGAAATTAAAAAATTAGTCCGTGATTTAATACTTATTTATGTATACAATGTTTATTTTTGTATGATTATCATATCATGTATTGTTTCTGAGGTCATGTCGCTGAACATTCTGTTAATTCTGTGAATCCGACTTATTCACGTATTTTTTGTATTGTTGTGGGGATTGAATAAATACATTATTAGATTATTAAATTATTAAATTATATACCTTATCAAGAATAAAATATGTATTGTCTTAAGGATTCAATAAATTATTATTATTATCCTCGTACTGAACTCAGCATCTCAGCCCAAGGTGGTCTATATTACAATGCCAAAACGAGAAAGCGATTCAATCCCTCTCACTTAGCATAAAATTTTACGAACAATGTGGCATGTCTGCAAGAGTACTGCACGTTGTCCTACTATGGTAATCGATTTTGAGATACCAAGGTTCTCTCATCTTACTCTCCTGGTTCAGACAAAGGTTTTTAATGTTCACAAGGTCTCTTCCTCCCAACTTTCTTGAAATGTACTGTCGCTTTATAAATGAATTTGGATACAGACATCGGAATTTTGTCAATGTTCGACGTGTTAATCTATCCAGTCCATGAAGGTCTGTTTCTGACTATTTAACAATACCAAAGGAATAGGTCAGAGTTGGCACTGCCCATCCATTGATCGCTCTAATCAGGTTTCCACTTTTCAGTTTGGTATTTAAAAGTTTTGTAAGCTTCTTTTCGTACATAGTAGAAAAGTCCCTCTTTAACTGGCTATGGTTAACTTTCTCGTTTTGAGGTATACCTAAATATTTATTGAGTTCTTCTGGTGCCAGTTGTTGTATGTTACAGTGTGTTGAATGTTGATTATTGACTATTCCTTTCTGAATGCTTATTATTATTATTCTGCTGATCCTTAATGTAGAATCTCAGCTCATGCTGGCCGATATTCCAATGCCAAGATGAAAAAGCAATTCAGCTCCTCTCACCCTAGCATAATATCTTACGAACAATGTGACACGTCTGCAAGAGCACGGCACGCTGTCCCACTATGGCAATTGATCTCGAGATACCAAGGCTTTCGAGGTTCTTTGAAAATCTCTTACTTATCAAATCTCTTACTCTTACTTATCGGCGGATATAACGAACGGCACTACATCTACCTTACTCAGTTTCCACTGGTTCTTCAAGTCGTATGCCAGATTTTCATACTTTGTGGATTTTTCTATCTCAGTTTTTCTAATGTTGTGAGATAGTGGCACTGCGATGTCAATTATAAAAGCCCTTTTCTCCTTTTTGTTGATTAGAACAATATCCGGCCTATTATAATCAACCGTTCAATCTGTAGTGATTGGTCTGTCCCAGTAAAGAATGGTATCGGATGATTCAAGTACAGGAGAAAGCGAGTACTTATAATATGGAGGAGGTGCGCTTTCTAATAGCAAGTATTTTTTTGCAATTTGTTGATGTATAATTTTTGCCAGCTGATTATGCCGTCCTAAATAAGCATTAGAAGCAAGGGCCGGGCAACCGTCAATAAGGTGCTCAATTGTTTCCCCCAAAGTACCGCATTTCCTGCACTTATCGACTATGTCCAAATGCAGTATGTGCTTTTCATAGTTTTTTGTTCTTGTTGCCCTATCTTGAATAGATATCGCGAAACCTTCTGTTTCTGGGTACAAGAGTCCATCGGTCAGGCACTTCAGAGACAACTCTTCGTCAATGGTGTCATCTTCGAGTGACTTAGGAAATCTTCCGTGCAATGTTTGTCCTTTCCATTCTCGAACGCAGTCCGTGAGTGTTGTTCTGCTATCAATACGATTTTGTTTATTTAGGTTCAGTGGGGTGAAACCTCGATGCTCATTTGCAACCAATTTCATTAACGTACTGTTTGAATCAATGAAGTGTTTTCTCATTCTATTTTCTTGATTGAGACAGAGATTTTTTACGCTTACAAGGCCTCTACCCCCCAACTTTCTTGGGATGTATAGTCTTTTCGTAGATGAATTTGGATGCAGGCATCGGAACTTTGTCAATGTTCGGCGCGTCAACCTATCCAGTTCATCAAGGTCAGTTTCTGACCATTTAACTATGCCAAAAGAATATGTCAGAGCTGGCACCGCCCAACCGTTGATCGGTCTAATGAGGTTTCCTCCGTTCAGTTTGGTGTTTAAAAGATTTGTAAGTCTCTTTTAATATAGAGTGGAAAAGTCCTTCTTTAACTGGTTATGATCAAGTTTATGCTTTTGGGGTATTCCTAAATATTTGTAGGATTCTTTTGATGCTAGTTGTTGTATGTTACAAAGTGTTGAATGTTGACTCTGAACATTTCCCTTCTGTATACTAATGGTAGAGCATTTGTCCAGTCCGAATGACATTCTGATATCCCTACTGAATGTTTCAACCGTTTTTATCAATGAGGTTAATTTTTCTCCAGTTTCTCCATATAATTTAAGGTCATCCATATATAGGAGATGAGAGAGCTTTCTTGGATTCCTCATGTTAAGTTTATTAGTATTATTATTATTATTGTTATTATTAAATTTAAATAGCGAAGAACAAAACAAATTGCTGTATATACTTTTACAAGTATATTTTCACTATAGAGATAGAGATTAATAAACTAAATCGGTTCAGATTTACAAACAAACTTGCCAACGTGCGAATATCGAGAAAGGACAGCAACTTCTAAGGATATGTCACAATAACTCCAACTAACAACCATAATAAAAATGTCTTACTATCCGTTTGAATTAAGCCGTTTAAAATGGAGCACATAAACCAGTACCTACTTCCGCCTGATCCAAGTAGAACGCGATCTGAAAAGACCGAAATAAATCTGATAACGTCCATAATCCTCTTCAACAATACAAATATCCAGAACTCATGAAAGCCGAAGCCATAAAAACGCCAGAGGACATATTTACCGAGGATCCGATACCGAGTAAAATATGTCTGTTTGGCGTGACACTGTCAAAGACGTTTATTGGCTCTCCGCAATTATGGATCGTCATAAATTATAGCGAAGACACGTCCTACAGTTTTTCCAGTTTATTTGTCCAAGTTATTTTGAGATAGTGTATATTATGTTTTGAATTAGTTACTGGGGTAGTTTGTAAAATAGCTAGCTTCAATTATAATTGCAGCTTCATTGACACAATTTACAGAGAGGTTGAAAAGTTGTTAAATAGCAAAATGGTGGTGTTATCCATTTCTTCATTTAGATTTGCCTTTATAATATTGTAACCCCTTTTTTTGTATGGTTACTGCTACGGTAGCAGTCGTTAATGGATTCACACTTACACTATTAACTGACTACAGTACTACACTCTGACTCGCGAAATAGACCCGAAACTGGAAAGAGGATCTTACCTAATTTAAACGACACAGTTTAGAACTAAATTGAATTAATTACAGTCAAAGCTCTTTATTTACGGTTTCGTTATTCGCGTATTTAGTATTTGCGACTTAATAAGATTGTGACCACTTGTATTCGCGGCTGAAAAATTCTTTATTCGTCGATCTAAAACTAATGATACATATTGCGTATTCAGAATAATATTTATTTGTTTACCAGTTACCTTTCAAAACAAACAAGTATCAAAGTTTTTATAAACAAACACATGTTATTGCTGCTTGACCGAAAGTCCTTTGACAAATAATTCATCGCCGGATTATGTTAAAATACTGAAATATTTCAACTACTAAAAAATACTGAATTATTTCAACCATTGTCTAAACCTGATAATAATTAATAATATTGTTAAAAATCTCTTGTTAAATTTCTTTTATTAAACATTTTTTTTACAAATTACCATCCCGTATTCACGGTTTCTGTATTCGCGGCATAATTACCAAACCCTCATATTTACGTATCCTCCGCCGAATAAGGAACTTTGACTGTATATATAAAACACAAATTACAAGTTGCTCTTATGGCCTAAATAAATAATCGAAGAAATAGGTGGCTGATTATATATCAAGTATATAGTGTGCCTCTCTATATATAAAAGTATATAGTGTGCCTCTCTATATATAAGAGTATATAGTGTGCCTCTCTATATATAAGAGTATATAGTGTGCTTCTCTATATATAAGAGTATATAGTGTGCCTCTCTATATATAAGAGTATAAGAGTGCCTTTCTAACATTCATAAAATTGGTTTGCAATATTAATGGTGGTAATTAATAATATTTGAAAATATTGCAATGGTAACAATAATATCTGGGCTTATTTTTGAACTGATAGGCCAGAATGGTACTTAATAAGGCGCGGCCGTTAGAGAGTCTCACTGAGTCCATACTCTCTCAAAAGGCTGCCAAAAGGGGGACAGTTCTATCAGAGGTGGGTGTCTAGGAAGTTACTTTAGATCTGGCCTCTAGTTTTTACGCTGGTATTTAAAACTCTCTAAGAAAATACCCTTGCAAGGCTGGGCCAACTAATCGATGTACATCGTATGGAGGGCCTACCTAATTCTGACCGGGTCTGGCGTCCAGCTTGTGGCGAGCTGCCTTTTCGTTCCGCTCAACTGAACCACCCAAATTGATGTCTCCGACAACCACCACTACTATAGTACCTTTAGCGGTACTATTTTTTAAAAGGCTACAATATAGTGCCTTTAGAGTTCAAGTTCACTTTAAATATTGCTATTTTTTCCCGAAAAATTCTATGGATTTATATATAGATCTAGACGCGTATTGGAAAACGATTCTTTTATTGAAACCCCCGGTGAGAAACACTAAACTCGAAGAGATTTACCTTTAAACATCAAATCACTTTATTGAACTACCCGATGAGTCCAGATTATTCCGTCGCCTAATGATGCTAACAATGCTACGAAACGCGAATCGAAATATTCAATAAACTGATTTATGTGTAGTTGTAAATCTCTTCGAGTTTAGTAAATTGGAGAAAAAAAGGTTGGAAAGTTGGAACACTATGAAAAATACACACATATTTAGTTTGATTGAAGTTGTAATATTTCTATACAACATGCTAATGCAATGTAATGATAAAAAAATCAAGAAATGAAATTATTTACATTGCAATTACATTTGATGCAAAAAAAATAATAATGCAAGTAGGATTAGGTACACAATAGTTATTCTAACACTTATAAATCTGTGAGACGAACCACATTAGATAATCTCTTGATGCAAGCGATAAGTCTAATATATAAACGTATGTCACGCTCTGGGATCGTAGTCGTACATTCACAAAGTTATAATTTTAGTTTGGAGAACAAAGAAAACTTTTTTTTTCCTTTATTTGGGTTTTTCGCCACTATCTAATACTCAAAAAATATAAAAAATACCTGTTCTCATGTAAAGAATCTCTCCATCTCTAGTACCTCAGTAACTTCTATGATAATTTAAGAGCCCAATTTCTCAAACAATGAATAAATGTCCCAATAAGTCTTTGCATCCGCCAATTTCTTACTTCATGCAAAACGACGATATACGATCCTTCTCTAAATCGACGATATTAGTTGATGCTTTATTATTATCAACATTGTAATCCGTATTTATAAGATTACTATATTAATTATAAAACATTTTAACAGGGGAAAATGGCGACGTGTTAATATTCACGTACGTTTAAACATGCCTAGTATACTGCCAAATGTTATCAGAATTCTTTCGTACGATACTGTACGAGGGTTACTATTTATGTATATGGAATAATAAATAAAAACAAATAATTATGATTGAAAATGGTTTTATTGTTTTTCAAAATATTCTCCGCGAGGATCGATACACTTTTACATACGTTTGAATCAATTATTTCTATCACTTTTTCCATTCCGATTGAGGTATCTCCAAAATATGCATTTTGAATACATTAACCGCTTCTTCTGGCGTCGAAAATAGTTGACCACGTAGTTTATTCTTCACGGACAAACATAAAAATAGATCATTGGATGCCATATCAGGACTGTACGGCAAATGATCCAACAATTCGATATTTTGACTGGTCAAATATTGATTTGTTCACGCGTTGTCATGGTGAATAATGATCCTGCGTCGCTGGTTGTTTTTCTTGTTTCTTCAAAGACTTCTGGCAAACAGATTGTTGTGTACCATTCAAAATTGACCGTTCTACGATTCTCTAGTGACCCCTTTATCCCAAAAAAGTGATTCTTGCGCGAACAACTTTAGTTGAATTTGGCTCATTTTGAAAGGCTCATACAGTCGACAGCTGTTTATTTTCGGGCTCATACGCATGTATCTAAGATTCGTCACCTTTGTAGATGTTATGGCTTTTGACTCACGATTGTATTTTTTGAGCATTTCTTTGCACCAATCGACACGAGCCCTTCTTTTGAGCGTTTGTCAAATTATGCGGAATAAAACGTGCACAAATCTTTTTCACTACTAATTGTTCATGTAAAAATGTTTGCTTGTCATACTAATGCCCAGGGATACCTCAATACTACGGTATGTTACATGACGACCTTGCTATATCAGTTGGCGCACAGTATCGATGTTTCTTGGCACAACAATCGATTTTGGACAACTCCTAATTCTTCCATGAGAGAAAACGACGGCGACGATTGAATTCACTAAACCTGTGATATACAAAGGTTTTAGATGGTGCTTCATCACCAAACCTCCAAGGCAGTTGATCGTTGTACTGTTGTTGAGATAATATTCGTCGAAAGAAGTAGTAAATCATCGCACAACAATTCTCACGAGTTAATTCCATCTTTTGACTGAGATGAATTTTCAAGTCACTAAACAAGACAAAAAGCGTCCGTATGATAAAACGTTCTGAATACGTATACAGTCAGCAATGTCAAACTATACGATGTATATGTCAAATAGCCACTAGCAACACCATTGTTGCTAATTCCGGATACATAAATAGCAACCCTCGATTTGAACTCTCTGTATTTCGAACCCCCCTCTCGTATTTCGAAAAGAACAGTAATACTAGAAATGAGCCGACTGTCAAGTGACATTAATATAGCTCGCTGGTTAATTCTACCGCATGGGAATTTTTACAACGGTTCATCATCTACCGCTTTAGTATTCTTAATTTACTGTTAATTTATTGTTCTTTTTTAAACTATTTTTTAAACTATATACGTATAAACGTGATGTAGAATTTTTCAACAACAATAAAATTACTATTTATTTGCATGGCACGCGTTTCGTTAACGATGTTAACATCATCAAGGGATAATTAAAACTAGAGCTTAACCAATTTCGTTTCCAATTTGTACGTAACCCTAGTTCAATGAACCGAATACCGAAAAGTAAACCGATAATAGTATGGGGCTGGCTATTTATCCTTATTAAAAAGATTTTTATATTTTACTATTTTCATGCTTTTATGCGCATCTAATAATCTCCTCTCTTTTACATCTCCTAGCAATTTTAAGTTACATACATTAATATTACTTCTAGTTTCATAAATATGTTGTACAACATCCGAACTATCAGGTGTATTATATCTTAATTGACCCATAGTATCGTTGAACCTTGATTTTATCGCCCTTTTATTTAACCAACATATTTATGATTATAGCCCTTACATTTTATTTCATAAATTCCTGTCCTTTAAATCTTTAGAATTTTGTCCTTATTAGAAATACCCAATAACAGCTATATTTTCGTATTGGATTTATTTAGTAAATTAATACAAATTTCTCTAAATATTTTATCAAACCCGATTATTGTGATTTATATGGGTATAATTGATTTAACTTTTTTTTCTGTTTTTTTTTCCGTAAGGTAAAGGATTCCTGAATAGTTTTCTAGTTATTGAATATACTAAACTTTTCAGAAAAGCTACTTTTCAGAAAAGCCATTGGTTTTAGCCTCATTCCAAATGAAGGTTTTTTCTTTTACAAATCTATGCCAATCTAATGTAATCTAATCTTGTAAGAAGAAAATTAAGTTATATTTTACTATTTTGATGCTCACAAACAAAAATCTATATATATATATATATATATATATATATATATATATATATATATATATATATATATATATATATATATATATTTTTTTTTTTTTTGAGGGGATTGGGAAATCTTCTAAAGACATCCATGTGTTCGATGTTCAGTGACATGAGAATGTCGGATTCATGCCCTTGTTGGAGTCATGCCTACCGACTAAAACCCTTCCCCCTCAAGGATATCTGCTCGTGGCCTGGAAACCGCCGTTAGGCATTACTTCAGGACACACAACAGATTGTCAGTCCAAATTTGCCTTACATCTTCTCTCGTCCTCTATTTTTGTTCTCATTATTTTCTCCACCATGCCCATTATTCTTGCCCACTGTCTTTTTCCTTCCAAAAGCAGAACGCCGATGTTGTGTTCCGTCACTTCTACGTTGCATTCGGCAGCAGTAGCAATCCGGAGCGGTTCCCATCTCGGGCAGTGGAAGATTGTGTGGTCCCTTGTATCCACCATCCCACAATAGCGACAATCCTTGTCCTCTGACTTTCCCATTGTGTGTAAATAATATCTGAAGGATCCATGGCCCGTTATTGCTTGTGTTGTGTAGAAATTTGTCTCCCCTAATTTTCTGTTGTGCCACTCTCTCACGTCTCGGATAAATGTTTTTGCCTTTCCCTCATAGTCGTTCCATTCTTTGTGCCAGGCTTCCAGTAATTTCTGTCTTGCCTGGGTTTTTGATTCCTTTCCGCTTTCGAATATTGATATGCTTTCCATGATTCGGAGTCTTATTGGTGGTAGACCAGCAACGGCTAGGATGGCCATTGTGGGCACGGTTCTATATGCACTTGTAATGCGTATTGCCATTTTTCTGTTTACTCTTTCGAGCATTGCCTCGTAGTGCTTATACCTTAATCCCTTTGCCCAAATAGGCGCCCCATACAAAATGGTTGATATAGTGGCCTCCACCAATATACGCCTCTTCCTGGCCCTTGGTCCTCCTGTTTTTGGGATTATTTTATTTAGTATCATCAATGTTTTATTTGCTTTTTCACATGTCAGTTTGACGTGAGTGGTCATTTTAGCATCTTTGTCTATGAGAATCCCCATATATTTTGTTGCTCTTGTACTGTTTATTGTGGCACCCTGAATATTGATTTGGAGGTTTGGGAGTTTTCTTCTCCCCTCCAATATTAACATTTCAGTTTTTTTTGGTGATATTTTAATGCCCATTTGATCCATCTCCAGGGCTATTTTGTTAACAATATGCTGTGCCATTTCTTCCAGAACAGACCTGGTCCTTGCTCTTACCACCACAGCCAAGTCATTAGCGTACGCCACCATGGTAACTCCTTTCTCTGTGCTGATTCTCAGGATTTGATCATAGAAAATATTCCATAGTAAAGGTCCGATGATCGATCCTTGCGGTATTCCGCAGGTTATTGATATTTTGTCCCCCCACTGGGTTAATATATATCTGTCTGAGAGGTATGATTGAATCATTTTAATTAGGTACGGGCTGATTTTTGCCCGATATAAGGCATTTACTATCTTTTCCCAGGGGGCTGAGTTAAAGGCATTTTCTATGTCTAACGTGACCTTTGCGCAGAATTCTCGGTTATTGTAGGCCTTTGTTTTTATTTCTTCAGGAGTTTCCATAATCTTCGATAGCGCATTTAAAGTTGATTTCCCTATCCTAAATCCAAATTGGTTGTCGTGTAAGATTTTACGGTCTGTTATTTCTTTCTCCAGTCTGCTTTTGATCAGCGCCTCTAGTAGTTTTCCGGCAGCATCCAGTAGGCATATGGGTCTATAAGATGTAGGATTTAGCAGTTCCTTTTTTGGCTTCTCAATTAGTACCAGCTTTGCTTCCTTCCATATATCTGGAAAATGGCCTTTGGCTACGCACGTGTTCATAACACTGGCAATATTATCTGGATTATGCAAGGTAACAACCTTCACGATCTCTGGAGGAATGTGATCTGGTCCTGCGGCTTTGCCTGTCTTTATTTTGTTTGCTGCATTTATAATTTCTTCTGATGTGAAAAGCGTAATGGCTCTCTCCAGGAGGTCTATGTCTGGCCATTTAGTTACTGAGCGCTTTGGAAACAGTTTGTCCACTTGTTCTTGTGTTTCGCGTTTATCTATTGTCCTATGTCTTTTCAATTTAAATTTTTTTGTTACAATCTGATATCCTTTGCCCCAGATATAATATATATATATATATATATATATATATATATATATATATATATATATATATATATATATATATATATATATATATAATAATGGTTGCTTGACCGGGATGGAACCCCACCTCTGCCTTCAACTGAATGACATATGTTTCGTCTCTCGAGGTTCAGACTCATCAGGGCTCTAACATATACCATACCATCCAGAAATGGGAGACCCTATCCACAGCTGACAACCCATGTTTTCGCCGACTTCCCGTCGGATGGCGTATATATGAAGTATTAGATTTTCTTGAACTGCGTCCAATGAATGAATATATACGCCATCGGATGGGAAGTAGACGAAAACATGGGTTGTGGGCTGTGGATAGGGTCTCCCTATTCTTGATAGTATGGTATATGTCGACGCTCTGATGAGTCTGAACCTCGAGAGGCGAAACATATGTCATCCAGTTGGAGGAAGAGGTGGGGCTCCTTCCCGGTCAAGCAACCAACACCAACAAAAATATTCATTTAGGCGGAGACGCAGGTTGTTGTGTGTCCCATATGAGATTGTGGAACCGAACGGTTGGATGAGTCATAACACTTAGCTACTGCTGTCTCATAGGACGCAGTCTAAGAAAATCTAACACTACATATAAATATATATATATATATATATATATATATATATATATATATATATATATATATATATATATATATATATATTTGTGTGTGTGTGTGTGTGTGTGTGTGGGGTGGGGGGGGGGGGGGGATTCAGAACTTTGAAGGAAATTTTCAGATGTGTGCACAGCAAGAAAAACGTCATCTGTTGCATATGAGCTTCCGAAATTAATTAATCAATATATAACAATCAAAACCATCTGTATTGCAGATTTTTTTTAATAAGCTAAGGTGAAAAATATATAACTGTCATATAACATATATGACAGCCTTGATACATTTTGATTTCAGAATTATATCTAAAAATTAAAATATTTTGCAGAGAAACTCGCCTTTAACAATGTCGCAGTTATCGGTTGGATGCTTGTGCCATTTCGACCTTATATTTCACGTCAGTAAATAACCTTGTTCGTCCGCATATATTTTATTGTCTTTGGCCGTCTATCTTTGGTCAGATTTTCGACGTGCTTTTGTTAGTCGGTTTATTTTTATATCCTCCATCCTCACGTAAACTATCGGCCAAACACAGATTAGTTCTATCGTGAATGAACTCGATTAACTCAACGATTTAACTACGGATTTATCGGCGTAAGCTTATTTTATAGTATCTTATTTTAAGTAGCTTAAGTAGCTCCTTTGACTAATTAAACTCAAGTTGTTTTCGCTTTGCAATTTTATTAAGCTCATAATAATTAAGAAGTTTCCTCATTTTCAGAAATACTTTAATTCGGGGAAATAATTAATATCAGGTTCATCACTCATTTTAATCAAAATTTTAGTAAAAAAATACCATTTATAATAAGGACTCATTGTGACCTAAAAACCTTACGACCATTTCAGAATTTGTTCTGCCTTCTATATTTTTGTCTTCTGAAAATGACAATATGATAGCATTTCTAGTTTTGTTTTTATCTTAAAATTTTTACATTGTCTGATATACGAGGGTAATCTGAAAAGTTTCCAGTCTCAACATGAAGATGGCGTTAGTAGTCAAAAATAGTCTGGTAATACAAGGTCACACATAAAAGACGGAAGCTTTTTAACAGTGTTGGAAAATGGAAGAAAAACGTGATGGATGGATTCCAAGTGATGGAAGAAAAACATAGTATTCATAGTAATGGAAACCTTAAATTTTACCATTTAAGAAACAATACTAGAATTTATTAAATTCTTAATAATTAAAAATTACGTCCTTTAGATGCTGACCTCCAGTTTCTTTCAGTTGTTTAAGGCAGATCGATCCAGTTTCTTCAGAGTTATTAATCCAATTTTTATCGCGTTTTTTGATGGGATGAAACCATGACGTCCTAAACTGTAAAAACGGCGGAACTGCCTCTGCGCAGATTCCAAACTATCACTATTTTTATAAAACATTTTTATGTCCAACGCACATTGTTGCCCGTTCCACTGATCCATGGTTACTAAAATGGTAAACTGTTTACTTGCTCAAGGTTACTGTCTCGCAATGCTGCTACCTGCTCATAGCTGCCACTAAGCATTTCAATAATTCCCTTTATTCTGTGTTACCCTGTACAACTGCACATTCGTTAAAGATAACCTTGAAAATTTATATAATATATATATATATATATATATATATATATATATATATATATATATATATATATATATATATATATATATATATATATATGTTGTTTATACACCGGGTTAGATCAGGCTGCCATTGGAATTTTGACATTGCAACGCTAAATATACGGACTATGAAAATAGAGGCTCGACTGCAAGAACTGTTAATCGAACTTGACAACATACATTAGGATATTATTGGGCACAGTGAAAAACGAAGAAAGTGCGAAGAGTTAATCAAACTGAAACCAACTGGACACGTACTCTGCACTTGAGGTACGGAAAATGGCCGATGTGGTGGAATTGGATTCCTCATCAATCGAAAGCTGAAGGACAGAGTAGTAAAATTTGAAAGTACATCCGACCGACTAGCCCAATGCGTCATTCAGCTGAATAAAAAGTTTAGGCTTCAAATCGTCCAAGCTTATGCACCAACTATAAGCCATAAGGAGGAGGAAATTGAGGAATTTTATGATGATGTGGCCCAGCTTTTATACAAGGAGAAATGTCGGTACAAAATACTGACGGGTGATTTTAATGTCAGAATTGGCACAACAAGAAGTGACGAAAATGCAACTGGCCCATATGGAACTGGTGAGCGAGACAATAGAGGTGACAGATTGGTTGATTTTGCTGAAGGACAAGAACTATATATTATGACTTCGCTCTATAAGAAAAATATCAGCGGAGAACGGACATGGAAAAGTCCATCAGGGCTCACAAGTGAAATTGACTACATCATGACCAACGATAAAACAATATTTGTACTGTTCTTAACAATTTTAATGTTGGAAGTGACCACCGAATGGTACGAGCAAGGGTTCGGATTGACTGTCGAAGAGAGCGCGAAAGAGTGGTAAGATCAAAACAGGGCAAAGTGGATTCTGGGAAACTGCTGGAGAGAGGCAGCGATTTTGAGATTATTTTGTCAAACCGGTTTGCTGCTTACAAGCTCCAGAGGAGGTGGAAATATCAGTTCAATATGAAGAAATCACCAACAATGTGCTTCAATAGCACCAGAAGAAAAATGCCTCAAACAAACAAAAATCTCCAGTGAGACCATTGATTTAATGAAGAAACGGCGGGCAATGAGAAAAGCAGGTAGTCCTTTTGGCAGGGTCGAGTACACTGAGCTCTGTAAAACTATAAGGACACGTATCAGAGAGGACACGCGCCGTTTCAACATGCAGCAAGTGCAAAAAACCCTGGAAGAAAACAAAGGAATTAACAAGGCTAAACAGAAGCTGAAAAACAAAAGAACGCAAATATATGCCTTAAGGCGAGAGGATGGCACAGTGTGCAGGGCGCATACCCAAATGTTAAAGATTGTCAGAAAATTTTGTAGCCACAATTCACCTTGATGATCTTGAAGTGGGAATTAATGTAGAACGAGGTGTACGACAGGGTGACGCAATATCGCCTATTCTTTTCTCGGCTGGCCTTGAAGAAGTATTTCGTAAACTGGATTGGGAACAGGATGGTGTAAAGATCAATGGTGCAAACGTAAACCATCTTAGATTTGCAGATGATATTGCTCTCCTTTCACAAGACCCAGACGAGCTGCAAAGACGAATACAAGAACCGCAAAGGGCTGGGGAACCATTTGGCTTGAAAATAAATCTGAAAAAGAGTCAGGTTATATTCAATAACTTCGCTCCGGACAGAAGAATTTCAGTTTTAGGAAGGGATTTGGAGATTGTGGACAGCTTTATATATCTTGGGCAGATGATTTCAATGGAGGGTAATACCGCCCGGGAAGTGGAACGGCGTGTTAAATGTGGCTGGCGGGCATTTGGCAGGCTCAATATAGTATTTAAGAGCAGACTCCCACTTTGTCTTAAAAGAAAATTCTTCGATCAGTGCGTTCTACCCGTTATGACATACGGAAGTGAAACTTTGACACTCACATCGCAATCAATTCAAAAACTTCGGGTGGCACATGGGGAATGAGGGGAATGGAAAGATGTATGTTTGGCATTACAAGACGAGACAGAAAGTCCTGCGCATGAATCAGGGAACAAACAAAAGGATGTGACATCATTGGAAGAGTAAAGCAATTGAAATGGAGATGCGCAGGCCATATAGCGAGGCGATGGGACGACAGATGGACCAAGGCAATCCTGGAGTGGATACCGCTTGATCGCAAACATCCGCGAAGAAGACCGAAAGCACGATGGATTGATGACATCGTTAAGTATTGGACCCGAGTGGCAGAGGAAAGCCTAGGACCGTGAAAGTTGGAAGCATGCTAATGAGGCCTTCATCCTGTAGTGGATGCGGTGATGATATATATATATATATATATATATATATATATATATATATATATATATATATATATATATATATATATTACATACGTTACATCTAATATATAACGTTACGTCTAATATACGTTACATCTAATACATTACATTCTGTGAAGAGTCACGACGTTTTACCAAAATCTCATATGGCATTTTCATGTATTGTTCGCTTCGACTGAGTTGAACTCTTCAGTCGACGAATGACGAAAACCCCATGAAGTTCTTTAATTATATTTTAGTATGACTCTAGAAAGATCTTGAATTTAATAAGCTTAAACTAGTTATCGCGAAGATGGTAACAATATTACCTGGAAACTACATCTCTATATCTACCTACATTGACGAAAAAGTAACCCTAAAAAGTAATAGTAATTACTTTTTCACCCGTTCTGTTCCATAGATAATAGAGATAGCACCAAAGACTTATTGCATTTCCATAGCCATGCGAGTTATTTTTGGTTAGTGCAAATATCCAGTGCCAACTATATATCAGTACACCCTCGTAATTTCTAATGTAAGAAGGAAGAACAGTAGCATAAGAGGCATGCTAATGTAAATAGGTCGTATTAATCTTGGTGAGAATTTAACAAGGGAGTAAGTGTCGGCCATAAAGGTGTATTAAATTCCTAAGGGAAAGTGATATTTATGATAATGGAGGGTGATGAGTAAGATGAGTTCGGAGTCAAAGGGATCGCTGATTTAATAGACATAGTTCGGTGTTTTTTAACGAAAATATGTTTTATATACCGGTCGCGGATACACAAATTTTTATTAAACCCTCTTATTTATTCATGTGTTTTTTTTTTAAAGCAAATTTACTCTCGTATACTTCTTGATATAAAAATTATCTGCTAGCAAATATTTTTATGAAAATAGCTTCAGACATACAGTTTTGGTTTACATTTATGTAGAAATGTGCTGCAGAAGAAATGTATAAATACTGGATAACAAAAAGACTATACAGTGCCCCCTCTCCAACGGGGCCAATAATACGCCAACGAAAGTTGGCATACATAAATTAAAGCATAAAAACACTAATATCTCACGCAGGCATCAAATGTAAATGGTTCACTGGCCAAAACTAAAGGAATTCAAATTTTTCTTCAATATTTCTTTTTCAATCGACGAAGCTTCTTTTACGACGAATGGGATGGTGGACATTTTGAATAGTTAAATCAATAAAACAATTAATCATATGTTTCTTAATGTGATATGAATCGTTTAAAATGTATTATAGTGCGAAAAAGTGCGTTATAGTGGTAGTAATTTCAACTTTTGCATTAAATAGGACAATAATATGTAAATTTTCTTTCTTTGTAACAAAATAAATCAAGTATATGCCGAATCAAGCTCATCCGATAGATCGAAATAAACAAGGCGATGAGACGATTATTGACATCATTTGACTATTTGATTGTTTGATCATTGATATATTTGATTATTGACATCATCGGCGTTGACATCATTAAGGAAATTTATATATATATATATATATATATATATATATATATATATATATATATATATATATATATATATATATATATATATATATATATATATATATATATATATACAAGGTAAAGCTTTGTAATAAAAATGTATTTATAATTAAGAGTAAATTTTACCACCATTTCTTGTTAATACACTACTTCACGGGCGTAGCCAAGGGGGGGTTTTTGGGGGTTCAACCCCCCCCCCCCCCCCCGAAATAAGATTACATTTGAATTGAATATATATCCGAACTAGTGGACGTTGCGCACAGTAACGCCATCTCTTATCGAGTAGTCGAATTATTTTGTATCGTATGGAAACTTTACGTTGTTTCTCGATTATTCGCCATGCCCCTCGGTCGGAATGAGCGGAGCTTTGTAGAAGATCCAAAACGAAATGTGAATTACTTCAACATAAAATAATTGAAGTAAAGAAAGCCAAACTATTTGCGATTCTGGCTGACAAAACCACCGACATCGGACGTGTAGAACAAGTCTCGTTATGTCTTCGATATGTTGATTTTACAGATAATAAACACCATACACTTAAAGAGATGTTCCTTGAGTACATTCCAACGGTCGATATTTCAGGATCCGGTCTCGCAAATCGTATTATTACAGCTTTGAAAAAGAATGGACTTGAATATTCTCATGTGGTTGGTCAAGGTTACGATGGGGCTGCAGCTATGAGTGGGTATTTGCACGGTGCACAAGCTTATGTTCGCCAAGAATGTCCTCTTGCTCTTTATGTACACTGTAGTGCACACTCTCTTAACCTTGCTATTGCTGATTCATGTTCATTAGCAAATGTCCGAAATTGCATTGGGATTGTGCAGTCTGTTGGTTCCTACTTTCGACATTGCTCAACGCACTGCTTTGTTGAAAGAAAAAATTCAAGAGCTACTACCCGTCGGTAACCAAAAAAGCTTGCTCTGAATGTGTGAAATACGGTGGGTCCACAAACATGAAGCTATTATAAGATTCAGGGAAATTTAATCAGCGATTGTGAATGCTCTCGAAGAACTCCAATTTAATCACAATAAGGAAACATCGCAACAAGCCGCCCAATTGCTAAGTACGCTTCGATCTTAGGATTTTGTGATGTGTTTAGTGATTCTTCAAAAAGTTATGAGCTATACAGTGTCGCTATCAAAACAATTACAGACAATTGACATCGATTTTATCACGGCATTCAAGCATGTAGATGATGTTATTAATGTCTTACAACTCCTGAGAAACAACACTGACGTCGAATATCTTCATCTCTATGGAGACGCAAAGGTTTTACTGGAAGAAAATGGTGGTATATTGCGAATGCCACGGGTCGTCGGAAGACAATTAAATAGACCGAACATTCCTGCATTGGATGTATGCACGTATTACAAAATTAATTTGTTCATTCCATTTCTTGATCATACAATTCAACAATTGGTTGAAAGGTTTACCAAACATCGTAAAGTAGTATCAGCATTATCTGGTGTGCTATCTTCAAATTTTACTGCCAGTTCTGAAATTGAAGAAGCAATTTCCATGTACTCGTCACTGCTTCCCGAAAGCAACATATCAGTGGTTAAAGCCGAACTTGATGTATGGAAAACAGTGATGACAAGTATCTCGCCTATCCCGAAATCTAGTTTGAAATGCCTAGATATGTGCGATAAAAACCTTTATTCTAATATTTACACATTACTACAAATCTTGGCTACCATTCCTGTATCCACTGCTACCCCAAAAAGGTCTTTCTCGAGCCTAAGGAGACTGAAAAACTATTTACGAAATACTACAAGTGAAAACAGACTTAATTGTTTGGCTCTCATGAACATTCACTATGTAACAGAAATTCATGCAGATGAAGTAGTGGATATATTTAAAAGAAAAAGCCGAATATTTTTCCTTTAATGCTTTTAGATTTAGCGCAGAGGAACGAAATTAATTTAACCATTTCATTTAAAGTTAAGAACTTTATAAATATATCGTAATTTTTCCGATGAATATATAGATATTAAATTTCATGTAAGTATATTTTGTTGTTTTATTTACTTCAAACTAACCCCCCCCCCCCCCCCCAACTAAATCCTGGCTACGCCCGTGCACTATTTAGTAATATGAGTATATTTAACAGCATATTATAAATAATAAAAAGATATAATATAAAGACGGTGCAGAATATGCACCTTTATAAGTGTTTCATTTATAAACTGCGTGTTTTATATATAGATAAATAGAAGAAGAAAAAAATTATCAAAATTAAAAAAAGTCAACACTGGTGTCCTAGAAAATAAAATTTTCAGTATTTCTCTGATGTCTTGATGAATATATATATATATATATATATATATATATATATATATATATATATATATATATATATATATATATATATATATATATATATATATATCTGGAGTTTATCGATAGAAGATCATTACTAAACTAAAATACATTTTAATCCTCTAATTATAATTTTTATTTTAAACACAAGTGCACAAAATTGTATAGATTGACCTGCTATTTTCAATTATTTCAAACTTTATATCACTTTTATATTCTAAAACTACCGATTTAACATGACAGCTTTCATATCTATACGGTAAAATCCCCGATAAATATATCGGAATTAACTTAATTACATTTCCATTAATAATATTTCGATTCGCATTAAAATTATTTCCGGATCAGCACATCTCATATTTAAAATTAAATTTATACCGTTCGTATTTGCAAAATAAATACGCGAAATTTTACACAAACAATTCCGCTTCACCTTTTGGGATTTGTAATACTTGGTCAAAAATAATTTCAACTCCAATTGAGACGAAATGGTTTTACTGAATTCAACAAAATTTATTGAATTCATCAAAAATTTGTTTCAGATATTTCAAATATTTAAGCATAAAAAATTAATATATACGGAGAAATAAAAATTATTAATACCTAGTATACATATTTTAATCAAACTGAAAATAGGGGACGTCCCAATTGGTGGTCCTTCTTTTTTATTTCCTTTTTGAATAAAATCAGCAATATTAGAAAAATAATAAATAATTCAAAATAATATTTTCCAAGTGCCCGCTTAAAATTGTCAACAACAATTTGACACAGTTGCGCTTTAGTTTTACCAATAACTTGACGCATGTTTTGCTTCAGGGCATTAATCATCTGCGGATTGTTAAAATAAACTTTGTCCTTGACGAAGCCCCACAGAAAAAAAATCGAGGGGTGTTAGATCGCATGATCTTGCAGACCACTGAATATCACCATTCGAGAAATGACCCAACCAGGAACACGTGTCATCTGTGACACGTAGCGCCATCTTGGTGAAGGAAAATAGTGTTAAAGTACATATTAATCAATTGGGACCATAAAAGTTTCTTAACACATTGCAGTATCGTCCGCCATTAACATTTATTACAATACAATAAATGTATGAAAAAGTAACTGAAGTAGATTTTAATCATATTTATAATAGCGTCATTTCCATTTACATATATCACTTCACTATCCAAAAAAATAGTACATTAAGAAATGTAAAAATTTAATTATTGAAAAACATAGAATAAATACAAAACACATTAATACATGTAGAGACAAAAAAAACTTTAAACTTTTAGTATTATATCGAAAGATGTTTCTAAATTAGACATTATTTCGGCATTAGAATCTGTTGTTTAAAGATTACCTTTGAAAAGTGTATAGGAATAAAGAATCAGATTAAAACTTATCTTAGAAAGACCATTTAAAATCAAATCAAATTTATACCATGAGGAAAGGTTAGCTATAGATAAATTAAAAAAAGTCAAGCCTATTAAAATATTACCATCAGATAAACGTAACGCCACAGTTATTCTGGATACTACAGAATATAATAACAAAATTAAATCTTTAATTGATGACGAAAATTACACTAAAATACCTACAGATCCTACATTAAAAATAGACAAACAAATTTACAATACATTATATAAAAATAAGCATGAATTTTCAGATCTAGAAAGATCACAACTTACAACACATTATTGTAAACCACCTCATTTCTATGAGATTATTTCTAAACAAATATACCACTTCGCCCTATAGTTAGTAGTATAGATTGCGCATGTTATAAACTAGCAAAATTTTTGTTTAAACATTTTAAATCCACTTTCGGGTAAAACAAATTCATATATTAAAAATACCTCAGATTTTTTAGATAAAATTTCCAACATTAAAATTATAAACCAAAGTGTAATGGTTAGTTTTGACGTGGTGAGTTTATTTATTAATGTACCAGTTGATAAATCACTTTTCATAATTAGAAAGAGATTAGAACATGACACAACCTTAAAAGACCGCACTAAACTAAACATAAATACAATTTTGGAATTATTAACTCTATGTTTAAAAACACATATTTTCAATTAGAAAATGATTATCAACAAAATTTCGAAATGGCTATGGGTTCTTCTCTTTCTCCTCTGATGAGTTATCTTTATGGAGGAACTCGAGAATGACATATTAATTGTGTAAATTTATTAGAAAGCCAATAATATGGCTTAGATATGTTGATGATATTTTTGCTATATGACAACATAGCATTGATGATCTAAATCCTTTTTTAGAAGACATAAATTCTCGAGAGCCTACAATTAAGTTTACTTTAGAGATGGAGAGGGAGAATAAATTGTCATTCCTCGACATTTTAATAATAAAACACCTCAACACATTAAAAACTACAGTTTCCAGAAAATCTACAAACACAGATAGGTATCTCAATTTATTTTCCCATCACACAAAATCAGTCAAAATAGGAGTAATTATAAGTTTATATGACAGAGCAAAACTTGTTT
Organism: Cosmopolites sordidus; assembly: GCA_031761425.1. Classification (NCBI taxonomy): domain Eukaryota; kingdom Metazoa; phylum Arthropoda; class Insecta; order Coleoptera; family Curculionidae; genus Cosmopolites; species Cosmopolites sordidus. The sequence continues at coordinate 510,561 of JARFXV010000535.1, forward strand.
CTACGGACAGTGATACAACACAAAAAGAAACAAATTACATTAAAGACATTTTAATAAAAAAAAACAATTACCCAAAAAATTTCATAGATACACCTTTTAAAACTTTTGATACCATACAAAACAGACAACTTACTAATAACATCAATAATAACTCTCAAACAATTAACCTCACAATTCCTTACATCCGCGGTATTTCAAAACATCCGACACAATTAAAAAAGTAGGAAATAAATACAACATAAGAACGACATTTAAAACAAAAAATACTCTTAGATCTATATTGACAAAAACCAAACCAAACAACACACAACGGAATACCAAAAATGTGGTTTATTAAATTCCCTGCGAATGTAGCAAATTTTATATAGGCGAGATATCTAGACCGTTAAATGTTAGAATAAAAGAACATAAAAACCTTCTTAGAAATGGTGATTTTAATAAATCTAGAATTTGTCAACACGCATGGGAATCGGGACATAAAATCAATTGGAATGATTCCAAAACGGTATTAAAAGAAACGGTAACAAAATACAGAATATTAAAAGAAACCGCTATAATTAATTTAAATAAAAATAACTGTATTTCTATGCCTTCGGTACATTTAAATTCTATATGATTCCCGATTCTAAAGAACACAGTTAAAAACGTTTAAATATTTTAATACACAATAAATTATCAGTAAATCTCACTTATATAATTTTTGAAGTGAAAACTTCTTTAGCCGCATTGAGTGATTTTCGGTAGGGGCAAAACTTTTGGGTTCGCGTTACCAACATGCCATTGACGTGTTGCGCCAGAGTGGCGACGCCAATTGTGTTTTAAATGTGTTTTAAATTGTGTTTTAAATGTGTATTTTAGATAATCATTATTTTAATTGTTTAATTGTAGAATCACTATGCAATACAAGAGTGAGTAGTAGTGAGAAAAAAAACACAGTTACTCTAAAGTGTCAAGTTTTCACTTCTGTCGGCAGTCCCCGTGACTGCCAACCTTTTTTTTTGGTAGTATGTCACTATTATAAAATGTTTTATTGGCAATGTAAGTATCATTAACATTTACAGAAAATATATTTACTTACTATCTTTACATTATTATATAGAAATTAATACAAATTATTTTTTAGATTCGTTTTGAAAACGGGAGGAGAAGACTTCCCAAAAATGTTAACGTTCAAAAGTTTGTATTTAATATAAAAAATGTTAATATTTTTATAATTTTTGTTAGTTAGGTAAATATATTACAGAAAAAGAACCACTGATTTACATAGGAACAGATATTTTTGAATTTTTTGATTTTTAGATCATGACGAAAAAACCCATAAAAATAAATAAATAAACTTAAAACTGGTAAACCAACTATCAGTAGATACGTTCCTTCCACTTCCTCTTATGGGTTCACACATCCTTTCCACATCAGCATCTGGGGATTTATTTATCTCCCAAGGACCGGTAGGCTGTTTGCCGACATAAACTTCCAAGTTACAAATATAAAAAACTTTGAGGTCACAAAGAGCATACATTTTTATTCCTTAATTGTGGCGGTTTATTGGGTATGTATTGACGGAAAATACCTCTATCCCTAAATGCTTCTAATTTTTCAATTGTGTTTTTACATTTTTTCTACAAATATCTCAAAAATATCTCGAATCGCTGCCAATCTATCAAGAGATTTTCTAGCTTCGCGATTTTCAAGATCATCAAACCGCAAATGTCGCAGTAAGAATCGATATCTTTGTAGAGACATAGTAAGGTGAAATATCTCGATATCAGTGCCATCTACACACCAAAGATCTTCAGTGTTCAAGTAATTGCTTTTCATTACCCCAGCAGAGCCCATAAGAGCCCAAACAATGCTTGAATTTCAACAATGTCAGTTGTTTTAGCATCACGTTCTCGAGAATATCGACCCTGTGCAGCCTGGATATGATTATTTGGGTTCTCTACAATAATTTGTAGTAATACATAATTTTTTGGAAAATTGGACCGTGTAAATGGGTAACTAAATTTTCTGATCGGGTTCTTACTTTTTTTGGAGGACAGTGTTTCTTCCATTTGGTAATTTGATTTTTACCTATAAAAAATGGACCAAGAGTTTCTTGCAAAACACCTGATTCATTGTCTGAAATATGCTGTTTACTATGTTTTTAATGTATATCCAGTTTAATGGCGCTTTCTTCCTCTTCATCACATTTATCAACGTGTAATTCATTTTCATCAAAAGACTGGAAACACTGTTCCATTAATTTATGTAGCCGCTCTTGTTCCTTTTTATAGGACGCCATTCTAAAAACGTATATGTGTAAAAGTGACAACAAAAAATAGTGAAAAGAACATACCTTTTCAAAAGAACATAGAAAAATATATTGATATGTTACGTCAGTAGTCGCTATGGATTCTCAGTCCGCAATCTCGGACTTATTATTCATCAAAGCCCGAAACTACTCCTTAGCTCACTCAATCGTCTATTAATACACGCTTTTCCCCTAAGGTAGAGAAGGGCAATACTTGGAGGGGAGTGCAATGGAGCTAGTGTCGGAACCAAACCGGAGCGCATGATGATATTGCATGCAACATGATATTTAATGGCAATTATTCGAGTTTTAATGTGGTTGCAGTTATCACCACTTCAAAGTCACTCTCACAAGTTCCTTCTGAATCAACTTACTCTTTATAAATTCAACTCTTAATTTAATGTGCTTCATCTGTAGTTTTCATCAGATCAAAATAATACAGAAGTTCATATCTACATACCAATGTCAACAGGAATCAGGAAGGCAGATTTACTCCGAGTGTTGTGTTGTTCAATCTGATTATGAATAAACTATTGTCAATAATTTCGCTCTAGGCTACCAACTCCCCACAGGAAAAGTTAAGATATGGCGAGACGATACCGTATTAATTTATGACAATGGGGATGATAAGAAGGAGGACGATATCAATAGGAAAAATAAGATCACTAGTTGTAAGTAAAGAACCAGTAAGATGCAAGCTACCTATTGAAGATCAACCAATCGAACAGATTATGTCACTTGATAATTTGTGTGACGAAATCAAGACCAAATCAAGACTACCTCAACGTTTACTATCGGAAAATTTGTTTCCTCCAATGAATGCACTGTAATAAAGAAAGCACTGTTGGAAATCAAATGGGAAGTTTTATCATATTGTAATTTACAAATTTGGATCATATAAGGAGGTCACCAATGGGCTGGATGGATCCATGGATATCAACATCTAATGAAGAATAAGTTGGAAAAAATCGGCCCCCAGGCTATAACAAGAAAAAGAAGATATTGTAAAGAATAAATTTTCTCATATTATATATCGCTTATTTTCGCTTAATTTTCTTTAATACATAATTCAGATTATATTTATCATTAAACCTATAGTAATAACACGTTAGTAATAGATAAAGCTTATACTTAAATTCATTTGCTAATATCAAGAAACCATTTTATTGCCTCATACTTTACGGATAAAATCGACAAACCTAACGACTTACCCTCTACGAAACCGAATAATTAACGCTATTCTCGGAAAATCTGCAGCCTTCGCGCTTCGAAACAGTCTGAAACAAAATCGACAAAATGGAGGAAAAGAAATTAACGACGCTTTTGTGCACGAAATGGCACAACAGGAACAATCAGATTTGCGGAAGCTTTGTCTGAGATATTGTCTTTTGCGAGTCATTGCCACGCAAGAATCCGTTTTCGTTCAGTAGCGGCTCGTCCAGAAATCCTTCAGCATTTCTATGTATCAGCGATCAGAATCTGGTTTTAATGGTGATGAACATTAGACAGATGCTCTTGAATATTTTACTTTTATCTAAAATGCATATTTGTAAACTTTATCTCTAAATGGGATATCCATTTCCGATAATATTTAAAGTGCATTTTTTTCTTTCACAAAATTTTGGTTATTAAAATTAACCCCGTCTTGTATGAAAAGTTGAACGGATTCAGACAGTAGTACTGTTACGAACCACAGGATGGCGTGAACTGCATTTAATTTCTTCATAAGTCAGATATGGCTGATATATATATGGCAGTACTCTTGGTCATTCCTTTAATTACTTAAAAACGTTTAGCTCGAGTCCGACTGATGACGGCTTAAGGCCAGAAACCGGTGTCGGGACGCTTGCTGACATTTGATAGTGACTAATGGAAGGGGCAAATTTTTACTTGAAACATGGAAAAAATATCCTTGTTTTTAAGAATAAATTAAATGCCTAGAAACACTTAAACACTACATACATCTAGAGTGTTTTTTCTGTACGGTACGTTTTACCCCATCCGCCCGATTCACCGGATTTAGCCCCTTCGGATTACCACTTATTTCAATCGATGCAGCACGGACTTTCAGAACAACACTTACATTCTTATGATGAAGTGAAAATTTGGCTTGATGAATGGTTGGCTTCAAAAAACCAAAACTTCTTTTGGTGCGAAATCCATTTTTTGTCAGAAAATAATGATAAAAATGGAAAATTGGAAAAAGTAATGGGAAAAAGTAATTGCTAACGATGGCCAATACTTTGAATATTAAAGCAATTTATTCTATTATAGAAATTAACGCTCAAATTTTGCGAAAAAATTCGACATTATTAATGGAAACACCTAATATTTGTATTATGAACCTGAATACTTTTTATTTTCTCATCACCTATTTTTTATCTTTCTTGTTAAAATTGGATTTTGCAGCAAAATAATCGCTTAATTTCAGACGCAATGTAGCTAAACCTGCAGACTACAATATGAAAAAACTTCGCATTTGATTTCCAAAATACTTTAATATTATTGTTATAAAAAACAAAACAGGCTGCTGTTGGAGATAGATAAGGTTAGAGGCGAAAATTAAACGAGATCAAGACTCACTGTCAAGGCTGTAGCACCACAGGAAGAAAAAGAAGAAAAGTTAAGACAAAGGAGGAAGACAAACTTGAAAATTAAGCGTAAAAAAAGTACGGACATATTTGATTTATTTAAAAGCACATACATAGAAAAACACAATACTCGAGTAATCTTTAACCTATTGTTTTCAAAGTATGTAGGGTTGTTATTTATGTATCCGGAAGTGGCAACAATGGTGTTGCTAGTCGTCATTTCAAATATACATCCTAAAGTTTGACATAGTTGACTGTATAACGTTTTATCACACGGACGCTATTTGTGTTGTTTAGTGTCTTGAAAATTTTATCCGAGTCAAAAAATTGAATTAACTCGTAAGCAATTTCATGCGATGATTTACTACGACTTTTGACGTAGATTATCTCAACAACAGTACATCGATCAACTCACTAAATACCACTGTATATCACTGGTTTAGTGAATTTAATCGTGGTCATCTTAACAAACGACTTAAAGAAGGTAGTTCAAAATCGGTTGTTGTGCCAGAAAACATCGATAATGTACGCGAACTGATAAAGCAAGGTCATCATGTGACATATCGTGAGATTGAGGCATTCTTGGGCATTAGTATGACAAGCATACACACGATTTTACATGAATAGTTAGCCGTGAAAAAAAAATTGTGTGCGCTGGATTCCGCATAATTTGTCAATCGCTCAAAACTTCGTATTGATTGGTGGAAAGAAATGTTCAAAAAATACATTCGTGGTGTATCAAAAGTCATGTATAATATTTACACAGGTGACAAATCTTGGAATTACGCGTATGAGTCCGAAAGTAAACAGCAGTCCACTGTATGGGTCTTTCAAAATGAGCCAAACCCAACAAAATGTGCTCGAACAAGAAGCACTTCGAAGCTCGCTATTTTTTTTTTGGGATAAATGGGCATGTGGTTACAGTGACATTAGAGAATCGTAGAACGGTCAATTCTGAGCCATTTGTTTGCCAGAAGTCATTGAAGAAATAAGAAAAAACAACCGGCGACACAGGCGCATTCTTCACCATGATACCGCGAGCTCTCACACATCGGACCGAACTCAATATTTGACCGGTCAAAATATGGACCGAATTGATATGTCATCCGCCTTCCTGATTTGACACCCATGATTTCTATTTGTTCTCGTGCGTGAAGAATAAATTACATGTATTGTAATTTCAAAAATACAAAATACATTCAAAAATACATACATTCAAAATACATCTTTTGGAGATACCTCAATCGAAATGGCAAAAGTGTTATATAAATTGGTTCAAACGTAAGCAAAATAATATCGATCATCGCGGAAAATATTTTGAAAAATAATCAAAACATTTTCAATGACAAATATTTGTTTTTATTTAGTATTCCGGATACATAAATAGCAACCCTCGTATTAGTAAATGATAGCAGATTAAAGTACAGTTTGATTAGTCTTTATATGCTTCTTTGCATGTCGGGTGTTTTAAAATGGGAAAAACTGAAAAACATTGGGTGCACTTTTGTAACCAAATGCTAAAATTATATTGCTAAATATTGAGCTATCATAAAATAGGTGATATATTAGGAATTCATTTTAGTTCAGTTAGGAGTATAATACAAAAATATAAATAAATTAGTATTGTGCAAAAACAAATTAAGGTCAGAGTGACCTCAGCGGTTCACCGAAAGCAACGAATACAATTAGTTGAAAAAAAGCACCATTTTAGCTTCAAACATAGCTGAAGAGATGGTTTTAACATCCTATGTTCCTTGCAATAAAACAACTAGGAAACTTCAATCAACAACTGCAATCAATAACATCAAACTGTAGGAAATGAAACGGTAGAGAATGGTACAGAACGGTAGAGAATGGTAGAGAACGGTAGAGAACGGTAGAAAACGGTAGAGAACGGTAGAGAAAAAATCTTTTATTAGTGTGATCAGCCCAAAATAAAAAAATGATAAATAATGGATGATAAATGGCTACAAAAAGTGATACATTTTTGTATCACACAATTAAAAAATATACATGAGAGTAAGGACATTTTCGGTTCGAATGGACGAAGGTTTTTTTGGAGAAAACTGAATACGGAATGTCAATCGAGGAACTTTAAACCCACCGTGAAATATGGTGTTGCCAATGTATTGGTTGTATGGTTTTGAATGGTGTTATAATACGATGAAAGCCAAAAAATACATTAATACTTTTAAGACAAAATCTACCTGCCAGTGTCGAAAAATTGGGGCTTAAGGATAATCCTAAGCGTACTGCTAACAGAATAAAAGAATGCATATTGTATAATGTTTCAAAGCATCCCTGATATGCTCTATATAAATCTAAGTACCCAGCAAATTTAATTGAACATTTATGGCATTTGTTAGATCGAAACTGAAAAAAAAACTAAATTTCGGAGAATATGTTGATTGACGAGTGGGAAAATTGGGTTTAAAATAACTTTGAATCTGGTGTCTTCGGTGCAAAGAAGATTATAAGCATTAATTAATGCAAATGGAGTGATGACTAAATATTAAAATGTTTTAAATATATAAGCAACAATTTTAAAATAAAAAACAATTATGATAATACTTTTTTGGCAGTATAAAAATGGCATGTAAATATTCATATCTCGAGTTTCTTATATTTTACGAGAAATATTAGATATGCCAATATTTTCTTAACCCACTGTATATGGTTAGGTTCAGTCATTAACGTTAATTAGTCTGTTGGGAAGCAGTTTTTGTAGCATTCACCATAGCATTTCAAATATTTTGTTTCCTTAGAGAGGCAAATTATTTATGATATATCCCACATGTTGATAGCTCAATATAAGCCAACTGTTCCACAGTAAATTTTTTGATTCCCTGATCTTGCGCAGTCATTTGATGTTTTTCATTGATGTGGTACCAATACGAACGCTCGCAAATATTGATCGTATAGCGCTGGAGCACAAATACCATGAGCATTCACAGTATTCATGGTATCAACTCAGTAGTGTTATCGAAGCTACCAAATCTTGAAACGTGCCATATCCCTTATAAGGTTAGATATTCTAATTAGAAAACTATTTTCATTATACATTGTATAATTGTTGTATTTATTTTAATTAAAAATATGGTGATTTATTTTTTAAAGGTTTTATAATTTGTAACATTATTTATAGTTTTCTGTGTTGCACACATTCTGAATCTGAATTAATTTATAGGATGGTTTTAGTATAGATCGAAATAGCTCACGTTTGGTGTGATTTAATTGATTTCCGTTGAAAGTTAGGACAGTTTATTTTTTGTTAGTGATGGAGATATGAACCGATTTGAGTATATATACAGAGTATCCGGAAATAACGTCGAAATATTTTGGGAGGTATCTAGGGATTAAAACATAAAAAAGTCCCTATAAACTTACTCCAAAAATCACTTTTTTAAGAGGCTAGAGCCCCTTAAAGGGGGAACTCTGAAGATGGTTTTTGCGCTATATTTTCGAAACGGTTTATGTTAAAATCTTAAAATTCTGTTCACTTCAATAAGTTGGAATGGAAAAACGTTTTTTTTTTGTGTTAATAATTGAATATTTTAGTCAGAGGTGTCACATACAGGGTCGTCTCCTTGGTAAATGCTGTCAACACTTTTTTGTTTGTAATTTGTTTTAATTTTTTAAATCAAATTATTGAATAGCAAATATTTTTTAGGTAATAAACGTTGTCTTATTTCATTTCGTTCTATTTCATAGATCGTTTTCCAGAAAACTGACTTTTTCTAAATCGATGCACGATTACATAGATATTGAAATGCATATCAAAAATTAAGTAGCTAGCACTGTTAATATTTGTCTTTAACGTTCCGTAAAACGGGACCATTTACGCAATAAAGTCAAGATTTTTAATTATTAAACTGCAAAATGGCCCATTATTCCTTCAAAGAAATGGCGAATTTGCATTTTATGTACGGGAAGGCGAATGGGAAGGCAGATGCTTTTCCCGGAAGAGAACTTCTTTGTACAGAAACATTTACAATCCTGCATCGGAGATTATGCGAAAAGGGATCTTTCATGCATTTCAAACATGTCTGCGGAAAAAGTCGGAGCACCAGAATTATAGAAAATGAAGAACAAGTTTTAGAGAATGTAGCAGAAAGCCCAGGAATAAGTGTAAGACGAATTGATGTTCAAGAAGGCATTCCTAAATGTACCGTGTGAAAAACTGTTACAGAGCAAGTTCTCTATCCATATTATTTGCAGAAAGTTCAAGCCTTAAACTCTGATGATCTTCCACAAAGAATCCAGTTTTGCCTATGGCGAAGGAAGCAATTGAGTTTAAATGAAACTTTTGTACAGAACATTCTGTTTACAAACGAAGCTATGTTCACACGCAATATAATGTTTAATTCTCACAACACTCATGTGTGGGCAAAAGAAATTCCACATGAATTTTTCGAATCGGGGAATCAGGACACGTTTTCTATCAATATCTGGGCAGGGATACTATGGAATTTTTTGACTGGATCGTTTATGCTTCTCAACCCTTTATATGGACAACAGTATTTGAACTTCTTGGAAAACCATTTGCTGGGCCTAATGGAAGATGTACCATATAGTTCCGATATGATATGATTTTTATGCATGTGGAGCTCCATTTATCTGCATTTAGATCGGTTATATACAGGACGATGGATAGGATTAGGCACTATTGTTTCTTTCCTGGTAAACTACTTAAAAACTACTAAACAAATTAAATTAATTATAAACAATACAAAACTATTTTAAATCTAGAATTCAATAGCTTTCAATAATTTGTAAACAATACAAAAATATTCCAAAAATAAATATTTAATTGTTTAATTTTTTTAATAATATGAAATTTATATGATATTTTTTCTTTTCAGGTAAGAAATTAAGTTCAGAAAATATCCTTAGAATTAACCTGTCATAGTGGTAAGTGAGGAAATTATTTTAAAAATAATTATTAATGTTAGGTAATGTAATATTTTTAAAATGTTAACCTATTACAAATGTATATATATATATATATATATATATATATATATATATATATATATATATATATATATATATATATATATCATCATCATCAGCAGCCTGTATCGATCCACTGCAGGATAAAGGCCTCTTCAGCATGCTTCCAACTTTCACGGTCATGGGCTTTCGTCTGCCACTCGGGTCCAATATACTTAACGATGTCATCAATCCATCGTGCTTTCGATCTTCTTCGCGGACATTTGCGATCAAGCGGTATCCACTCCAGGATTGCCTTGGTCCATCTGTCGTCCCATCGCCTCGCTATATGGCCTGCCCATCTCCATTTCAATTGCTTTGCTCTTCCAATGATGTCACAGACTTTTGTTTGTTCCCTGATCCATACGCAGGACTTTCTGTCTCGTCTTGTAATGCCGAGCATACTTCCATTCCCCTCTGTGCCACCCGAAGTTTTTGAATTGATTGCGATGTGAGTGTCCAGGTTTCACTTCCGTATATCATAACGGGTAAAACGCACTGATCGAAAACTTTTCTTTTAAGGCAAAGTCTGCTCTTAAACACTATGCCGAGCCTACCAAATACCTAGCAGCCACATTTAACACGCCGTTCCACCTCCCAGACGGTATTCCCCTCCATTAAAATCCTCTGCCCAAGATATATAAAGCTGTCCACAATCTCCAAATCCCTTCCTAAAACTGAAATCCTGTCCTGAGCGAAGTTATTGAACATAAGCTGACTCTTTTTCAGGTTTATTTTCAAGCCAAATGGTTCGCCAGCCCTTTGCTGTTCTTGTATGCGTCTTTGCAGCTAGTCTGGGTCTTGTGAAATGAGAATAATATCATCTGCAAATCTAAGATGTTTTAAGTTTGCACCATTGAGCTTTACACCATCCTGTTCCCAATCCAGTTTACGGAACACTTCTTCAAGGCCAGCCGAGAAAAGGATAGGCAATATTGCGTCACCCTGCCGTACACCTCGTTCTACATTAATTCCCACTTCAAGATCATCAAGGTGAATTGTGGCTGTAGCTCAATCATATATCGATTCTAATAGGTTTACATAGACTCTCTCTACACCTTGGCTAAGCAGTGTATCCATTATTACATGCTTTGAGATGGAATCAAATGTTTTTTCGTAGTCGATAAAAGTCAAGCACAGTGGCATGGTGTATTCGTTGTGCCTTTCTATGACCTGTTGTACAACCTGGATGTGATCCATTGTACTGAATTCACTTCTGAATCCTGCTTGTTCTCTTGGTTGTGCGTTATTCAGTTTTTTTAATATTCTTTTAGAAATTATCTTAGTGAAAACTTTGTACATTACTGATAGAGGATAGGATATATATATATATATATATATATATATATATATATATATATATATATATATATATATATATATATATATATATATATATATATACATGAGTATTGGTTAGGAAACCCCACCCATCATTGGAGGGTACATGTTTCGTTTGTTGGTGGTTAGACTCATCAGAATAGAGAGGCCCTCTCCATTCTTGGCTTGGACTTATTAGTATAAACTTAAGACAACCCCGAAATAAAAAATCAGGAGCTGTGAGATTCAGAATGTGACCAATATGGAGATTAGATTTGAATTTTTAAAGATTAATTGAGTATGGAAATATTCATTCAAAAGCGTATTTATAAGCCTAAAGGCTTCTAGTAGCACCTTGCTCAATCCCATAGACCTCAGCGTTTATTTGATTGAGGCAATTACAAATTTTCAAGCATATGCCAATTGCGCTAGACGTTTATGGTTTCGGCTCGTTTCATTCAATTTGAGGAAGTTTGTTACTATGAAGACCTCTTTCTTGAATTAACTGTGGATTTTCGGTACTTTTACTAACGCGAATTTTTTTGTTTACATTAATGAATTCGCTAGAAATCATAACCGTACAAAAACATCACGACCATAAAAAAATTCAATTACTGTAAGAACTTACACTAGTTGGATTTTTGTATGGATTCATATGGAATCCGTGTTTGATTGCTTTTTTTATAAATAGGCTGTAAGAACCGTCGTTTTAGTTCCAGTTGAGCAGAATGCTAGGTTGGTGTTCCTGGAGCTTTCCAAACATTGTTCCATACACCTCTCCAAACACAGTTACAATGTTCGTAGTCTTTCTTGTCTTCTAGTTTTCTGTTTTGTCTTCGAATTTTGGTTACCAATTTTTGTATTATTGACTCGAAAGGAGCGAAAGGAGGAGAATTTAAAAATTTGATGACATTGAAGCTGAATTAAAAAGTGCATGACGCTGAATTTTCACAGCTCCTGCCTGCTATTCTATCTCAGCCTAATCTGAAACATAAAACAAAAAAGGAAAGTTTAATTTTAAAATAAGCAGAATTTGAAAAACATTCATATTAATGAATTTTTACTAAGAAAATAAATGAACAACTCTTATTAAAAGATCAGTTATATAGCATTTTCATGAAAGCATATTTTAATGTATGCTTAAATATTTAAAACATTTCCTCTTTCAAAAATGAACACAACTTGACATGTATAAAGCAAATAGAAATATTTTAATTGTTTGACAAGTAATAGCGACTAAAACTAAAGCTCTCACGAGAACATGAAATATTATCTGTCATATTTAAAATTCCCTTGCATTTTTCGAATGTAATCTACTTTTTAAAAAAATGTCTTTTACTCATTCTGAAAATTATACTTACAAAAACCGACTTAAAGAAGATATATAATTCACTGAGAGTTAAAATATTCTCTTTACGCTCTCCTCATTTTAAAATATCTTTGTTCGTATTGTTATGTAGGGTTGTACAGAAAGTTCGTAAGGATATTTGTAAGAGCAAGAGAATCGCAAATAGTTTATATAAATATGCATTAAGATTATTATGTAATTACCATGAATATTTACAGCTTTTTGCAAGGGTTGTGATAGATCCATAATGCCCCTTTGCCAATAATTAGGATGTTTATTATTATATATAAAGACTTACCAACAAAATCTTAACTAATAAGTTCATTTTGACTAGTTTTTCCTTGTTATAGTAATTTTTTCTTTGTTTGTTCGTGCAATTTCTAAACACTCTTTTTTCTGACCAAGCTTTTATTTATTGAAAGTTAGGTATTTTTTGAAATTTTGTTTACATTATTTTTTTGTTTTTATTTTTTTGATCTGTCAATGGATTACTTAATTTGGTGTATATATAAACGGATCCGAGTTTGAATGGTTTATTATTATTGTTATTATTATTATTATTATTAATAAAGACAAATATTTCTCAAGCCTAAGGTATAGCTTAAAAATACAAAAAAAAAACTATTACCCCGGAAAACTTAAGAAAAGCGGCAAATGTAATGGGACACATTGCCCCAATTGTACTTATAAGTGGGATAATATGTCCCATTGCTATTCAGAAGCCTTTAATACAAAATATAATAAAAATGTAAAAAAGTCATATACTTTCAAGGTAAACAAAACTCAAGAAAAAATAATTAATTACATTAATTACCTTATACAATATCATATTTGTAATACGTATTATAATTAACTATGCCATGGAGTAAAGCAATTTGTATACAGCGAAATGTTTCATGCTGAATATATGTACCTGGTCCTCTTATCTTTTTAATCCAGGGCACATTTGGTGCATCTTAGCTGGCTAGAAGTTGAAACTGGCATATGATATGCAATGTTCATTAGAAGTTGCCTCTTGAAGTAGGCCCTCTTTGATCGAGGACTACTTAATCCACTAAGCTTTCTTGTAATTTTATCACTCTGACGTCAGAACAAGTACAATATGGATATTTTCAGCCGCTGCCATAACAGATTTAAAAAAAAAAATCATTAGTGGATCTTATGCCGAAGTCGTAGACCTGAACTCAGTGATCTGCCAAATCTACCCCTCTATCATCTACATCCCAAACATCAATTTGAATCAGTGTAACTCGGTCATTGAATGGTATTCGTACTTCTAATTTAGAATGCTCAGGAATCGTATGTTTTGGAATAAAATCTTCAGAAGGCTTTTCCCAAATAATTGAGTTTCTAAATGACTTACATTGGTTCACATTTGTTGGTTCAGAATCTTCACTTCGTTCTTCATTTTCCACACCATCAATATCAGTTTCTCCATTTGAACTTGTGTTTATCTCGTTATTGGATGGCACATATTTCGATTCTGTTGTGGAATCTTCTTCATCGGTCAGCTCATCTAGCGCTTCCAACATTTCATGGTCAGTCATTCTTCTTCTACTGATCCTAAAATAATACATAACATTGCAGTGAAATTTGTTTGTTTTAATACCAGTGGGATATAAAGTCCCAGTAAAAAATACAAATGAGACATTACAACAAAAACACTCAACACAACAAAATTTTTACTTGCCTAATTTATGATATAAATATACAATTTATTTAAAAACACAAAAACTTCAGTGTACATACGAAATAAACAGATAATAATAAGATATAAAAATATAGAAAACACATTTATTTTGCAAAAAAATGCACAACCGGTTCAACGTACTGGAATCGGGCAACTAAAATGTCAAATGATAACACAATAATAGCGTATCAAAGTCAACCGCTGATTTAACATAATTGTATATACTTCAAATTATCAATGGTACGAAGAGAACCGCAGTTTGAATGGGTCTATATCCTACCGGTGCCTAAATATATTTTCTCTGGGATACATTGACCCATTGGTAGTCAAAGGGTTAAGGCATCGAATTTATTTGAATTTAAATATATATGAATATATATATCCCTATTCTTGACAGGAGAGCATATGTCGGTACCCTGAAAAACCTGAACATCGAGAGGCGAAACATATGCTTTACAATTAAAGGGATAGTGGAGCTCGTCTCCAGTCAGGCAGGCACCTAACTATAAATGTTATATATATATATATATATATATATATATATATATATATATATATATATATATATATATATATATATATATATATATATATATATATATATATATATATATATATATATATATATATATATATATATATATATATATATATATAACATATATATATATATATATATATATATATATATATATATATATATATATATATATATATATATATATATATATATATGTATGACCAAAATAATGAACAAATTAAAAATGCGAATTTTGTCAAGTGATCGAGCAAATATCTATAATTGACTGTGTGAATTCGTAGTAGGCTGGGTTTAAAGTTCAGATTTCAGTTGATTATCTTAAAAAATATGACCCAACTGGTATGACTGTGCAAACATTCAAATTTGTATTCCTTCAAATAGCAAACATATGGGGGTGTCTTCATCTTTAATGCAACACACTAATATATATATATATATATATATATATATATATATATATATATATATATATATATATATACATATTTTTCAATTATTTATAACATTAATTACTTATTCAATTACAGTAGACAAATAAATGTTTATGTTTATTTGACACACTCAGGTTAATAAAAATAAACATTGAAGCCTAGTATAAAAACTCGTTAAACAACTACAACCTCTCAGCTGGCTGGTGAGTGGAAGTTATGCTTGCTGCATAATTAATATTATATTCGTAAAAACATTATGTAAATATTTTAAAATAATGTGGTTAAATTTTACTGTTTTCATATTTCCAATTTTGAAATTAACACAATATTTCAAATATTTCAATTTACTGAAACGAATTAACATATACATAAACATAGAGCGTAAAAACATATTAATTATTTAAATCTTTTACATTTCATAACTGAAAAAAAAAACGAATATTATAATTTTAGTCATAATTGTAATACTCTCAGATATTTCGAATAGAATCTAGTCTTTAAAACTCGTTAGAATGTTTTCGTTTAGCTAACTTCTAAAGTTTAAGTTGTATTAAAACACAAAGACAAACCTAAAACGTAAATGAGGTAGATCAATTACTCTATTGGAACCTTTGATGTGAAACACTCAACTTGAAGAGATTTACCACTAAATTTTTTCTCCTTTATTTGGGTTTTTCGCCACTGTCTAAAACTCAAAAAATATCAAAACTACCTGTTCTTATTTAAAGGAAGAATCACTTCAATTTAAAGAAAGAATCAATAAAACCCAAATAAAGGAGAAAAAATATATGAACACGCCACAATCATTTAGACATTATTTACCACTAAACACCAAATCACTTTTTTCAACTGCTCGACGCACGTTTCGCTAACCATGTTAGCATCATCAGGAGATTATTTAATCTCAGATTAAACAGATTAAATTATCTCCTGATGATGCTAACATGGTTAGCGAAACGTACGTCGAGCAGTTGAAAAAAAGTGATTTGGTGTTTAGTTGTAAATATCTTCAAGTTTAGTAAACAATGTACTTAAAACTGATTTATGATTTTTGAGCGTTCGTTATTTTAAAATGTCTCAGCTCATAGTTATTCCGAATAGATTAAGGAACCTTAATAATAATTTCAAAATGCTTATACCAGCTTATAAAGTTTATACCAGCCACGAAGATATTTTGCATTATCAAAGAATACATTATCATTGTCATAACTGAAATATTTGAACATATATATATATATATATATATATATATATATATATATATATATATATATATATATATATATATATATATATATATATATATATATATATATAAATACATTAAAATTGTTGTTAATTTTGTATGATTTTAAAAAGGATTGAGTATGAAATGTATGCATTTGTTAATCTAAAGATAACATATAAGTTATATGAGTATGTGTTGTAAACTTTTCTTTACCATCTCTTCATGTTGTTAACATCAATGGTTTCTCTGAAAATTTAGTATATAGGATTATTCCAAAAGAAAATGTAGAAAGATATTTCATGAATTTTTAAAGTTTCAACAACAGTTTTTAGTTATCATATATTAATCCCAATTTTCACATGAGATTGATAAAATAGAGGAACGCTGGGCGAATCCTTACACTTTTTTGTTAGGCATATATCTCAGACCCCAGATCGAATTTCGAGGCAAGTAATATATCATTTTAAAGGTGGATTCTTTGCGCAAATTTCATACATACATACACTTTTCTACGACCAATACCATGGAATCTCTATCGATTTTTCTAAAGTGTTCAAGAAATGGCATTTGAAAAAGTACGGGGCGAATCGTTACACTATACCGAGTGAATCGTTACACCGCCATTATCTCCGTTTTTATGCCAAGTGACATCAAAATGAGTATAGACAAATAATGTTTTACGTTTCTACTTTAAGTTTATTGAAAATAATATTCACGTAATTTCTACGTATTTGACACTAGCAATTATGGCTCTACGTTGACCAATGCGACGCTGTTTAGTACGAGGTGCTACTTTTAGATACGGCCGCCCAATGGTCTACAGCAAGTCTGACACACAGCCACGAGGTGTTGATAAGCCCAGTGGACGGCCATCTTCCATTTCAACATCAAATTCATTGGCCTGACTCTAAAGGCTTTCCATGAACTGGTTAAGAGAAAGTTCAATATCAATTCAATATCATGGATTTATTGAGAATATCACCATCATAAGGTTTACCTGTGGCATCACTTGGCATAAAATCGATTTCTTGAAGAATCTGTTGGTCGAATAGGCAAATTTTAGATGCACAGAAACCAGATTTTATATTGACTTCAGTGGCGCCAAATTCGAGAGCACGTGCGAAAACTAGTGGCAAATCTTAGATTTATATGACAGGGCCAGGATTTTGTCTAACCCAATCTTTACATAATCGGTTAACAGCGGTTTTGAAGGGATTGAACATGCTTACATTGACAAAGGCATACTTGGTTACGGCCACAGTGGCTAACAACTCGATCAGGCTGATGGACTGTTGTTAGACATGTTTCATTCATATTCCAAATGTATGGCGCAAAATTCACTTTTTCAGCAACTTTTTCATAGAGTTTGGAAAACAATGACACAATTGGTGCATTAAAAACGAATGCACGTGCCACACTGCTTGCTTAATGGATAAGCCAATTTCAATGCTTTGGAAATTTGGAAAGTTAATTGTCGAGTCTCCATTGCCGTAATGCCGAAAAATATGTCCGGAGTATGCAGCATATATTTTATATATTCTATACATTCTGCAACTCAACTGGAGTTGTGGTTGTTGGCTCAGCTGATTGAGGATTGAGGATCTAAACAAATATAGAAAATTGACATTTAGAAAAGCTAATTATATTACAATACTTTTTTGTGAAGTTCTAATGGTGAAATTGAATGATATAAATTTATAAATAATTATTTTGCAAAAAATAACAAAAAACGTATTTTATTTCTCACAATTAAAACCAATAAACAATAATTTTAAGAAATTAAATTTATTATAAAATTTTATGGAATTTTTAATTTTAAAATCTGCGACAAAAATACTATCGAACAACTAGAAATCCGTTTTACCAGGCTAGTAAGAAAACTCCTAAGCCACTATGAAATATTCCTTGCATGATGTATTGCAGAGATTAAATATTAGAAAAATTAATATCAAATTTTTTCAACACAAATATTGATACCAATATTGGAAATATTCGACAATAAATGTTTTGTTGTTTTGTTATTCATTTTTGTACATACAAATATTAGCCTATTAAGTACTTACTCTTGTACTGCACCGTGATTCTACAACCAAACAATTAAAATATGATTATTTAAAACACAATCTAATTTAAAACCCATTAAAAT
Organism: Cosmopolites sordidus; assembly: GCA_031761425.1. Classification (NCBI taxonomy): domain Eukaryota; kingdom Metazoa; phylum Arthropoda; class Insecta; order Coleoptera; family Curculionidae; genus Cosmopolites; species Cosmopolites sordidus. The sequence continues at coordinate 529,138 of JARFXV010000535.1, forward strand.
ACATTTAAAACACAATTGGCGTCACCAGTCTGGAGCAACACGTCACTAGCATGTCGGTGACGCGAACCCATAAGTTTTGCCCCTACCGAAAATCACTCAAAGCGGCTAAGAAGTTTTCACTTCAATAATACTACAAACTAAAGAATATCCATTTCTTAGAATGTTAACAACAACACGGGTCATACAAATGGCTTTACATGCTTAAGGAATGTTATAACTCAGGACTGTGTGCCTATAATCAGAAAATTATTTTTTCATTTAAAAGCTATTGAAACATAAATAAAAGAAACATACTTTCAATCAGGGAAACCTAAAAATAACACTCAAAACTAGAAAAGTTTGGTAACTAAATTATGAATTCAAGAACACAAAAAACACGTTTTGTTCTGTCTAGCATCTGTACTGGAAAGTGAAATAATGTAGAACCAATAATGAAGCTCGAAAAGACGAAAATATCATTTTTGACATTTGGTGTTACCGTTTACGAGATATCGTCGTGTAACGATTCGCCCCGTCTAACGATTCGCTCCGGGTTCCCTTATTTAAAAAATTAACGCAAATTAACAAATTGAATTAATTAAAAATCTATTATTTATAACAGTTATTGAGTAATCCTAAAAACAACATTCCAGAGAATGAAAGTTCGGGGCTTCATGACATAAAATGATTGTAATCATACATACAGATCACTCATTTAATCCTATAACCCACGTGCCTAGTGATTTATTTAAACTTAAGAACTTAAATTTGTTTATGTTAAATTATTTAAAGTTCGTATCATTTGTCACCAAAAATATTATTAAGAATTGTCCTAGATCTGTCATAATAAAGCAATGTGTAAGATATTTACACGGATTAGTTTCCGTACTTTCTGGCCAACAAACATATTTTAAAAGCACCTATTCGAGGCTTTTGGTTATTTAAAAGAAATAATTTTCGTTGTTTGCATTTCATAAACATTTTTTCCCTAAAAAGTCTATGACATACGCTTCTCTTCTTCTTTTTCCCTCCATGGCATCTACTCTGGTGTGTGTAACTGTGTATATAATTCACAGAAAAAGATTATTTATAAAAGCGACAAAAAAACCAAAAAAAAAACAAAACAAAACAATTTTTATCCAACTATTCTTGGATAAAAAACCGAATTTGCATTTCTAAACAGAATAAAACAACACTTTTACTACTATCGCTGCAAAGTAAAAAATTTGTTTTATTCGGACTGTGTAAATATCTTGTAATTATCCAAAAACATTTTTCACTGACCGCCCATTTTCATAAAGTAATTCAACAATTTTAGCGCGTTGTTGTATTGTGTACGACTTCATTTTTGGATAAAATTGGATAAAAAAATAGATCACACCTTGGAACACTTTTAATTTATTAATTATCTTGAATGTACTAAAGCTATTAATTTTTTTATGCTCTAATAGATGCTTTGGACATTTACTTTAGGTGAAATAATTAGACGAAATTATATAACCAATAAAAAATAATCATTTTGTTGCGACCCCTTTGGGGTATCTTGGAACATGCCTGGGATACGTTGGAACAATTTGTAAAATCACCGCATAAATTATTATTTTTTTCATTTATAACTTTTATTGTCATTCAGATTTTGTTTATAATTAAGTCTTAGATATATTAAGAGCTTTCTTAGAAAAGGAATACTAAATATTTTACTTTTAAAATTAGATAGTATGAACAAAACTATCAATAATAATACTTATTTTAATATTAAATTAACAAATCTTGATCAATTGATCAACAAATTGAAAGCATACGATCATACTTTTTCAAACAAGCAGAAACGTTGGAATTACATATAATGATATGTCAGATCGATGTGTTAACGCCACTGTAATTGAAAAAAAATCTGGTCCAAAGCAATGCCAATACGGATCAAGAAAAATTGCAATCATGAAGAAAAAAATCCCTACATGGAAGACATCTGAATGAGGTCAACACCCTTGTCAAGAACAAGTCGACATATTAGCGTCGAACTACTGGCTGACTGTAGAATTGATGTTCCCCGAGGGATTTATATTGGCAATCCAAGATCAGATTATTGTCACTAGAAAATACTTTAAATATATTGTTCCAGATGCTGGTGTTGTGGACAATCAGTGTCGATACGGATGTCCGATCTCCGTAACCATTCAACACATTACTGGACAACACATTACTGGAGGATGTATGTTTGCGGCTATCGATTATAAAGATAGGCACAATGCAATCGCAAAGATTCTGCACCAGGAACTTGCAATAAAGCTGCAGCTGTCAAAAGAGATAGTTCCATATTACAACTACAATCTCGAACCTATTCTTAAAAGCAATAATAATAAGATTTATTGGGACCGTACTGTGCTCACTGAGCGAAGACTGGATCACAACAGGCCCGAAAATTATTTAAACGCCCTCTATTTATAGATGTGAAACATAGAAGAGAAACATTCAGAAATACCAGGAACTTTAAGAGCAAGTTAAGAAACTATGGGGCATGAAAAGTATAGAAATACTTCCCATAATAATATCAACAACGGATGTTATTGTAAAGAGCCTGCTGAACAACATAAAAGCATTGGGTCTCAACGAGCAACTTTTCAAGCCTACGCAGAAAACTGCACTACTGAGAACAGCGAGCAACGTCAGAAGTTCTTGAACAACTTGAAAACATTGAATAATTCTAGCGTCACCTTGTGGTCCGAAACAGGGAAAGGACCCTCATAAAGCTTAATCCTTCTGATATCTAAGACATTTGGTATAAGCTAATGTCCCCCTTAGAGGGAATGCGAATGCCTTTAGGCTAAATCAAATTAAGTCTCAGTCAAATTAAAGATTAATCTTACGTACTATTAAAAACAATATTATGAAGAACATAGTACTTTTCTTAAGATAACAATTAAATCTTTGAAATCAATATAAAAATATAAAAATTATTAAATCTTTAAAGTTAATAACTTCACTTAAATTTTATTGCAGCTCACACGACTTTTATATTCGTAAACTCAGTTGATTTTTTGACTTTTTTTCTCTACAGTAGCTTTCGAGGCTCCAAAAATTTGGCTTCCATCTCATTTTTTTCTGAAGTGTCTGTTAAACTACGTGACTTTCCTTTTTTCCTTGCTCTCTTTCCTTCTGTTCGTAGTGCTGCTTTCGGCAGAGGCTGTACTAAAGCAGGAGATAAGACTTGAGTATTATTATTGAGTATTATATTTATTAATTTTGAGCTCTCTAGGACATCTATCATAAATTGTGACGAGTTATCAGTTTTCATGTTTGAATGAGATTATTCTTACTCCATATGATATACTAATTGAGTAAAAGCTGACGCAGTTACAGGACGATTTGTAACTTCTGAGCATTGAAAGTCGTCGTTTGTGCAACCCTGAAGTGATATTACTTGGTGTGAATGCAGCATTATAAGCAGAAGTAAAGATTATTGCTAAATGATGAACTGTAATTGTTTTAATGAAGTGCTCCAATGTGCTCTATGTATTTAGTTCAAATCTACCCCATTAGTATACTTTAGATAAACAATTAATTCAAAGTAATTAAATATGCATAACAATGGAATTATTTTTCTTAATCAGAGAGAGATACTTATTGAGAGAGACTCAATAAGAGACTGAGATACTTTCATTTGGAAAATAAATATTTTAGAATCAAGGCGTAAATTCAACAATGTACTGTAGGTTATGTTTAACTTGAAAAATGGAATAAATTTGAAATTCTCATTTAAAAACATTTTTTGTTTGTTTATAATTCAAGACATTCCAAGGTACCCCTATTCCAAGGTGACTCCCTCTTTCCTATATTTTAACATTCTGAAATATACTGGGTATTCCTATTTGTATGCCGGTCAATTTAATTCTTGACATTGTGTAGTCTTGATATTCAAATGTATAGATTACAATCAGTTGAAGTTATTGTGTAACTAAAACATTTCAATTTATTAAAATGAAAATATTTTAACGTTTAAAAAAAGCAAAATCATTTCTTTTTTGATAGACTATTTTATAACCAGTAATAGCGACTAACCTAAAAGCTTTCACAACTCCAAGCAAAGGAAAATGAATATTATAATTCATGTCACATTTATAGTGCTTTCAGATTTTTCCATTAAAATATACACTTTAAAATCCGTTAGAAAGTTTTCGTTTAGTTGTCATGAACGTTACTTAGATACTTCGCATAGTCAACCCTGGAACTAGGTGAGTAATGTATGCTTTTCTTTTGCATGGGCTTTTTAAGTATTTATTAATGAAAATTGTTGAAGATCATATTCAATTTCATGTAAAAAAAGATGATTTGGAATTGAAAATGAAGCGAAAAGTTCAATCACAAAACATGTGAAAACGATATTTATACGTTCATGTCCGTCACAATTGAAAATAGAAATATACATCTGCAAGATATTTTTTTTATATCTGTTAGTGAAATCTTATTAAGAAATAAATAATGTATTATGGCTGATGCTGTTTTTATTTGGATTTATTTCTGTTCTGTCCCAAGTCCGACGAATATGGCACATGTAGAAGTAGATTCTACTATTCAATTCTTCAATTCGAAGAGATTTATCACTAAATACCACATCACTTTATTAAACTTCTTGACGCGTGTTTCGCTAACCATGTTAGCATCATCAAGATTTTATGTATTAAATTTTTAAACTAAACTATGTTCTGTTTATATAAAAACCGTAGGGGAGATCGAGGACAGTTGTGACAAATTTTACGTTATATAGATGAATAGTTAGGATTTATGAGAAAATCGATGAATATCGAAAAACCAACCAGTGTCATAACTCTCCTAATACCGAGTAAGTTGTGACAGAGGTCAAGGTCAGTTGTGACAAATGTGGATTTAGTGAACAAAAGCGAAAAAGTTTGCTATATTTGATGAATAAAACACCATACAAGAATAAAATAGAAATATAACTGCTTTAATCCACCTTTGTTATGCACCAGCGACGTACAATAACAATTTTAATAATAGACAACATTAATATTATTAATTTTAAAATAATGAAATATAGTGCTACTATGGGATCAATTAAGTTAAATCTAATAATCAAAATGATATCAAGCCAACCCAAAATCTACTCCGACAAATAATTATGACAAACATATTGAAGCTCTCCTTTAGACAAGCTTCATGTGACCATCCTTTGCATTCAATACACTGAACCCATTTGTCATTCGGTCTGCTGTTGCCAAAAGGCTGGGGGCCAGATAATCAAAAACAATCATCAACGTTCTCGTCGAATTTATTCCTTTTAGATTTCTTAGGCTTCTTAATTTTTCCGTATTCTCACTAAACATACGCTTTCTTACGCTGGTCACCTTTATATTGATTTCTATAGCTTCAGTTTAATTCTTAACAGGATCATCTATTAAAACTGCAGATTTGATTTTACGTCAATTAGCTTGTTTCCATTTCTTTGATGGAGCTTTTGGCAAGAGTCTAAGAACTTCCGGTGAAAATACCTTGGAGATAATGCCAAAAGGATAACGAAGGACATACTCGTCCTTCGTTATTTATTCCTCTGACAAAAGAGCAATGTCCTCCGATTGCGGTATCCTGGCTCTCAGGCATATTAACAGCTACATTTGGCAAAACGGCTCTTACTTCTGGATGTGCTGCGACATTTTCATTCTGAAATATATTCACAGATAAATTTGGAGTTATGACTTTTGATTCTGCAGTTTTCATAGCTTCTGAAACATTTAAAACTTTCTCTGTTACTGGAATGGTCAAAATACAATCAGTGACTTGACTGGGCAAGAAATCTCATTCTCCAAAAATATTTGTGTTGACAGGCCATGTTCCTGTTTCAGCAAAACCGGCCCTAATATTCCTTGCTGTGATCGCCACATCGAATGCATCTGTCGAATGCATCGTCATCGAAGAGGACCAAAAATTGCACTATACATCGGTTGCAGTTTGTGAGTGCAATGTGGAAGGATGAATGGAATGCAATGAGGAGGGATAATTTTAGTTTCGTTAAAAACTGTTTTCTCAGCAAGTCTCAATGTTTTTCAAAGCCACGTGCGACGAATGGTTATCGAGAAGTAATTTCTCTAGAGAAGTAATACACTATATGTTCTTTTGACAGTCGTACATCAGCCTTGAAATGCTGAAGAAAAAAGTAAAAGTCTTGCATCCATCGACAGGTCCATCACGAATAAAGTGTTCTTGGAAACTCTTAAGCGGAAATTTAAAAATTGGTGGTTTGTAATTATCTAAGGCACTCCCAGCTAAAGCCAGTGTCACCAAAATTCCCCTTTTGGCCGATGTCATGGCGCTGAAATTTACTTTTTCCCTTCGTTGCGCGATAACTCGCCGATTTTTGAACCGTTGTTATTTCGGTCTCATTCATGTTCCATATATCTTTTACCTCAATGGCGTATTTGCTCAAATTACTTGTGTAATTTTCGAAAAACGTACTAACATTAGTTTCATTGAAGCTAATGTTATAATTTTTTCGCCTCTTTTGTTACCAACATATACTTCATAGAGTATTTTCTTCCTCGTCTGTAAAAACCGTCTAACTTTGTTACCTGACAGATAGGGTTTCCCTGTTGTTGAATTCTGCTACAAAGCTTTTTTCTTTTTAATAAACCGAGACAGTGACATATAGTTTAGATTATATGAGTTTGCGGCATTTCGTAAACTTTGTCCCCTTAACGTCATCTTCTCACAGGCCAGTTCATAAATTTCTAAACTAGGCATTCACCTATTCGTCGTTTGCACCTATTGATTTGGCATTCTGAAATAAAAAAAAAAGTTAAAGCTAAAAGCAAAAGAGGAGAATTGTGACACCGTGTCATAACTATTCTTGTGCGAAAGGTGCGAAAAAAAACAGTGCTTCAGTCAAATAATACCCATAACCTTAAAACACTAGGCGGATTAAAATAATTAATAGCATGCAAAATTAGTCACCTAATACGTACGTATCAATTTATAGGCTTACTTCGACATGGTTTTGCAGATCCGCGTTGTACTCACTAAACCGCTCCGCACAGGTCACCGGCGCACAGTGGTATTTTTCAGCAGTTTAGGCGATATAAATTAAAAATGTTTTTTAAAACAAAATTTTAATATTTTTATGTTTTGAAAAATTCTTTAATATTGTAATAATGATTAATTTTTGCTAATTAATCACCTATAGACATATTTATTTTACAATTTATACAAACTTTAATTACAATAAATATAAATAAATCAGTGAAATAAATACCTACTCCGTTTCTAAGTTTTTGCAACAATAGAAAATGACCTATTATACTTCTATACTATTACACTGCTTTAATATTTACTTTTTAATTATTTAAATATTTAGGAATATATTTTAAAAATATTTTTGAGAAAAAAAAAAGAACTTTTTTATAATATGTATTAAGTATTTCTAGTCAGTTTAAAAGTAAAAATATTTACATTCTATAGTAAAAAACATATGTACATTAAGGACTTTAACATTTAAAAAAATTCGTCAATATGAAATTCATTAAATAATATTTGGGAAAATTCCCACAAAAATTCCACTTAGTTTATATTTGGATGTTGGAAAGACAATTTTTAAAAGAAAATGAACTAGAAGTAACTATTTTTTAAATCTTATCCAACAGGGAAATTTCAATTGTCTTTCGAAAAGTTGTTATACATACATATATCTTAAAATTCTTAAATTAAAATAAAAAGTCAAGGTCAAGAAGGTTTATAATTTTAAGAAGATCTGTAGTCTGATAACATTTTTTTTAAATTAAAATTTAGGAAATATGTATGTATGTACCACCTAATGTGTTTTTCGTTTTTCCCAAATATTTTACTCTGAGCTACTATTGTATTTTTGTTCCATTTAAAATCCTCACCTAATAACTTTGACACACATGCTCTAACACTACCTTATTTTTCCTATTTTGATCGCGTTCTGTGACCCATACTTCATACAATTCTCTATTTTGTATTGACAACATGTCTAAATAAAAAGTAGTTTTTAGAAACAAGGTATTTTAAAACGCCTTTAAAAATTAAAAATACATTTTTAGCTTTGTGATAAAATATTAAGAACGATAGGTGCGAACTAAAATGTATATGTATGTTATATCAACTTCTCGACCTCTAGGCCACCTCTAGCTACTACGCGACGCCAACCAGTACGCAATCTTCAAGGTTTTCCTAGTAACAAGATACCCTTAATCTGCAATTCTCGCGAAACCTGATAAACCTAAGCAATATCAACATTAGATCATCCTCCGGAACAGTTAAGCAAGCAATTACATCAGCCAAAGAAACTATCTGGAAGACTTCAACAAGGTTAAGCGTCCGTGACCAATTCTGCCCATACAGCACCTCCGGGACCTAAAAGAAATCCCAGGACTCATATTATTATTCTACGTCTTGCTATGTCAGTTTAAAGGAAGAATTCTTTTACTGTTCTGGAGATATGAAAAACCACCCCTTTCAACCGCCAAGGGTTGATTTTATTATTATTTTTTAAACAGAAGCTTTTTATTTTTTGATATCTTACTTATCGTAAAAACCACAAGGCTCTACCTTTTATCGTTCTCGGGATATGAAAACCCACCCCTTTCAACCCCCCAGGGTTTTTTTTTATAAGAAATACAACTACAAAGGTAAAATTAAAATGCAAAAATTTCCAACTAGAAAAACTTCATTTTAAACAAAATCAAACATAGTCATTTAGATGGCACCCTTCTCCGCCCCCCAACCCCCCCTAAAGAGGGGAAGCTGTACATTTTGTAGTGTTACATTATTATATCACTGGTACTGTAAACGCATATCAAATTTAAAGCTGATTGGGTATCAAAAGCGAAAACTGTTTTGTCCCTAACATAAAAATAGACTAACAAAACAATAACGTGAAGTTAAATAAAACTTTGTAAAAATTATATTTTTAAAAGAGGCGGCTAAGGGTGCCTAAACACATATTAAATATTTAGAAAAATAACCAAATTTTACGACAAAAAATACCTTACCTTAATGTGGCGTAAAGCACAGGTTTGCGGAGCTTGTAAACTTTAAAATACACAATATTTTTGGAACAAATAACATAAATTTTTAAAATGTCCTAAATATCACAAAATTTATCAAAAACTATATAATCAACTTCGAAGTATTTACATAACTGCTCAAAACAATGCACGTTCATGCCTAACCTGGTAGTAAACAACTTAAGCCGCTTATTAAATAGGTCTCGCCAAATTGACTTTCGTTAAATAGCAGCGTAATAGATATTACAAGTTTTGACATTCAAAATGTATTTTGTCTTTATTTAAATAGTCTATTTTATGATTTTAAGTGAATTTCTTGGATTTGTTGATAACATTTTTGCGAATTTTTATCCCCTAAAATGGCTAAAAATGCCACCGTGCGGCGCTGATTACGTCGACCGTTTTGTCAAAAAAATAACAACTACGCGTTGTTGCCAGTTCGCTATCTGTCATAGGTTCCGAGAAATCGACGTTGTCACAACCCTCCTCCGTCTCCCCTACCTAATGAAGAGTGTAATATATATATATATATATATATATATATATATATATATATATATATATATATATATATATATATATATATATATATATATATATACCGGGTTTCTCACGGAAGCCGTTCGTTAGCAGTTTTTGTGCGCCAGTAACTTTCCTTTCATATTTTAAATCAAACACCCACTATATTATTTCTTTTTTGGATTCCTTAGCATGGAAAATTTCATGCTAAGTTCCATCAGATTTCTCTGTACCTGCTTTGAACTGTTTCTTAAATATCTTATTTTCAACACTGCGCCTTTTACCCATTTTCGACTGGGGCTAAGCGCTTCTGTGGTAGACGGAAGCACAAGAATGATACTTTCGAAATCTACATTGATAATTAATTTATCGCATTCAGGATGTCTAAAATTTGATGACAATATATTAATTACAAATTTAAAAAAGTTCGTTCTTTCAAATATGTATACTCCGTATATTATTGGATAATGGATGCAGAATTTGATTCTGCATCGATTCGCTGTAACTTTCCCTATACCTATTTGCAACGGTTTTCTTGCTAATCCAAATGTATTTTTTATCAAAAGCCGATGAAACTCCAAAAGCCCTATCTAGTAAGCCTTGATTTTGATAGGGATTGAAACAATGTTGATATTATGTTAAAGCAGTATCAGCTCACAAATTCGTGAGGTATCTACTTACAGTTTTAGTGATTTTGTTATTTTTTTTATGTACAGGTTATAATGGAGAATAATGAAGAATATTCCAATACTGATTTGTTAAATTTGTTTTATACGCATGGTGAATGTGGAGGAATTGTCAGGCGAACATGCAGATTATTTAACGAACGATATCCAAACCTGCCAACAATGACCCCCGGAAAATTCGGAAGAATCGAAGCTCGGTTTTTGGTAATTAGGTGTTTAGGGCAACACGAAATCCCCTAAAGCCCGTAATAGATAATGAAGATAACCAGGTGAATGTGTTAACTTATTTTCAAGCTTATCCACAGAGTTCAACTCCAGCAGCAGCCCTAGATTTGGGTATTTCAATAGCATCAATCCACAGAATATTAAGAAAACATAAAATGCATCCCTTTTCTGAGATAATTGTGCACGGATTACGTCTTGGTGATGAGGCAAGACGAGTCGAGTTTTGCGAGTTTATATGCATAAAAATGACCGAAGATCCGAGATTTCTTCATAAGATTATGTGGACTGATGAATCAAAATTTAGCAGCAAGGAATTACAAATCGCCGAAATAATCACTACTGGGCACAAGACAATCCATATGTCCTAAGGGAACATAATCCCCAGAACCACTTTAGTTTTCAGTTTTAAGGTTTTTTGTTTAATCATGGACAATAGAGTGGCATATCAACTATACGATAAAAATTTGAATGGGGCTAGATATTTTGCGATACTCAGAGGATTTGTTAGTGATTTCCTAAATGTTCAACCCCCACGTGATATAGCAAACAGTTGGTATGGTCATATAAAACAATTATTGTAATTTAACATTCATTTATTATTGCTTGTAGTTATGTTCCAATTTTATTATTACCTTCTAAATTTTGTTATGTTCCTGTTTTGTTTTCATGTTCTAATTAAAGTGAATTTCTGCGGTTTCAGTTATGTTCATTTTGTTTCGAAAAACAAATGATGGCGATATATTGGTTTCTGCCAAATATCACATTGAGGTCGAGGCCGCATTACGGCTAAACCGCCGTGGTTTTTAACCGCCTGATTTTGTGAGTCAAGAAAACTAATACAAGCGGCCGCACTTGTGGTTTTTTCCCGCTTCTGATTTTAAAACCGTGAAATATGGCTCGCTGGTAAAAACCACGTCACAATTTGTAACCAATAGGACTTATTTAGCAATTTGTGTTGACGTCTTCTTTTTCTATTTCTTAGTACTAGAGCAACAATACATACTGCTCTCTTGAAATCCATCTTCAAACTAGGAAAATCGCAGGCAGTTTCCCGATTTTAATCGCAATGTGTGCGTCTCGAGCGGTTTCGCGATTATAGCGGTTAACCGCTCGCTTTAAAAAACCGTTATGCGGCCTGGGCCTAAAACAGAAAATATGGATTAACAAGAAAACCGTTGAAAATAGGTATAGAGAAAGTTCTAGCGAATCGATGCAGAATCAAATTCTGCCTCCGACCATCCAATAATATACAGATTGTCACATTTGAAAGAACGAACTTTTTCAACTTTGAAAATAATGTAATTGGTCATCAAATTTCGGACACCCTGTATTCGATAAATTCATTGTCAATGTGGATTTCGAAAGCATCATTCTTGTGCTTCCGTCTACCCCAGAAGTGCTTAGCATCAGTGAAAATGGGTAAAAGGCGCAGTGTTGAGAATAAGGTATTAAAATTACTATTGATTGAAATAAATTACTACTGCTTGATATAAATTACTTGTGATTGAACACTTATTAAAATAAGTGTTGAAATTACTTCTTTCAAAATTTGCAAAAGAATCAAGATATTTAAGAAGCAGTTCAAAATAGGTACTATAGGTAGGTAAAATAAAGAAGTTACTTGCGACTTCCAGGATAATCGGAAGGACTATGACCTTGAAATATTTTAAAATGAAAGAGAATTTTAAATAACGCCGAAATCCAAAAAGTTAGAATTCTAAGTTTTTTTTTAACTGCGATTAAGCAAATAATGGTAAAGTAATTTGCTATTATAAGTTGTAAACAAACCCTTCGTCCGTGACTTATGCAAATTTAAATGGTCAATTTTTCATGTTTCCTTTCGACAATGAGACACCGTTGAACAATTCCCCTTCCATCATCGTAAATAATTAATTGGTAAGCCCGAGAAGTTCTCTTTGAAAAGTCGCAACGCATTCCTGCACCAAGGCATCCTAATAATGACGCCGTCTAACACACAGAGGATTGTCGAGTCTCCTGGCATTAAAATTTTATCGAAATACTGTTTTTCCCTTTTCTCGCTTTGCTCTTTCAACAAATGGTCCTCCACATAGGACTTTTTAAAAGTGAAAAAGTTGCACGTATGGAGAAAATGAAAAGATGTCGTTTCGTTTCATTCGTAGATTACAACGAAAAAACTTACGAAGAAAAGTAATAAAATTTCTTGTAGTATTTTCTTGAACTGTAGATAAACGACCGCATCAAAAATTCTCTCTTTGAGTTATTCTAGATTTTAATTAAATTGATAATTTATTGCGTTTGCTTTTATGTGCCGTAATATTTGTTGTTTTTAATGTTTTAAGCGTTTTGCTCTACAAATGTTTCGCCTGGTTAGGGCTTTCTCAAGAGTAGCTTGAACTAATACTAAAGGTTAGACACAGTGTTTCCAAGTATACAGGTAAATTATTTCTTATTTTTTAAAGTCTAGTCTAATTATCCTAAATATCGGCTGGTAAAACCGGGCTATTCAATTACAGTTTGATTTTATCTATTAGCGGGGTGTTTTGAAAAATTAGCTGGTCATTCGTGATTATTATATGACAATTTCTTAAGGATTTTTTATTTCTAATATTTCTAGTAGGTCTAGTAGGTTTACTTTTGTTTTCTGAGTGTAATAACTTAACATTTTTTTTATATCTATAAAATCATTCTTTTCAATACAATGTGTAGACATTTCCGTTTTTGTTTTATTGTTTAAGAGCAGTTTAACAGTTTGTCAATTAATCCTTCTGTGTAGGGGTTGTTTTTTGCTATCTGTTTAACGTATTTAGTGAAGCAGAGTATTTTAGTGAAGAAATCATTAACAGTGTTTCATCGAGGCTTACTTTAAATTTCCTATCATTTTTTCTTTAAGAAATTATCTAATCTGACCCTATAACAGTTGCCATAAATTGTCAGAATAATACTTTTTTATTGTTAGGTTCACTTTTATATAATTTACAAACTGAGCAGTTGCCATTTACATTACTGTTGATCTTCAAGTAGTTAACGTTTAATTTGATTTGACATTAATTGACTGACAATGATTAATTGATTTGACAATTTGATTTGACATTAATTTGATTGACATTGTTTTGAAAGGAAAAGTTTTAACCTAAGAAAAGAGTTAAACTTTTTACTATAAATGCCCGAAAAATATAAATGCGAAAAACCTAAGACATATAAATTGACGCAAATATTTTCAACTTACAATAGTCCGTCACTTCTATTCCCATTTCACAAAACACCATTTAAATAGCAGAGACACAGTGCACACAAACAAAAGGAAATGGAACTTAGTAAGCAAAACTGCAAAGAAAAAGCTTTTTCATTCTTTTTCATAGAGTTCCTGAACCGGAGAGGATCGTCTGGATGGTTTTAAATTTCTTAATTATATGCAGCTGGTGTTGCAATTATTCTTTGCTCCCATTTTACGTCTGGAGACTTGAAAATAATTATTACTGACCATTGCTTAATATTCCAATTTTGTCATATTCTAGGAATAAGTTTATAGGAAGTTGTGTAATTATTTAAACTAGCTGAACTAGTGAAGAAAATAAAATTGCATTCATTAACAAGGTCCCATAAGGAAGGGTTACTTTAAATTTCTTATAATTATTTCTTTAAGAGATTATTAAATCTGGCCCTATTAACAGTTCGTATAAATCATTAGAATAACACTTTCTTATTGTTTGGTTCATTTTTTTATTTTTCAAACTGAGGAGTTGCCATTTATATTACTATTGATCTTTAACTAGTTAATGTTTAATTTGATTTAACATTGTTCTGAAAACCTAGGAAAACTTTACCTCTTCTTTAAAAGAAGAGTTAAACTTTTTCCCTATAAATGGCGAAACATATAAATGCGAAAAATCTAAGACAAATAAATTGTCACAAAGATTTTGAACAAAACACCATTTAAATAACAGAGATGCTGAGCACACAAACAAAACGAAAAGGAACTGTTAAGAAAACACTACAACGAAAAATATTTTTCAGTCTTTTCATAGACTTCCTGAACGGGGAGGATCGTCTCGAGGGTTTTAAATTTCTTAATTATTTGCCGCTCGTGATAAGCGCTCTGCTAGTTATTCTTTGCTTCTATTTTATGTCTGGAGACAAGAATTATTAGTGACCATTGTTTAATATTCCAATTTTGTCATATTCTAGGAAACCACAGTTTATAGGAAGTTGTGTAATTATTTGAACTAGTTGAGGCAGTCTTATAGTAAAATATAAATTTAATTTATTAACAGTGTCGCATCAAGAACGCTAACTAAATTACCCATCATTTTTTCTTTAAGAGATTATCAATTATGACCCTATAACAGTTGGCATAAATCGTTAGAATAATACTTTCTTCTTGTTTGGTTCACTTTTATATAACTTACAAAAACTGAGCAGTTGTCATTTATATTACTGTTATCTATAAGAATGAACAAATCTGACCATATAACAGATGGGATAAATCGTCAGAATAATACATTGTTATTGTTAAGACATGTAGTAGAACGCAAATAGTCTTTACGTGCACTAGAAATGGATCGTTTCTGATTGAAACATGACAAAGTTCGTCGATAATTGTCTAAGCCCTAAATGTTTAAGTCCTAAATATTTTTAATCGCAAAAAATGAACCATGGACTGGAACAAGAGGAAATCTGACGAAGTGAGCTCGGGGCCGTGTGCTAGGTGAGGGAGGTGTTCGAATAAGGTAAGATTATCTTGCTGCAGGACTTTTTACGGTACAGCTCTTTGGCACCATTTCTAAGCCTCGCAATTATTTTTAACAATAGTGTGAGAATACTCCTAATTCTCCTGAAAGTTTTCTAGTGCTTGTTCTAGGATCTTAGGAGTCACAGAGACTGTGGATGGCCTGGTCTGGTCTTCCACTGCCTTCAAAACTCATGTGTTCCTCGCGGTACTTTTTAATCCAAAGCAGTGAGGATAATGCTCCAATTTCATGTCTTACAACACTTTTTTTAAAATTTTTCAATGAAATAGTCAACTGAATATTTTGCAGTGGAATTACTTTAATGTTGAAAGAGGAATCTTTGTCGGGGCAAAACGTTGAAACTGAAGTGAACATCTGGGAATAATCCGTTATTTATAAACAAAGGAAAAACGCAAATAATTTGTTATATCCTAATACAACATGGGTCAACCTGGTCGTGCTCTTTTATATCCTGCTTAGTTTCTTTAGTATACTAAGCACACTCAAAATTATGAATAAATAATAACACATACAGTTCCTACATACATACACATACATTCCATATGAATTATGACCTTCACTGATACTTAGGTAGCTTCTTATCTCTCGTGTCCAGGTTCCGAACCTCAGTTTCCTAAGAGTGGAAAGTTTTTGCATATCTAAAATATTGTGTAAAATCTAGTGGATGTAAATTTTACTGACGATTATCGTAGCAGTTTTTGGGCCTACCGAGTATTCATCGTCTTTAATAAGTGTACGACCACGTTTACATTCAGCAGCTAATTTTTAAACTATCGAAAACGAAAGAGAAGAATCCTTTAAAGCCGAATTTAACAACAATCGGATATACAACAACCTTATTGTATATCCGTCGGGGTTAACTTGTTAAAAACTGAGTATTTTATAACAAATCGAACTTCAATTTTATCCAGTTTTCAGAAAATATCGAAACTGGTTTTCTTTCGAGTATTCGCAACTAAATGCAATTGTCTGAAATTTGAAATACTTCATCTAAGGAATGATAGTTGTCAAATATGAGAGTGATTTGGTCATTCTAGCTCTATGTTAGGTCATTAACTTTTCTAAAGACCCTCGTAAATGTCTTAATTATGTTCAGTTCATGAGGAACACTCCGCTGGTTTTTCTTTGCCTATACTTTTATCTCCAGCCTTGAATATAATTATTGCTGACCATTGTCAAGTGTCTTAATTTTACTGCACTATAGAAAACTACAATTTATCAGCAAGCTGTCGATTTTTTCGACTTCAATAAACCGAAGATAATTGTGCACAAAAGGCTAGTAACATTATCTTTTTCATTGTTGTCGGAAATGCTTGAGGAATTTTGATAGTGAATCAGATCTTAATTTTAAATCGAAAAAAGTCGAGTTTCCTTTTCATAAATGTGAAAATTAATTTTATTAGAAACTGTAAAAGATACTTTATTAAAGATGAAGAGTTAATATTCCCGTTCTTTTCTCGATCTTTCTTATAAAAAGCCTCAGTTTTTTTGTAACTGTACATAAAAATACGCGTTTGAAAATTTTTATTCCTCTTGAATAACATAAAAGGAGAATATTAAAATAAGACAAACGACAGATTTACAAGAATATTTTTATTGTACCTCGACTTTTTTACATTCCACAATATATCACTTAAATAACTGAGGCTGTGGGCAACCAAACCAAATAAAACCGAAACTAGTAATCCCACACTGGAAAGAAAAAGTTTGTTCAGTCTGACTAAGAGACTTTCTCAACGAGGAAAATCGTCTTGAAAGTTTTGCATTTCTTTATTATATTCAGCTCATGACGAGGGTTCTTTTAGTTTTTCCGTTTATATCCGGAGATTTGAAATGAGTTATTACTCACCATTGTTTAATATCTCAATTTTGCCGTATTCTAGAATGGCACAATTTATCAGAGAGTTGTTGTCTATTTATTTAAACTTGTTTAGGTAGAAATATTACCGTGAATAAAAGGCATGCAGAAATTGCTAAAACATATTTTTATAAATTTTAGTAATAAATTGGGTTTAATAATAAAAAGGAAATATTTATATGTACATGATGAGGCAGAGAAAACTGCTATTTTTTATATCAAATATCATTCGCATCCCTCCAAGTCTCTCCCGACTAGTTCCACTGAATTTGCAGCATCATAAAGGATCTTTTTAATTGAGCGTTTTTTTAAAATTTTTGAATAAAACTTAGAATTTACTTTGATTTCAAAAAACTTTTTATTGATAATTGAAGCATAGTGTATGACATTTAAACCCTAAGACATTATCTGCCAAATGACCACCTCTTGGAGAGCCACAGACGTCCACCCTTTTGTCATATTTTTGGATGACATTTGTGCATAACATTGGACCTTTCTCACCAATGACTCGAATAATTTCAACTTTTAGTTCAGGTATCGAGTGTAAATTGTTCTTATAGACCTGGCTTTTCACGTAACCCCAAAGAAAATAGTCTAATGGTTGTCCTATATTGAGTGGCAATTAACATCACCGTTTCTTGAAGTAACTCGCCCAGAAAATTTTTCTCTGAATAAATCAATTGTTTCATTAATAGAGTGAGGTGTAGCACTATCCTGTTGAACTCACATATCCTCCAGATTAATACTATTCAATTCAGTACACTATAATACAGTTATCATCTCACGATTTCGAATACCATTCACAGTTATAGTTTCACCACCAGCATTTTGAAAGCAATACGGCACAATTACACCTTCTGACCATAATGCACACCAAACAGTGACTCGTTTAGGATGTAAAGATTTTTCATGCATCAATCGTGGATTTTCCTTACCCCAAATGCGGCAATTTTGCTTATTAACATATCCACCAATTTCAAAATGTGCTTTATCTGAAAAGATGATTTATTGAAAAAAATCATTTGTTTGTTCTTTGATCAATGCGCTACGTTTTGAATGGTCCTGTGCCTTTAATTGCTGTATTGTTTGAACCTTATATGCCTTCAGAGTTAAATCCTTTCGTAAAATACGCCATGTTGTGGATTCACTGAGTTCAAATAGTTGTGAACGTCGACTAATGGAAATTTCTGGGACATCAACAACACTTTCACGTACCAAATCAATTTGGTTTTATAAGCGTCCACTTCAACTATATATTGCTCTTTTTTTATCTTCCACCGAACCAGTTTCTTGAAATTTTTGAATAATTCGATTGCTAATGCTTTCAGATGGACGATTGCCCAAACCGTAAATGTTACGTAATTTTTTAAAAACATTTTTTACTGAATGCTTATTTTTATAAAATAATTCAACAATTTTAGCACGTTGTATAGTGTACGACTCCATTTTTTCTTATAGATATCATACAGTACAAGTACAAGTTTTAAATATAGTAGATTTTTAATTTAATCTTAGTTCGTTTAAAATGAATTTAAAAGTATCGGTTATCTTAGTTAAATACGATACTATTTTGTTTTGGCGCAATTTTGTTTTTTCGTCATATTTGTGGCAGTTTGGGCTTGGCTGATATCTAGGGAAGAGGTGTCAGTTTTGTTATGGATAAATGCACGATAAAAAATACAGTAAAGATATTGAAATTTACATTAAAAAAAAACAATTATTGTAACTCAACGTGAATTGAGATCCAGTGGTCTAGCAATAGTGCGTAGCGTTGTAAACATTGCACAGATGGAGCAAAGTGTGGAGACATTTTCAGAAACGTCGATTCAATAATGTGTTGCACAACTGCAAATTTCTTCACGCAGATTACGCCGAATTTTGAGAAGTGCACATTTTTCCTTATAAAATTCAAATTGTTCGAGACCTATTGTTTGCAGACAATAATAAATAATTAGAATACCGTAATGACATCGTAATCCATTTTCGTAAAATTAACAATTTGCATGCAAAATTAACCATGTCGATTAACCTCATTTTCATCTAAGTGATCATATAAATAAACACAATATGCGTTTCTAGGCAAGAGAGAATCCGCGTTACATCCTTGATTAAAAAGTTCTCGGAATGACCACCCTGTGTCGCTCTCAGTCACCCGATTACGGTTCTGTTTTTTTTACTAAGTTGCCACATGTGTCATTGACATTCCCACAAATTTCAGCGTCAGAGCCTGACACTTGTAAAAGTTACGCCGTCTTGAGTACATCTGTCTCTGTGCTTGTTTTCGATATTTACAATTTAAAAAATGGAATTGCGTTTTCAACGAGTTTGTATAATATTTTGCGTTAAAAACGGATTAAATGGTGGGAGGACCTTGGAAATGTTGGAAAAGTGTTTCGGTAACGGTAAAAGAAAACAGTCGTTTATCAGTGGCCCGAACACTTCAGAATTGGTCAAATACGGCAATTTTACCGTCAGAGAGCTATCGGAGGGCTTGAACATTGCTTATGGATCGATAGTTTACATGAGACGTTTGCGTATGAGACGTTTGCATATGAGACGTTTGCGTAAAGCAATTCGCCAAAAAAGAAAGGATCTGTGGGCAACCAATTCGTGGATTTTGTACCACGATAACGCCCAGTCGCACAATACTGTCATTATCCGCGACTTTTTGACCAAGAATGGAATGAATACCATCCAACAGCCACCAAATTTACCTGATTTGGCTCCCTCCAAAAAAAACCTCTACGGGAAACATGTTTTAGCATCCGAGAGGAGGTATAGAAAAATCAATGACGGCTCTGATGGCCATATCTAATTCCGAGTATAAAAAATGTTTCGAGCATTGGATCAAGCGCTGGCATAAGTGCGTTACAGCCCATGGAATTACTTTGAAGGGGACAATATGTAATTTTGATGAAAAAACGTGTATTTTGGATTTTCTGAATAAATTCCGGGAACTTTTTGATCAAGGTGATATCAAGTTAAAGTTATAGCTCAATTCAGCGATATTTAAGCTCAAAACATCATTGAGCCAGATTTTTTAAGGCGATAGTGGCAATGCCTTTAAAACTTTCTGGTGTCTCGGTTGGAAATCAAGGACTGGAGAATACATGGTTACAGCAAGATGGTGCCAAAGCACACATCTCTTGTGAAACATGTGAAAAAACATTTTCCTAGTCGTTTAAATTCCCCAAAATGGAAATTTACTGTGGTCCTCTAGATTTCCTGATTTGATGGCTCCACATTATTTTTTATGAGGATTTTTGAAGGAAGAAGTTTACTTAAATAAGCACCAAACCATACAGGACAACGTCTGTGCTAAAATCGCTTAATAACGCCAGGTATATTGATTGTTGATAAATTGATTCATCTTCTGATGATGGTTAGCGAAATGCGCGAGAAGTTTAAAAAAGTGATTTGCTGTCCAATAGCAAAACTATTCGAGTTTAGTTTACCAACTATGTTGACAAGAGTTATGGCAAAATGTATTAAAAATAGTAGAAAGTTACACTGCTACTAATGGTTCACATTTGATTGATATAATTGATGTAGATAAAATAAACATATTAAGGAAAAAAAAACTGTTTTAAAAATTGTTACTTATTTAAAAATTCTTATTATCACTTATTATATTTTTTGACTTTGTAATAAGTAAAAAAGTAACGGACTAATCAGTCAATTAATTGAATTTCTGTCGTGCTTCTTTTAAAAGTTATAAATAATTGAAATGGTAATGTGACACTTACCCCACCATGTACAATCTTACTAAATGGTTGGCCAAAGAATTTTTTAGGTATATTTTGATATGTACTTTTCCATTACATTGATCTAATAAAAACAACGGTGGAGGCACGTCAAATAATCTTTAAAGTTTATGGTGACTTATGTCCGTTGGAAAAATTATTTGGGGACTGATTTCAACGATTGGGGAGTGATTTCAACGATTGTGTTGATATGACTTTGGTATTAAAGGCAAAGCAAAATATGGACAACCTAAAAAGGTTCATGATACCAAATAGCAAGTAGTAATAAATAAAGAAGCAGCTCAAACAGCAGAGGAATATTCAAGAAATAATTTTAATTTAATTTAAGATTCCACACTTGCCAAACACAACGAAAAAAAACGATATTTTGATTACATGCGCCATGAGATTACAATTTTTCCCCATCAAAGCATTTATTTTTAACTACAAGGATGTTCGGAAAATTAAGGAAAAGATAGAAAGGTTCAGAAAGGTGGGATTATCGAAAACATTGTGAACAATATTATATACTATAATAATTATATCATATATTTTAATAATTAGATTATTATGGAAATAAATTCTTTTAAAACAAAAATTACGGAAGTGATGTTTTACACCTACCCATAATATTTATGTTTCATTGAAGCAACCTTTCTAACATTGTTTAGACTAGAAACCCGCATCAATTTATATTGATTTATTGATATCCTAATAGAAGTTTGAATGATGACCAGCAACGAAATGTTAAAATAAAACGAAACATGACCCAATCCAACGTCACTTATATTTAGACATCAATGATCCGACAGTTTATCTCGCTTAACATTTTATTGACCAGCCTCCGGTACAGGTTAACTTCACCGCTATCCCCTATGATGCTATTTATTAGCATTGGCCATCACGTTCCTTTTCATTGGATTACTTTTGTGAACATTCATGTATAAAACCTTGACGTGACAAAAAAACAAACAAAATATTCTCTTCTCTCATATTTTCAGCTGGTGATAGGTTTAGTAAAAATTATAGAAAACACTTAATATTTAATAATAAATCAATTTTTTGGCATATATATATATATATATATATATATATATATATATATATATATATATATATATATATATATATATATATATTTATATATATATATATATATATATATATATATATATATATATATATATATATATATATATATATATATATATATATATATATATATATATATATATATATATTATATATATATGGGGTTAATTTCTCCTTTACATTGTGATCGTTTGTTTTTAAATTGAATAAAACAAGTTTTTACTTTGTTATTTTATTTTATTTTTAATTTTATGTGACTATAGTTTCGTAAACAATGTAACATTATCAGACACGACTTTAAAACTTTTTTTAGTTATACAATGTACAAATTTAAATTTATTCTTCTGTAAATGATTTGGAAAAAAAATGTGGTAAAGTAAACGGTTTAAAAAAATATTTTCCATATGTTGATAGCTACTGATTCGCTGTAGAAAAGGGAGTAACTTATCATTCGGATTATAAAGCTATATCTATCATATTTCCAAAAACGTGATGGTAAGGAGGTCCTACCATTTTTACCTACCAATTTTTGGGGAGATAACTACGGGTACTAAGATTGGAAGGATAGCTAAAGGTACTAAGTCATCTCTAGTAACCAACAGAAAATTTAAATGTAACCTCTAAAGTTCTTCAAATATCCATATTTCGACAAGATGGATATCATGGAAATCATAAAACTCTGCTATTTAACACTGTCTAACAGTACAGTTTTTAGAGAAGTCTACGATAGAGACTTCCCAACTGGTCGACAGATACCTGGAATTGTCATCAGTAGAACATACACAGAATAGAATTAGTCGAGCTCTTAACGCATTTCTACCACCAATATCTTTAAACGAACTTTAAACTCATAATATTTGTATACAAACGTAAATGAAATTTGGAACTAGACGTTAAAACAAATGAGAATTTAAATGTTGGCAATAAAAGGAGAAATAATGCCCTTGTTCAAAGAATTTGTTATTATATTATTATTTTATAATTATATTTCAAATGTATTTCATTTGAATTTTATTTGTATTTTTGTATTTTATTTGTATTTCATTTGTATTTCATTTATATTTTATTCATATTTTGTTTGTATTTTATTTGTATTTCATTTGTATTTCATTTATATTTCATTTGTATTTATTTCTATTTTATTTGTATTTCTTTTATATTTTATTCGTATTTTATTTGTATTTTATTCGTATTCTAATTGTATTTTATTTGATACAGTTCGTTTGATACTTAGTTTTAATCATATCCTGGAGATGCTAACTTGATTACTGAAACGCGTGTCGATTGAGTTCAATTTGATTTGTTGTTAGAAAATTGTTATAAAGTTTTTTTTATAAATATATTAGATAAAATACTGATATTCAAAATTATATTGACCACAATAACAAGTGTGGCAACTATTCATTGTTTAAAACCGAATAAAACAATGTTTTACTTTAAAAAGGAATAAAACGATTTTATACTTTATTATCTACCACTTTTATAATATATAAAAGTGATAAATAACAAAGTATAAAATTGTTTTATTCATTTTTAAAAAAAGATCTATCACAAAGTAACGAACAAATCAATTAATAAAGCTTTCACTTTGTTATCTATCACTTATTTTTTAACTTTGGGTGACTATAGTTTCGTAAAACAGTGTTACATTCTCAAACACTACTTTAAAACTAAGGCATTACAATTATTTATCCTATGTACCTAATTTTACACTTTTATTGCCGTTAATTGTTTGCAATATTTTAAATAGCGGGAAGTTTCGGAGATCTGTCTGATCATTTAATAACTGTCTAGACGGGTCTTTATTATATTTATAAATTTCATTTCCTTTAAAATGTTTAATTTTTTCCTTTTTGGCACAGTATGCAAATCAATTCTTCTATAGGAACCTTTGGTGTGAAACACAAAACTTGAAGAGATTTACCACTAAACACCAAATCACTTTTTTTAACTTCTCGAGGCACGTTTCGCTAACCATGTTAGCATCATCAGGAGATGATTTAATTTTCTTAGATTAATTATTAAATATTCTCCTGATGTGATTTGGTGTTTAGTGGTAAATCTCTTCAAGTTTACAGTATGTGAAATTTTCAGATTTGTAATCTCGGGTAATATATGTCCGGAATCTATGAAATGGTTCACAAAATTAGAAATTTGTTTCTTTAAAGCTGGGTCCACATCAATACAAATTTGCGTTGTGCGAGCTGTATGTGTTGTATGTGGTGTGCCTGCGCGGCATTGTAGACGTTCTAACACACAAACTCATACATTGTCGCCGCACAACAGGCACACGAACCATCCATTGTCCATCAGATAATACAAACAAATTGTTCCGGTAAATTCAACACACACCCAAAATTTTATTGGTGTCGACCCAGCTTAATAAGTAAACAGATTTGTGTTCTTTGAATGTGGTCTGAAAATTTCGGCCCGTTTGTCCCACATAGCAGCTATTGCACTCGTTACAACTTAACATATAAATTCCAGATTTTTTATTTTGTGATGTTTTATCTTTAGCATTAAAAAGTAATTAACTGGTTGACGGGGGCGTTTTAAACAGTATTTACAAATTGTGTTTCCTTAAAGAACGAGCTATTTATTCTGAAACTGGATCGAAAATTGTAATCTTACCGTATTTATTATTTGTTTGTTTTACTGTACTAAACAAATACTTTTACTAAATATTTTGTTAATAAAAAAGTTTGTCATTAAAAAAAAAGTTTCTCTTTTTCGTTCCATTTTAATCCATCAGATATTGAGAGTTTACTGAGAAGACTTTATTGGTAAACGACCTTCGTTTCACAGAGCCCTTCTTACAAAAACACAGATTTTTAATAACATTTAGTTATTTGATTATGTTGAAATATGTTTCTAAATGGAAAGCTCAAAGGAACGCTTTGAGTAATTTAAACTGCTCTTAAACACACATACATCCCGGCAGGAACGTCGGTCCGTCACTAAACGCCACAAAATTTAAAGCCGACCCATTTATTTAAGGAACCAGGGTGACCATTAGTCTCTCCTGACGGGAACAAACGTACCAGTTAAATTTATTCCGCCGGCGACCGGTAAAAAATGGGCTAGCTGCCGAAATTCCCGCCGTTTACCAGAAACAACGTCCAATAAAATACGTGTTCTATCACGTCCCGTTGCTGTTTAACGTGGTCGGATTTCGTTTCTTCGCGGGAGCGGAACGAAACGGAGTGAGGAGGAGGTAGTGAGAAAATCGCGGGGGTATGAGGTTATAACGGGTAACGGCGGCTGCTTGTTGAAATAAAACGGACCCGCTGATAAATTGACGTGCCACTTCTTTATATTTCGTGGTATTTATCACCCGATATTAATTCAGTGTGCTTTATTTTGGGTGTGTATTTCCGCATAATTTTGCTCGCGTCAAAAGGATATTACATTGGTGGATTTTACGTAGCTCCTTTAAAATGATTTCAGCTTCATAATAAATTCACTCTATAATATAGAGTATTCATTTAATCCTGTAAGCCACTTGTTTTTTATGTTGAATTGTTTAAAGGTCGTGTCATTTGTCACCAAAAATATTACTAAAATTTTCCCTAGATATGTGTGATATAGTAAAACAACGTGTAAGATTTTTATTAGTTTCTATGCTTCCTGAGCAACACATAATATTTTAAAAGCAACTTTTAAACACACTTGATTATTTAAAAGAATATTTTTTCCATAAAAAATCTACGGTCTGCGCTTTTCTTCATATTGTCATTGTCATTGCTTGCATTTGCTTTGATGGAGTTGTTAATGCAGTTGCGAATTTTTTTTTTTATTTTAGTTTCAAATGAATGTCGGATTGGTCAAATGTTTATTTTCGTTATTAAGCTGGGTCCACACCGATAACATTTTGCGTATGTTGAATTTACTGGAACAAAAATTAAGATTTATGAACAATATCTGGGCGGGCATACTAGGGAATTTTTTGATTGGACCGTTTATGCTTCCCAGCCATTTAAATGGACAACAGTATTTGAACATCTTGGAAAACCATTTGCTGGACCTAATGAACATGTACCATATCAGTTCGGATATGGCATGTTTTTTATGCACGATGGGGCTCCGCCTAATTTCTCTGTAAATGTAAGAGCGCACTTAGATCGGTTATATCCAGGACGATGGATAGGACGTGTTGGGCCAGTGCATTGGCCTCCACGTTCCCCAGATTTAAATCCTGTCCTAATATTTGAAGACATTTGTCTATGCAATTCCGATTGGCACTGTAGAGGAATTGCAGCAACGTGTATTTACTGCTTGTGATTATATAAAAAATAAACCTGATATTTTCGGCAGGCTAAGATCCTGTATGAAGAAAAGAATTAGAGGAAGCATTGAGATGAATGTAGGTTATTTTCAACATCTGTTTTGAATAAGTGCTAAATCCTTAATAGTAATTAATCTTGTTATTGTTGGCTACTAAATAAATATTTTCGTACAAGGGTACCTACTTAATTAATAATAAATAAATGCATTTCGATATCCATGTAATCGTACATCGTTTTAGAAAAAGTCAGTTTTCTGGAAACGGTCTATTCGAAATAAGAGGACCTTTTTTACTTAAAAATATTTGCGATTCTATAATTTGATTCAAAAAATTAAAAAATATTAGAAACAAAAAAGTTATGGCAGCATTTACTAAGGAGACGCTCCTATGTGACGCCCCTGAATAAAATATTCAATTATTAATACAAGAAACGTTCTTTCATTCCAACTTATTGAAGTATATCCAATTTTACGACTTTGGCATGAACCGTTTCGAAAATATTGTGAAAAAACCATCTTGTCCTCTCTCTCCAGTTTCTCTTTCTTCTAGCCCCTTTAAGAAACAATTTTTGGGGTATGTTTATTATTTTTCGTTGCTTATTATTTAATGTATATTATTTTATTATTATTTTATTACTTTTATACTTTAAATATTTCGACGTTATTTCCGGACACCCTGTATATTCAGCTGCTGCTGCCATGTTAAACTAACATAATGTACTTAACAGAGCAGTCTATTATCGACATTATCAAACAGAATTTCAGTAGAGTTTCAGAGTTGCCGCTATTACGTTTCAGAGTTCTAACACTCTTATTGGGTTTTTTTTTATATAAATGTAGAGACAATCTGTTTATGTTCAAGGTTTACAACTTCTTCAATGTTGCAATATAGGCAAGTTCAGGTTTCATATCAATATTCTTCTTCACCGTCGTATATGCGCTACAGAAATTGTAAAATGATCATCCCTGAAAATATTTTATATATAAACTAATCGACCCAGTTGGTTGGTTACTCATAACGACACAGATTAATCCTTATGGTCTTCAAAAAGAAGCTGTTTGTTGAAGTATTCCGTCCTATGGAGCGTTAAAAATGGAGACAAATAGGTCCTGTCTGGATAAATTCCAGTCTATTCGCGTGCCACTGCAGAAATTGCAATCGGTATCTTAATGCGCCCGAACTGAAACGAACTGAACATTATTGTAAAAATCTTAAATCATTGTTATTCAATGTAAGCTAGTTCACAAAAAACGGACGTTTCATAAAAAGACACGATTCAATTAATTTTTTCTAAAAAAAAATATTATCATGAAAATAGTCATTGTAACATGTCATTTTTGTGACAAAAATAAAATCATTTAACTGATATCCATTTTCACGAATACGCGTTTGGAACCAGTCTCGAAAGTTTACTTCCACTCGTCCCAATGTTTCTTCATCGATTTCGTCAATTGGATTTTCTGAAGCTTAACATAGGTAGTATTGTCTATCGATTACCACAGCAATGGAAATGCGCTTCTTCTACACAATGGAAATGAGCTTCGTCGTTTATGAGGACGATCAAAGCTTCATTTTCTCCAAACATGTCAAGAACTTTTTGAGCAAATGTGAGGCTTTATTGATAGTCCCCAAATTTTTCTCTATATCTGTAAATATAGATAAAAATCAGAGCTGATGTTCGACGGAACTCAGAGCCTTCGACTAATTATCATAGAATTTCATTGAACATTTCGGAGAGAAATGTAGGACGCATTCTACATCAGAATGTCAAGTTCCACCTATACAAAATCCACTGCGTAGGTCTGGGTATTGGCTTTTTCTTGGCACTTTATTCGACAATGAAAAGCTTATTCACAATTTGTTTATATATATTTGACACTTTTGCTTTTCGAAATAAACAAAATTTTCCATATTGGTTTAACGAAAATCCCTGTTAACTAAACAGAAAGTCTAACACTGTACAAAGTTTATAGTATGGTGTGCTAACAGCTAATGAAAATACGATTGCCGTTATATCAGCCCTCTATGTTTACATGATCAAATTGGATTCGATACTACAATTAACCAGGTTTCATCTTGTTAATAACACAGAATTTCAGCAAGATGAGGCAATTGCTCACCCCGCTAGGATATCGATAAAGCATTCATTGGCCAGTATATTTTTCAGCATGTGATTTTTATGTGTAACGTTATTTGAAGAGAATAGTCTAGAAAAAAGAAATAACGCATGAATTCCAATAAAAACGTTATGTAATGGATAGTGTGCGGTTGATATTGATAGAGTATTTATGGACAGCCATGTCACCATTCGGACGTTGCGTTTAATAAATAATATGCTATTTGTTATATTTCAACTGGGTATTTCAATTAGTTACTGAATTTCTTGAATAGCACCCTTTATGTTCATATTAAAAAATCCCAGTACCATCTGGTTGTTTCAACATACCTTCTTCTTCTCTATGGCTTGATCGCTCATCAAGGGGATTTGCCTCCTCCTAGGAGTTTCTAGGTCTATGTTTTTTTTTACATAGAATGGTATCCACTGGTTTTCATAACCTAATATAATACCAACATATCTAATATATCTTAAAATCCATTTCTTCGTTGACTTCACATTCTACAGTAAAATTCTCTTCGGTCTTATCTAATTACTTCAAGTATTTGTTAGAGAAATTATGTACTAGTCCACCGTAAACACCCCCGTCTCGCATTTCGTCAGTACACCATGCAAAACATTAGAACGACACAAAATAATTGGCAAAGTCATCGAAAAAAAGTTGTTGGTCGACGTATTTCCTCTAGAGAATTTCTTAAAAAGTGGATAAATAGTTTTCTCCCCTCTGGATAAATTCTGATGCAGTCGTGTATCGTTTTGGGAATTAGGGTCGATATTTTAGGACGATTGAACAGACCTAGACAGCAGTTAAATAGAGAAGTTTTATAGTCTAGATAAGAATGTTTTCCCGGCGGATATATTATAATTTTTATTTTAATAACATGTCGACGATTTATTATTTTATGTATATTTATTTTAAACATTTTATTTTTGAAACAACAATAAAACATCCTTCTTTATAGTAATTGTAAAATATATTTCAGTGATACCATTCAATTAGTGTTCAACTTCATACGAGGTATCCCAAAGAAACTTTCTTTTTTATATGGCGATATAATTAAAAGAGTCCATCAAAAAACCTTTATTAAGTATTGAAATATACATTTTTGGAAACTACTGTTTGAAAAATATGTTAAATAAATATAAACATTCATGCTCACAGCACTCATCTAAACAAACAGGAAAATTCCTTTGGTTAAAATTTTAAACTCTGATTCCTTAGGATAATGGGCATTTCGTCTCGGATATTTTCTTTTAACTGCACCAAAGAACCGGCTTTATTGACGTAAACTTTCGAATTCAAATATCTCCACAAGAAAAACTCCATAGGGCTCAAATCAGGTCTACGTGGAAGCCAATTTATGTCACCTCTCCTTGATATCAATTTGTGTGGAAAATTCTACAAACTTGTCGCAGAGACTTGTTGGAAGTGTGTGATGTTGCTCCGTCCTGCTGAAGCCATGTTCTTTGATTATAACCAGCAAAGTTTTGCAGTTCAGGAACCAAAAACCGTCTTCAAAAAAGTACAGGCCGATTATTCCTCGCGCTGACTTTGCAGCCCATACAGTGACTTTAGGCGAATGCAGGGATTTTTATTGCTTGCGTTTCGGCTTGCGGCTTGGGTTCGTTGCCCTCCAGTAATGACAGTTCTGCTTCTTTACATGACGGTTGAGATAAAAAACAGTCGTCAAATCATTGTCTTTGTAAAATTCTCCCACACAACGCACGGTCTGCTCCAGAGAAACGCTCCACACCAACAAAATTCCTAAACGCGAGACTATCGATTGATATGCTTCCCGCGCTCCTAATAGTTGTTGCGTACGCGCAGTGAGTCAATGAAATAGAAACTTTCTTATGGGACACCTTGTATTTTAATGCGTTTCCACACATTTAGTACATTTAGTTTGGCTTTGACGGTCTCAATATAGGATAAGTTCGATGTTTGTGCCATTTTATAAAAAAAAATTGTGCGTTCTTTAAACATTACTTTTTTATTAAAAAAATTATCATACAAACAAGGTTGAAAAAATATTAAGGGGATTATCATGGTGCCTCATATTTCATAGTTCATAAATAAATTGTGGAATTTTGATATAGTCGAACTAACCCAAGTGACGCTCCGCCCTCAAAACACCCTGTTAATACTTTAACCGAAAGATGGGTCTGTGAAACAAGTAAAGAAATTTTAAACTTGAATGTTGGCAACCCAACTTTTCCGACTGAATTGTGGCTCTCTGTACCTTTCCCCCACCTATCCACAACCCACCTCTCCGATAAATTCTTAGTTGACTGTTTTTGTTTAGCCTAGATAGACTGATTTTTCAGGTCTTTCGCCTTACGCAAACTATGTTTACTTTTATTTTTATTGTTTGGTGAATTGTTTATTTTATTTGTACATAATGGAGAGGAACAACCCTTCAAGAAACATAAAATAGTAAATGTTACGCACCCTGACTGGAAGAACTAGCTCATATGAATGAGAAGTCTTTAGCGATTCAGATGATGATCCGGACTATATTTTGCCTGCTCAATTGCAAGACCACAGCGAGGAAACGGTTGAAAAAGCTCTGATAGAAGGTGAGATTGCGCATCAAAATCAAACTATTAATGATGGTATTTTTGATGAAGTTGGTAGTGCTGATGAGATGGTTGTTGAAGAAGAACAAAATCGACAACTGTTTGATTATATATTTAGTAGAATGAGGAAAAATTAATCTGGACCACCCTATTTTTGGTCAACTAAGGAACCAAATAGAAATGCTCGTACTCCTAATAGAAATATTATTCGAGGATCGCCTGGTCTTGCAGATCCTGCAAAAGCTTTGGGAAGTAAGGGTAAAGTTTGGAAACTTTTGTTTACCGATGATATGGTGATTGTTACTTATACAAATCAAAATATTTCCTCTGTCAGAAGCTCATTAGGCCCCAATTCCGGAAAATCAAAACACCGATACACAGACGCTATAGAAATTGGTTTGTTAGTCCTATCGAATATTCTCAAGAGTGCACATAAAAAAATTAAGTCATTGTTTTCAAAAGATTTTACAAACAGACCCTATTTCAATGCTACGCTACAATGCCTCAAAAATGTTTTGAAATGTTAACATTGGTCTTGCTGTTTGACGATTTAAGTACCCACGAGTTGAGAAAGGGAACAGAAAGGCAACTCCTATTGCCGAAATATTCACGCAATTTAGTTCAAATTCGCAAAAAGCATTTTTTCCTACTGAAAATTTGACAATCGATGAAATGTTAGTGCCATTTCGTGATAGGTGTGGATTCAAGGTATATATGCCTAAAAGCCTAAGAAATATGGCGTGAAAATTATGTGCTTGTGTGATGCAAAGGCATCTTGCCTTTATAACGCGTACGATTATAACGCGTTCGATTATAACGCGTTCGATTGACACCAAATGAGCTAAACTTGCAAAAACCAACTCAGTGTGTTGTTCGACTTTGTATAGTAGTTGAACATATGAACAGGAACGTGACATATGACAACTATTTCACTTCTATTGAGTCTGTTGATGAAGATGCTCAAGGAGGTCTAACTTATATTAGAACAGTGCAGATAAGCTAGTTATCCCAAGAGAATTTCTTCCTAGTAACAGCAGAGTTGTAGAGTCAGCTGATCATTGTTTCAATGGGTCAAACACGCTTGTTTCTTTTGCGCCTAAAAAAATAAAGCAATCGAGCTGATTTCATGAATTCACCAAAGAGCAGAAATAAAACCACAAAATTAAAAACCGGAATACATTTGCTTTTACTACGAAACCAAATGCGGGGTCGATTTACTAGATATGAAATGCGCAGTATACGGGTCAAACAGAAAAAGTGGAAGATGGCCGCTCGCTGTGTTCTGCAGAATAGTAACTATATATAGTGTCAATTATTTCATCCTTTACCAGAGCTACAAAGATTCACCTTTACTAAACCGTTTTTCGTCCCTGAGAGATTTGCCAAAGGATATAATTAAACCGCACTTGAGAAGAAGACTTTCGTTTTAAAATATTCCAAGGGAGGTAAGTGCACTTATTGGAAAATCTGTATCAATAATTGATATTTAATTGTCAGTTAAAATTATTTTTATTGCCAATAAATGTTCCTTTTTATTCAATATATTTTATTTAACTCTTGCGTCAATTATTTTGACAATAAAAATACCGAATTAATGAAAAAATGGCATCAAAATTGAACATGGTCGCTCAGACTAGGTATTTGACTTTACGTAATTTGAGACCGTCTTTCGGTTAAATTGTTAATGTCACTAGTGAAGAAACGGTCAACAAAATCCATGATGTCGCATTGACCGATCTCAAAGTGAAATTTTATAAGATAAACATTTCGCACGACTGCATAGGAAACAGCCAACACAACCATTTAAGCATTAGGAAGGTATCAGTGCAGTGAATGCTGCGGACCAAAAACGATATTCAGTGATTATTTTACATCGGTGTTTAGACCGAATCCAAAAGAGGTTTTGGAGCAATTTGTGAATATTGATAAAACTTGGATTTATCGCTTCAGCGATGTGTATTGGGTCAAAAGGAGACTAGGTTGAAAAATAAATTGTTTTTCGATCAAAAACATTATTTCTCATTTAAAAAGTATTTAGCTTTTAACTTTACCCTCGTATATGTACTCAGATGTGCTGCAGAAATCGTTAAAGACTCTTTTTCAGAAATCAGTTGTCAATACAAGAAACAAAACCTCAGGAACGACATAAATTCATTTATTATTTGTGAAATAACTTCGTCTAATGAATCTTTTAAAATGCAAACCAATTGCTTCGTATTGTCTTAATTAATTCCAAACTAACTGAACCCGATTGTATTTTGACTAAAATTTCTACGATGAAGTTTAGAAGTTAATATTTAATACGTTTAGAAAAATGTATCGTTTTTATATCGTTGTCAAATTGTCTTATCGTTGTCAAAATTGAAAATTTTAAAAGCATTTGTGATTTTAACCCTCAAGAGAAGCACGGGATAAGGGATACCCAGGGGTGAATTAAAAGTGTTTTCCCTTATAAATGGTCACGTTGAAGGGATGGCTTTAAGGGGGGGAAATTTTTACTATCCCCTCTACAGATCCCCCACCATAGCCATCTTAAGATGGGAATACTAACAAAAATATATGTTACCTCAGCAAGTCTATATGTGTACGCTACCCAGTGCTGTTGTTGTGTCAGTGTTTTGTGAATAAATAAAAACCGTTAAATAACCTTTTTGCACAAATGGTGTTTTTTTTTCGATCTTGACAAAGTTTGTAAAGTATAAATATCAGTAAATCATAAATATTATATTTTCTATAGTATTTTTATTGAAAACAGTGATTTTTATTTATTTTTAACATTTATTTACCGGTTTATTATATTTTCTATTTAGCTCAAAATAAACATGCATTTTCGTACTCGCTGTGCGCTTGAAGTAGAAGCGTTATATGAGTCAGCTGATAATTTCGACGACAAAGAGAGTGAAAACGAGACCGAATCGGTTTTTGAAGAGCATCATACGAGTGAATTTTACCTAACCAAATAAATATATTTTTTTAAACAAAGCTAAATTATGTAATAAGTATCTGAAAGTACATTAAGTCCCCTTTTAAATGCCGCTGGAACAAAGTTTTTATATATTAATTTTGCCTAGATATGATAGTTTGAATAGAACACCTCATTTTAACATTTTCTTTTATTTTTGCTGATTTTTTTGAATACTATTATTTTTTGGAACATTCTATACATATATTCTTTTTCTATATTAATTGAGGTTTACATTAAACAAAAATATTAAATTGGATAATTTAATCAAAATATATTAATAATCAAAGACATACGATATACCCATGTGCTCCTGAATCGTGAAGCACAGAAGTGCTTCTCTTGAAACATTTTCTCAATATATCTAAAAGACTGATTTAAGACAACACAAAATGTTCCATATAGTGGCCGAAATTAAATTATTTGTCAAGATTTCGTCTAGTAATTCTAATAAAAATGAACAAACCTGTCTGGATTAATTCTGGTCGATTCCTATGCCGCTTTGGGAATCGACGTCGATATTTTAAGACGATCGTAACGGACTGCACTTTAATGGAGAGGTCTATAGACCAAATGAAAATAATTTCTCTTTGATCGGCATTTAAAAATATATCTTTATTATATTGGTTTGTCTTCCGTTGAGATGCATATCTTCCAATTTTTACGAATTTGATGAGAATTGCAGACAGATGAGAGATGATTAAATGAAAATTTACTATATCCCTGCTGCTAAAGCCTCTATCTGAGATAGGATCTTGAAACATCACTAAAATACCCTCTCATGTCTCTATTGCACATCTCAATCTATTTTGTTCATTTCTACAGAATTGATCATACTTTTCCAATTGCCAGTGTCCAGTTCTACGTACTGTTCATATAATAGATCATCCTTATTTCTGCTAGTTAATTATACATCATATTTTGATGTGCTTTCAATATCTGACTATGTTGCTGACGAAAATGTTCCTGAAACTTCAGATCCCAAAAATACAACAAAAATCTACATCGCTCACACCTTCTCAGCTACTACAGTCGTAAGGTACTCTCGCCGCAAACTTTTTTGGAAAAATTGTTCGTAATTTTTGAAAGAATGTATCTTAATGAAAATATTCTCTTTCTCAGTAATTATGCTCCCGTAATTATATAATTATAACATTATTCTCTATTTGGAACAATTTTTTCAAAAATCAATATGTATTAAAGTACACGTACTTCAATATGCATTAAAGAGGAAAAAATGCAACACTGTTACAAATAAATTTTATACTGCAAATATTACTCCGATTACACCAATTTTCGAATAATTATATATCGAAAAAATTTCTCTCCCGATTCCAATGAAAATATAAGAAGTGAGAAGCACAATATGAAATATTCAACGGTTTTCGAGATATTTGCAAAAAAACCCACAAAAGCATGCAATTTTCGCCAAATTTCAAATTTTTGAATAACGATATCTCAAAAGCAAAACAAATAAAGAAAAACAGCTATCACTATATTGATGAACCATTTTGAAAGTGATGTTTCGACCAAATGTCCACATCTGGCCAAAGAGAATGTCCTCTTTCACTACGATAATGAGCCTGTATGTACTTTCCAGATTGTCGCTGCAAAATGGCTTACGGCCTAAAATTACCACCTACATGCACCGAATTTGGTTCCCAGCGAATACTTTGTGTTCCCAAATCTGAAAAAATGCTTTCTAGACAATATTTAACTTCAAATGATGAGGTCAAAGAGGATACAATTTTTTATTATTAAATATCAATTTACTGATTAAAATATAAAGTTGCCATTTAAGATGTTATTATAAAATATATCAACATTTTTCTTTGTTTTTATCAGCTATTTTTATTTCCTAACAATAGCCTTTTCAATATCTAACCAAACAACTTACTTAAATTTGCAGACAAAGAAGAATCAACTCATACCTTCACATATTTGTAGCAGAAATCTAAAATACTTTTCCAGTAAATCATTTCTCAATATATACGAAAATATATCAAAAACACAAAAAATCCATAAGGTTGGCGAAAAGAAGCTGTTTGTCGAAGTACTTCGTCTAGCGAATCTCTTAAAAAGGAGACAAATGGGTCCGTCCAGCCTGGATTAATTTCGGTCCATTCGCGTGCCGTTTCGGTAATTGAGTCGATATTTTAAGACGATCGAAGTGAACCGAACCATAGTTTAATAGAGGAGTTTTAAAGTCAAAAAGAAAATGTGTGGTTAAAATTCGTTTTTAATAAACTAATGCTTTTTTCATTAGTAAGACTATCTTTCATTTTTTATAAACAGTTTAAACATTAGGGGACGCGATTACGAACTGGCTATATCGACCCTTTGCTGCATGTAAGCTTTTTCTATTTCATGCTATGGCCATCCATTGTGTGTTGTTCTCATCCACTGAGTATTTTTTAAAATTTTCCTTATGTCATCTCTTTATCTCGTTTAGTTGAAGCCCCACACCATATTTTGAAATAGAATTCGTCATAGGATAGATTTCGATATTGTCATGTCTTCATAATCGTATAAATAAAACAAAGTTGTCTAATTTCCACTCATATTCTTCTTTAAAACATAACGCGTTTCGCTACACTGTACGTTCTTCGGATGGTTGAAAAAGAATGAAATTGTATTGTGACAAATAGTAGGTACTAAGTAATTTTATATGTTCTTTTCTGGTAATTCCCAGAACCCTTAATCATACTGTTTTTTCGACATATTTAATAGCAGAGAATGGTTGAAGACTATTTGATCGTTAAGGACATCCGTGTATTTGTGACGGTTTATTTCCAAATATTCTAGTAAATTCAGTTTGGTTCCCATGTTTTCTATGTACAAGATTTTAAAATCATTATTAAATTTATGGTTTTCTTGCTCATGAGGTGTTGATAATTTATTTTTGATGTCATTCTGTTAGAGAGTATTTTTTTGAACAATTTTTACGTTTGTGACAGCAAACTTATTGGTCTAAAATTACGTAGATTTGTTCGCTCTCTTTTTGGTAGATGTTAACTTCTGTTTCTATCAGAAATATTAAAATCTTAAATTAAATGAAAAAAATAAGCTAGATCCTCAAAGCATCATGCTTTTCTTCAAACAAACCGAAAACCAACTGAAGAATCTCTGATTTTAAATATGAAAATGAGATACGTCATATACTACTATGATCTTGAAATAAGGTGACTTTTTAAATACAATAAAAAATAATTTTTACGTATCCAAGTATATATATTTGACTATTTCAAAATAACCCGCTGTCATTGCCATACACTTACATACAACCTTTTTATTCCTTAATATGGTTTTTATACTCTGGTTTTTCCTGCAAATCGGCTTAAAATAGCGCCAACGAAGGGGTTTTTTTAAAAGAGCCAACAGGAAAAACTTGCAAAGTTCCATATCCGATGTATATGGTACTTGTGATAAGACTTGATTTTTAGCGCAAAATAAATGCATAATCACGGTGGTGTGTGATGGTGTTTTAAATATATATACAATGTATAAATTCTCATTACAAGATGATTGATTTTCTTTACATTTTGTCCACTGCTTGACATGAGAGAAAGAAATAATTTAATAGTTTCGGTCGCATCGATATCAAGATCATTTAGCGATCATAGAACCAAATTATGAGCCTATTGCTCATGGGAAAGTGAATAAGGATTAGGTGTAAATATAAGCTAAAATATGAAGTGTAAAATATACAATGAGACGTAAATTACAATATCAAAGATGAGTTGTATCACGAATGTTGTATATCACAAGTTTTGTTATCACAGAAATGTACACTAGTTTGCTCAGACTTCGCTACGATCATTGGAGTGAAAGCAAAGCACTTGAAATTACTATATCCTGGTAAAATAATGTATTTCTTTTAGATAAGCAAAAGTATTATACATGTCGGCGGAACAAACACAGTGTTTGACTTTTAGAGGATCATTACAAAACTCACAGAGGGGAGGGCCTTCTTGTTTTAATAGAAATTTATGTAAAAATCTGTAGTAGCCAATCATGAGTCTCATTCATTTAACTGTAGCTTTTCTATCCAGCAGGCGCACTCGCAGTCTGGAGGGAATTGAGAGAAAGAAGGTTTTAGGACTTTCAATTTGTTAGATCTCTCAGGATCGTCCCAATACGATTGCATTGAGATTTGTGCGATAGTTTTGCAAAAGAGAGATGGTTTTTTGAGTGGAAGCTGCGCACATATTGGAGGTCCGTGCTGTATTGAACGTTTTGCGACTTGATCAGCCTAGTTATTATATATTGTCCTTGTCCTTATGACCAGGACACCAAACGAAAAGAAGAGAAGAATCCTGAGAGATAATATCTTCTAAAATATCTGTAGTTTGCGAAATAACTGGATGAGAAATGAGGCGATTTTGGATCATGTGTAGAGTATTTCTGGAGTCAGAAAATACAATTCAGGAATTTGCAGGGTTTAATTTGATGTAGGAGAGATATCTCTCTAAAGCTACTAATTCAGCAGTAAGTACACTGGTTGAAGCCGGCAGTTTGAATCCTGAAGAGGTTCTGTTGTGAACAAAGCCAACTCCTTGGTCCATCTTAAATCCACCTGTAAAAATTGTTTGACATGGGGGGAGTTTCGAGTAAAATGTTTATACTCGATTTATATATGGAAGAACTCGTTGATTCTTTATCATATTTTAATAGAGAGAAGTCCATCTGAATGGGATGTAGCATCCAAGGAGACGAAGAAGTAGAACGAATTGGAACAGGGACGTGCAGTTGTATGTTTGATTCTACTGATAGTTGTTGAAAAAGGATTCTGGGGTCGAGAGCCAAATTGTGAGTAAACGGAAAAGGAAGGATTGGCGCGAGGGGATGGAAAAAGTCTGATAGCCAGGGATGATTGGTTTCTGCCAAAGATTGGTACCATATCTTAAGAGAAGGTTGTTCCTTCTGGTGGATAAGAGCTCTAGACTCATAATACAGTGTAGGCTAGGGATTGGACTGATGGAGAATGCTCCAGATAGGAGTCTTGAAGACGTGTTCTGTATGACATCCATGACAGCACAGGTAAGATTTAGGAGCCGTTGCGAAGATCATGCAGCCATACTCTAATGCTTGACATGAAAGAAGGTTTATGAAAGAGGTTCATCTTCAACTGTTTCTCTCCCCTCTCTAAAGTCCTTATACCATTTATAAACATTTTCATGCATCAGCATAAATAATTTACTTTTTTAAACACAATTTAATGAAGATTTTTCTCTTAAAATGTATCCAACTAAAAAAAAATACGACGAAAATTTATAACAGACGTCACACCAGTCATACGAAATTTTAGAGCAAAAGTTACCTTACTTTCTGATCATAGTAGTATACTTTCCATATTCATACATCCCTACTATTCTCCACTTAAGAAATTGTTTCAATAAACTAACAAAATATTCTTCTCTCTATGAATATCTGTTAAACAAAATCTGTTTGTATAATTTGTCTATTCTGCCCAGTTGATCAAATTTAGGCACAGTGGTATTCAAAAAAACATAAAAAATTCTAGACAGAGCTAGATAAAATGACAACGAAACTCATTTTCACATCCGCTCGTATTCTTACACATTTGCTAGAGAAATCGTAAAATAATCTTCCCACAAACATTTTCCTATCTAAGAAATGACACAAACTAATCCATATGATCGTCGAGAATAAGCTATTATTTTAGTCGTCTATTTATTTCGCCTAGTGAATCTTTTAAAAAGTGGACAAATAGGTCCGTTCTGTCTGGATAAATTTCGTTCCATTCGCATGTCGCTTCGAGAATTGGCGTCGATATTTTAGAAAGATCGAAGTGAACCGGACCACACTTTATGGAGCAGTTTTAAGGTCCAGAGGAAAATGTTTTCTCTTCGAAAGTTTTAAATAATTTATCTTTGATATATTGATTTGTTTTTCTCCAACAAGACTACCTTCCGGTTTTCAGAAAACCTCAAACAAATTGTTTCAAAATTTATTATTTTTAACGTATCTTTGTTATGTCATTTTCATTTTCCTCTGACTTCATTATCTTTTCCTTGGAATATGTTCTTTGATCGGTAAAATGCAGGTTAGACAGATAACCTGCCTAAACAAATATAACAACAACCAAATTAGATGCCTTGAAACGATTTATTTTATATGAAATAATGTCATTAATGCTTGAAGACAATTTTGAACAAATGTCCTCCACGGCTAATTCTGACAAAGCGCATTCTGTCAATCCAATTTCTGACTACTCTTTCAAGCAATTGGGGTCTTTGCAATTGCAGTTGTCTGCAATTGTCCGAATTATGTTGGCTTCCAATGCGTCAATAGCTGCTGGTTTATCGGTATAGGCCAAAGATTTGATATTTGATTTTTATTAACAGGTCCGTTCCTCAAAATAATTTTGGGATCGAATTATTATTTAATCGATTGTTACGTTCAATAAATCGATTGCTTTGTTCACTGTATGACTTGTGCAGCCGTCCTGTTGCAACCATATCTCCTCCAGATCAGTTGTAACGATCCCCATTAAGGAATTAATTAATTTGGATCCTCATCAACATTGCCAGCAAAAGTTTTCGGAACGCATAGTTTTTTGTCTTCTTTTTGTTTTAATATCGAGTAATCTGAATTCGTCCGGAATTTGTCGATAATTCGGCGAATATGGGTTATTGCACCGTAAAATTCAGGAAGTGCTTTATAAGTTTGCTGCACAGAACACTGATTGTGATAATACATTTCCACAATTTGCAAACCTTGCTCTGATGTTAAACGTTCCATAGTGATTTGCCAGACATTTGATATGTCATGACGTCATTCTTTAGAACTAATTCAAGTAGAGAACACAACTGGATTTATCGATGATGATAACATTACTCTGAACAAATGTGTCTATTTGTGATGCAATCTAGACGAAAGCAACCTCACTGTAGATATAACAGAAATAGTATTATAAAGGATAAAAAAACCACACCCCGCAATCAGTTCTAAGCTAAAACTTATACAAATAAATATGAAAGTTAAGACCTATAAAACACTGATTCGGTCAGTAGATACTTATGGCTGCGAAATCTGGACCCCCACAAAGTAATCAAAAGAAATGTTTGCAATATTTGAAAGAAGAGTACTTAGAAGAATTTTTAGTGCTGTGAATGATAATGGAAATAAATAGAAGGATCAAGGTATAACTTCGAATATAAGCAATTATACTAGAATCTGGATATCTGTAGGCTCTGATGGTCAAGCAATTTAAGTGGGCGAGGAAAGTGTTGACAATGATAGAAAATCTGATATCAAGGACAATCATAGAGGGATGAACAGGGGTAACAGAAAGATAATTAGACCAACGACACTTTGTGCAAGATAGTATGCGAAGAGAATCTAAACAACTACTGTGCATCAAAACCTGGAAAAGGGCTGCTGGAGATCTTCCAGATTGAAGGAAGTCAAGCATCACTGACGCGCTATAGCATGATAGGAAGAAGAAGAAGTGAATATATGAAGTACATTATTCTCAAAACATTAATGGTAAAACAAGCTTCTTTTGAACTACAAAACTAACTTATAAATACCTTCGAACTGAAACAAACACGAAGATATTTACCATTAAACACCAAATTACTTTTCTGGATGTGCGTTTTACTAACCCTGTTAGCGTCATTAAAAGTTTATTTACTTTACATTAAGATTAAGTCATCTCCTGATGATGCTAACACAGTTAACGAAACTTGCGTCGAGAAGTTTAAAATGGTGATTTGGTGTTTAGTGGTAAATCTTTTTGAGTTTAGTAAATTACAAAGGTTGAATCATTTTTTTCTTTCGAAATAAATTTAAAAAATAAATTTCTTTTTTTGAGACTTTAAAAAATATTTTCCTCTTTGCATCGCTTTCGTCACAATGTCGTATATTATCTCCGCGACACCTATGAGCATTTCTAATTTATTTTACTGTTAATATAACGGATCACCATCCCAGGGGTTCCACCGTAGAACCCTTCCGCTCCACCACCAGGCTGCTGCCCTCAAGCCCAATAGCCGTCGGCATATGTATATATTTTATTTTGCGCCGCTCCCGTCCAGGTAGTATATCAAATGCTGTTCATATAATTCCATTCTGTTATGATATATAGCGGATGGGGATCATGGAGGATATCTGCATTTACAGACCGCGAACTGAACCAAATAACCTCCCACTCCGGGCCACGTTCGCAATATGTTGCCGGATTTATATTCTTGACCGCTTGGGGGTGCTGTTGTTCGGTTATTTATCGCACGAATAAAATTCAAGCGCCGTATGGCAGTTCGATCTTTTGCGGTTTATTCTGTTATTTCCCTCTAACGGAAACTGAGATTCAGGTAATATGAGTTTCTACGGGAAAGGATTTACGAGGGTAACCTTAAACGATTTCGGTTTCCCCTACATAACTATTATAAACGAAACTGTTTTAGGCGTTGACATATCTTATTGATATATTCCATTCTCTTTTACTATTCAGTGTCTACTAGTTTATCCGCTCCACATTACATTTCTGCTGGCGTGGTCATTTCTAATTCGATCGCTCAATGGTATCAAGTCTTGTTTCTGATGTGTGCATCATTATTGGTCATCTTTTGCTTTCTAATGTGCTGTACTGTTGGTCTT
The DNA here is from genome assembly GCA_031761425.1 of Cosmopolites sordidus. Taxonomy (NCBI): domain Eukaryota; kingdom Metazoa; phylum Arthropoda; class Insecta; order Coleoptera; family Curculionidae; genus Cosmopolites; species Cosmopolites sordidus. The sequence goes on from JARFXV010000535.1 coordinate 571,570, forward strand.
ATAGTGAATTTTTGAATCCCTCTCATCTTTTCCTTTCTAATCGGTATATTTCTTTAGAGTTTACTGATTACGTCTAATGTCACTTTCAATGTCAATTCACTTTCTCTATTTGGTCTTTGACATCTTTTTCTAAACTCGAAGAGATTTACTACTAAACATCAAATCACTTTTTTTTAACTGCTCGGCGCACGTTTCGCTAACCATGTTAGCATCATCAGGAGATGATTTATTCTTCTCCTGATGATTTCTAGATTAAATCATCTCCTGATGATGCTAACATTGTTAGCGAAACGTGCGTCGAGCAGTTAAAAACAAGTGATTTGATGTTTAGTGGTAAATCTCTTCAAGTTTAGTGTTTCACACCAAAGGTTCCAATAGAAGAATTGATTTTTTCTACATCTAAGTAGTTAACTAACGTTATCCCTAAGTATTTTCTATCTAAAAGGTTATCAAACCGGTGCTACATATTGTTGTAAACCATCATAGCAGCCATTTTGTTTACTTATTCTCGACAAAATTGACATTTGTGTTTAGTATTGTTTGGCAAATCATCATTAAAAGATATACAGTTGCTTTGCGTGTACAAATTGTTGAAATTTATTACAAAAATAATGAATCTATTCGGACTAAGTTTCGAGCCTTACGTGAAATTTAAATTTATTGTTAACATAATCGACATACAGAGCTTACTATTCGTAATTTAATTCAAAAACTCGAATCAAATGGTAGTGTCTGTGCGTATTGTCGAAAACATCGATAGTGTGAACCAAAGTATGAATGAAAATCCAGAACAATCAATTACACGTCATTCTTAAAAACATGAGCTTTCTTATCAAGGCTTATAGTATTCAGTTAACGCTCAGTCACGCCAGTAAAGGCTGGGTAAGGCCGGATGCCTTCTGAGAAGTGTTCAACGTTGGTCACGCGCCAGTCGGTAGGTTTCCTGATAGACTTTTTCAGATATTTTCACCCAGAAATCACACACGCAAGCATACAGAAGTTTAAGTTGCCATTTGTCACGTTCTTTCGCCAAGTGTGATCGTCACCCCATTTTGTCTTGGTCCTGATAATTGTACAGGCAGTAATATTCAATCATCTCGCTAGTTCATGACAACTTTAACATGTTTCTTTCATATACATGAAGATAAACATGTAGATATGCACAAAAACCACCGAGATATGCACTACAATGATTATATTTTTAGTTTGATTTAAATATACATATATGAATATATACATAATTGTATTTGTTTGTTGTCCAGTCTATATACGGCTTATTTTCCTAAAAGAAAAAATTAGAATACATATTTTAGCTGTACTATCCAAGAGTATCATTAAATATAATTTTATAGTAAGAAATGACTGAAAGCACTGTAAATAAGATGATGTTACATTAATCAACTTTTTTGCGTTACGGCATCAGAAACAGCCAGAATACTATTCAAAAACAAACTGTAACATATATATTCATCGCTTTTCTGCCAGCAAATCGACATTAGTTCGTGGACCTGATGAAAGCATCAAAACGTTTTCCAACGACAGTGGAATAAACACATCAAAGACCAGAGCAGATTCAATCGAATCTATAATACAATGTACCAACATGGTAATATATTTACTTGTTTTGTATTATGCTGAGTATCACAAGATGCCAACTTGAAAGAATTTAGCATTGACCAGGTTGTATTAATGCAATATATAAACGGTATTTCAAATTGAGCGATTTTATTAATTCTTTAATAAAACAAATAATTTGCGTTGATTTAAAAAAATATTGATAATTGAAGCATTGTGCATGAATTTTAAACACGAAAAACAATAACTGTCAAATGACAACCTGTTACAGCTCCATAAACGTCGACTCTTTTATCAAAATTTTGGATGACATAACCGTGACTCTATCTCACCAATAACTCGAATAATCTCATTTTTTAGTAAAGTAATCAATTGTGGATTGTTTTTATAAACCTGATTTTTCAGGTAACCCCAAAGAAAATAGCTCAACAGTGTCAAATCACATGATCTTGGTAGCCAATTAACATCACTGTATCTTGCAATAACTCGTCTAGGAAATGTCTCTATCGATAAATCAATTATTTCATTAACATAGTAAAGCATAGCGCCCTCATGTTGGGGCCACATATTCTCCCGATATTATTCAATTCCGCCCACTAAAAATCTAGTTATCATCTCACGGTATCAAAGACCATTTACAATTACAGCTTCACCAGCAACACTGTGAAATAAATACGGCTCATTTACACCTCCTGACCATAATGCACACCAAACAATGACTGGTTTAGGATGTAAAGGTTTCTAGTGAATCAATCGTAGATTTTCCTCTACTCAAATGCGGCCATTAAGTTTGTTTTTTGATTCAAATACACGACGTTTTAAGAGAGCTAAATTCAGAGCTAAATCATTTTGTAAAATACACCATGCTGTGAATTCACTGAGTCTAAATTGTTGTGAATGTCAACTAATGGGAATTTCTGGGTCTTCTGCAACAATTTCACGTACCAAATCAAGATGCTGTCGTGGAGAAGCAGTACGACTATATATTGCTCTTCTTTTATCTTCCACCGAACGAGGTTTCTTGACATTTTGGAAATTCTATTGCTAGTGCTTTCAGATGGACGATCGTGCAAATCGTAAATATCACGTAATTTTCTTAAAACCTTTTTTACTGAACGCCTATTTTCATAAAATAATTCAACAATTTAAATGGGAGTGGTACTAGAATGATTTTATACTGACAATTACGGAACTACAAATAGTTTTCCGAAATCGGCTTTATTTTTTTTAAATAATCGCCATTTTCGAATTACACTAAAATATGGCAGTAGGTTGGTATGAGATATGTAATAAATTGTTGTTTTAATATGCACAGCTTATTGAAAATCACTTAATTATTCTATTAAAGGATTTATTTTATTTATTTATTTATTTTAACTTTATGGTCTGCATAGGACCACTCTAGTCAAGTTATGGTTCAGGTCCTTTTTTCTCTTCTCAGCCCAATACTTCTTCATCCACTCTGATCGTAATTTCCTTTCCTCCTCCGGAATCACTCTTTCTGTCCTCTGTCTGTTGATCCTTGCTTGTAGTGCTGTGTGTTTGTCCTGCAATATCTTAAGTGCATCTGACTTGCACCTTAAATCTTCCATTGTGATGTGCAACTCTCTCATGTCTTCCTTAAGTTCTGTGATCCATCTAATATTGCTCTTACTATTCCAAAATTTCTCTATTATTCTCCTACTGATTCTACTTTCCGGTGTCCTTACTAGATGCCCCAAGAAAGATATTCGCTTCTTTCTCATAGTGCTCGTCACTGGTTCTATTTCCTTATAGACGGTTTCATTGGAAGCCAGTCTCCAGACTCCATTTACTTGATAATTTTTATTCAAACAAGTTCTCACTATTCTCCGCTCTGTCTTTAGTATTCCATCTATTGCAACGGTGTTTGTTGTTTTGAATATTGTTTCACATGCATATGTAATTTGAGGTTGAGTGACCGTTTTGTAGTGTTTTAATTTGGTTGCTATTGAGAGACATCTTTTGTTGTATGTGTTCTTGGTCACATGCTGTGCTCTAACCAGTCTATCTATTCTACTTTGCCATGCTGGTTTTTCATTCAAATTGTATGTGATTATTTCACCTAAATATTTAAATCTTTCCACAATTTTTATCTCTTGGCTACCCAGTTCAATTTTGTTTACTAATGGAAGTTGAGTTGACATGATTTCTGTTTTTTCAAATGAAATTTTCAAACCAATATTCTGAACTATTTCCTGTAAAGATTTTATTTGTTGTTTTGTTTCCTGAATGTTATTGGCCAGAAGAGCTAGGTCATCAGCAAACCCTAGACAATTCAAATGTATGTTGTCCTTTTTGGTTCCAATTTTTATATTTTTTGGGTTGTTCTTGTACCATTCTCGCATTATATACTCCAGTGCACAGTTAAAAAGAAGAGGTGATAATCCGTCACCCTGTCTCAACCAGTTTTTACCAAGAATGGTTCAGAAAGTTCTCCCCTGAACTTAAGTTTAGAAATTGTATTAGTTAGAGTAAGTTCTATCAATTTGATCAGTTTTGGGTGAAGTCCAAAATGTCTTAAAATTTTTAATAATGATGGTCTGTGGATGGAGTCGTATGCTTTCCTGAAATCTATAAACGTTATCCAAAGGGGGTTGTTTCGTTTTCTATAATATGCCATGACTAGCTTCAAAGTAATTATTTGTTCTGTGCAGCTTCTCCAGGGTCCGAAGCCTCCTTGGTATTCACCTAGCTCTTGATCTAGTTGTTGTTTAATCCGATTATATAGTATCTTAGAGAAAATCTTATATGTGCCGTCTAGTAAGGAAATACCTCTGTAGTTGTCTGGATTACTTCTATCACCTTTCTTATGAAGTGGGTTGATTATAGCTGTTGTCCATTGTTCCGGGAACTTTTCTGATATCCAAACCTTATTTAATATCATATGGAGGGAGGTCTGGGTTGTACTTCCGGCGTATTTCCACATCTCTGCAAAAACCTGATCTTCACCACATGCTTTGTAGTTTTTCATTTCCTTAAGTGCTGTTTCAACTTCTTTTGCTGTAGGTGGGTTTATATTTTCCGGTTTAGTTTTTATAGGGGTCTGTGTATCAATAGATAAAAGTTCCTCAGGTTTATCACAGTTCAAGAGCTTGTTAAATGCTTATAATTAATTTTAATTATATAAAAGTAAGAAAAGGTAATGAAATTAAAAAAGGGCGAGAACAATCTTGTAGAGACCAACAGTAATCTTCCATCATATGTTGATTCCATCTGCCCTGATATCTCTCCTCCATGACTTTTATATCCTGATGAAAGCACTCTCCCTGCTCCTCGCTAAAATCTGCCAGGTTATCGGGAAATCTATCCAGCTGACTATGGAGCTAATGCAATTTTATGTACATATTTACGCCTAAAACCCTTAAGCTCTCTAACATTGTTTTGACAATATCTTCATAATTCTATGAAGCTCTATACCAAGAAAATTACTTATAACGGATACGAAACTTTTCCAGGCTCCAGCTTCCATATTAGTCATGAATTTTATAAACTTCGCATCTTTAACTAATATTAGCTTTTTAGGAAATGCTCTGCAAATGTATTCAAATCATTTTCCATTCTTATCCAATGTTTTGATAAACTGTTTTATGATAGCCAGCTGAATGGAGTGGCGGAAGTATAATTCTGTCCCTACTCACTAATGGCTTATTTACCACATTAGCTTTACTACTACTTTTGTTCCCAATGATTTTGTTTTGCTCGACTGTCCCAGAGACAAATGGAGCAAGGGTATTTTGTGTACCCACTTTACTGACCAAGTAAGAAATTTGCCATTTTTAAATCCATATAAATTCACTGTTCATAGTTCAATTTCGAAGTAATTAGTTTTTTCAAGAATTAATCTAATATTCTTGTATTCTTTTTTGAGTTGGTTGAATGGGTAATTGGGATAGATGCATATCGGTTTTCATTGTGAAATAAAATACATCTTTAACTTCTTTTTGAGCTACCCATAAAGAACCATCAATCAGTAGTTTTATATTCAGATAAACCCATGTCTAGAAGTAACTTTTCAATGTTATTACAATAGATAAGCTCTTCGTCCTTACTAAGATAGGGTAATTTGTTTCCCTAGTTTTATAAGCTGCTATTAATAGTTTTGGCTGCTATAAATTATTTTCTTTTAGCCTTGACGCAAACAGTTCCGGCGCCTGTTTTGATAAATTCAGATCTCGTATTAAATCGCCGAGTTTATTCATATTCACTTCGGCTTGTATTTCTAGACTGTATGGGACAATGCGAGTCCGAAAACGTTGCTTACAGCCGTATACCGTGGCTGTGAGGCGTAAATAGGTGCAGGAAGTTCTTCGTTATGAAAAACAGGGCATGTTACAGATTCTAAATCTGGATATTGCCATTTTTTATGTCGATTGAAACCTTTGAGGTTTACTATGCAAAAGTAGCAATCATTAATGATTTTTGGGCCCCCTTTAGATCATAGGAATGCCTAAATTTAACCTTGAGTGTTTTCCTTTCTTCCAGAAACGCAGATTCAACACAAGATTTACAAAACTTGTGAGGAACCCATTGCTTATTCTGTTTTTCAATTTGTAGTCAGAAATAAACGGTGTAAAATATGTAGCAAAATACATCAAGTTGATATCGGCATTTTCTTCGCGATGAACTGATAATTCGATGCACAAGTTGAATTATAAAAACAAATAAACAAAATATATATTAAATTTTAAACAGAATGCGTCAATAACTTACCAAAATGCACGTTGTGCGTCGATCAACCTTGTCAAAAAAATAAATACTTAGACCTGTTACACGGAGTGAGGAGGCGCAAGAAAAACTAAGGTCGCGTTCTAACTTGTGACTAAGGTTAAAAATTTTAATATTATTACGACTTTTAGATATATTTCAATAACATAGAAACTAGAGCCAATCCGATATACTTATGATTTATTTCTTAAATTGCGTATTCTGGAGTACGAAAATTCAGTTGTGTAATAGCACAAAAACTGGTCTGTTTTATCAGTTTTTGAATTCGTTTTTATTTTTGGAAAGATCAGAGGTGAGATCTTTTAAAATTATTTGTATGTCACTGTCATGCATTTTGTTATATTAAAATTTGCATATGTATTAACTGAAATTCAGAAATATACTAAGGTCATTGCTGATAATCACAGTCGTTATTGAACAAGTTTAATTTTGGGTTGGGTTTTGTTGAAGAAATCGTACTTTGAATCAGCAAATTTTCTATTTTGTAGAATAACCGCCATTGGACATAATTTTTTTAATTAAGTTTTTATTTTAAGTATTCTTCTTAGTAAGCTCAATAACACAGCCCCAAAAGAGACTGCAATTATGATGACGAAATTATTAATAACAGACTTTGGAACGATGTACAGTAACGAGTAATGAAAAATGGCTGAAGCAACTTGCTATAATTAAAATTCCACTCTACCCATTTTATTTGGCTAGACGGAACATGTAGAACGTATCATAGATCGGCAAATGAGGGTATGAGTAATTATAGGAGAGTAATTAGCTATTTTACTGGATAATTCATCGTTTGAAGTATCTAATTACATAGGCAAATTGAGTACTTTAGAATAATAACTCGAAAATGACCTACACTAGATTTTAGATAATAAAGCATATCGTTATTTTAATACTATCAGTTAGACAACAAACAAGAAAGGAGATAAATTTCATATAAATGGAGGAAGAATGAATACTAGAAGCGTTATTTCTCAAATAACAGCATCAAAAATAAGATAAACAAACATAAAGTTTCAAATAAATTTAAACTTAAACATCAAATACCTGAATACACGCAATTAAACACAAATAAAAAATCAAAAAGGAAGAAAATTACCATTCATTCAAAAAATATCATGAATTCTCCAGGTTTTTTAATGATTTTGTAATAATGTTGTAAATATGGAATGTAAATATAAAACCACAATTTTTGTATAGAAAATACATGTTTATTGTATGAAAATGATAAAAAATATTTTATTGAAAGTATTGCCTATCGCTAGCTATACATTTTCCCCACCTGTCTGATAATTTGTGGATGCCACGCCAAAAAAACTGTTGCTCTTTTGAGGTAAACCTTTCGTAAGAAGCGAAGCGCTGCTCAGCAAGTGCATGTCCCATTGATACAAATAAGTAGTAATCGGACGGAGGCAAGTCTGGTAAGTAAGCCACGTGTGAAAGTATTTGCCAACTACATACCTCAATCATTTCGCTGACCAGTTTTGCTTTATCTGATGGTGTATTATCATAAAGCAAAATCACTCTGATATTCTGGTCGTTTCACCAGGTTTAAGCAGCTCATAATAGACTACACGCTTCTGATCCCACCAAACACAGAGCATTGTCTTCCGTCCATCACGATTTGGTCTTGCAGTCGACGTCAATGGTTTGCCTGGAGTTACCCATGCTCTTTTACGCTTAGGATTCTCAAAATATATTCATTTTTCATTGCCGATCACAGTTCGATGGAGAAATGCATTTGTACCTGGCGAGCAGCATTTCGTTGTGAGATCCTTCTTCTTATTAGAGAAGGGTTTTCGTGTCACATTTAATTGATCTGCGAATTGTTTTTGCATTTAAGCGTCATCTTTATCCAACAATGCTTGCGATTCGCTGTTTTCAAACTTTTTGGGTTGTCTTCCACGTTCTTCGTTTCTCACGTTCGACACTTTTCAATTTTTTAGACTACTTAAAGCACAGTAATTTACCAAGAGCATGCTCACTGTAAGATACGACAAGCATTTGATACGATTCTGCAGGCAAAAATAACATGCTTCGTGAAAACTTCAGAACACTTGCACGCAATAAACATTCATTGCCATACACTTCTTTTAATAAATTATAAGTTTCGGTAACGATTTTTACACATTTCAAGTGAAATTTCACAACAATTCGTTGCTCTATTGTTACACTTAACATTTTTCCCGCGAAACAAAAAACAACTTTAATGCAAACAAAGGCTACAGTCATACGGATATGTTTACAGAAGCGAGAGGTACTGCATTCGAAAAAGAAGGCTTCACGCTCAACAGCTGTTGGTCACCGGCGTGTGGCGCATGCGTACTTTTTCTATAGCAGCGTCAATCTCGTTATTTAATAGCCACACCTCTTATATCCCGTATTCATCAAACTTGAGAAAGGTTTAAATTCATTAATAATATGTAATCAAATATGTCACAAAATTGATAATAATTTAAGGAATGGGCCCCATGCTGTTCAATCTGATTATGGATAAATTAATCGATCAGCTAGCTAGCAACTCACCACAAATGAATTTCAGATATTGTGCTACGCACTTGATATTATATCTCTTTATGAAAATGAGCATGATCTGCAACGACTTCTCTATTCATTCTTCACTGTTGCCCGGATATATATCATGACAATATTAGTGGGAAAGACAAAATCAGTAGTTGTAAGTAAAAAAACCAGCAAGCCAACAATTGAAGATCCACCAGTCGAACAGGTTATGTGATTTAATTACTTGGGTTAAAAAAAGCAAAATAAATAATAATTAAAAAAAGTTAAAATAATACCAAATCAAGAAGTAAAAATATTGCTGAATATCTGAAATCAGATACCAAGTTAATACGATCAACATAATATCGGGAATGATATAATTTGGTACAAGAATATGGAGAGATAAGTAAAACTAAAAATATGTAAAACATACATTTACCCCATTATGGCTTACACAATAGAGACTCGAGCAGATAATAGAAAATAAAAATCTCTACTGAGAACAGCCGAAATGAGAACACTTAAAACAATCGCTGGGTACACTTTGTATGACAGAAAAAGAAATAGTAATATAAGACAAGAATGTTACTTAAACGGCATTGTCAAACGGTGATGAAGACGCAGACGAATATGTGGAACGAATGGCAATTTGGCAAAAATAACATGCGATAGCAAAACACATTCAGGAAGACACATATGAAGGCCGCCAAAGCGTTGAATGAACTCACTGATAAACATCCATTGAAGAATAAGTCTAAAATACGGGCCCCCCAGTCTATAACAATAAGAAAAAGAATATTATATAAATCTTATGTCAGTTTTATGAACAAACATTTTTAATAAATCTATTTTTCCTCGACATCTTCAATTTTTTTTCTTTTAGGACTCTAATATATCAATGCTTTTACTCACATCTAAATTAAAATTTAATCTTTTCTACCATGAAATCTGATGAACAGATTATTATTCCGCTACTTTCTATTATAACGTCGTCGCATCTACGTTATTAATACTTTCTCGAAAATCTTTGTCGTTTGACTAGCGCGCATAACACAATATCTCGGTAATTGAATAAAGTCTGAGTCTGGCAGCTGCACTAATTAGGAAATTAGGTGTATTCACCTTGAACGCCGTAAAGGAAACGGGAGAAAATGCTTCTGCAATCATCCACATGGTTATTAGAATTTATCAGCAACTTCAATAAATCTTTATTGGATTCGAAGTCGGTTCAAAATCAGCTTTGCCTCTATAGTAGTTAATTCTTATTTTGTTATTTGTTCGGCACTCTAAATAAATTAAATTATGTTATTATTTATTCATCAGTCTAGTTATTTATATATTTATTCATCAGTCTTTCATTAAAAGTATTGAAAGTTGTTACCCGTTTTGGGGCTTCAAAAAAAAAGTACCCTTCAAAAAAAAACACAATATATATTAATATGGTGAATATTTCCCAGGGCTAATTACTGCTCAGAGAACATGAGATTCTCAGGCGATAAAAGAAAACATTATTCGGTACTTAGACATTTAGTATCATCATTTAAAAAAATATCGTGGAAGCCAAAGAATAGGAGAGGGATTTTTGGTTATAATCAGAAATTAACTATGTTAGTAAAATACAGGCACTTTAGTAAAGATGTTTCATAGATAAGAAACAGTAATAAACCTAATATAATATGACTAGTAAGATGCTAACTTATCTTTGGTCAGTCAATCCACGAAACTCCCCGATGAGTGTCGCACGGGCCACGTGAGACGGAACGTTGGTCTGTCTACCCCTTACGGTTTCCGATATCCCGTGGGTCTGCTCCTGTGGGTCGTGAGGACTTCGAGGACACCCAAAGACGTGCGCGGAAAGAAGCCAAAGATTCACCCGGATTAACCACGTGTACAGGAAAATATGAAATTAGGGAATCAATCCACTACCAAAAAAAAACTAGAAAGAGGTTTTATAAATATTGTGACAAATATTTTAATTAGTTTAAAATTATTCTTACCCCTATCTGGGTTAAAAAAGAATTATTGGTCCAAGATGGTCCAAGATGGTCCTACTCGGCACTATTCCCAAAATATCCCGAACTCCAAGATTCTAATCAGCGGAAATTCTGCACTGCACTCAAAAATGATTCCTTCCAAAATCAAGCCTGCGAAGTAATTTTGTAGCTCTCCGCTAGAGTACTGCCAATCAACCAAACTACCAGTACCGGACTGAGATGAATGAAAGTGAGTGAAAAGTGTTTTGTAGTGATTCCAGGAAGATAAACTAAACTAAAATAAAGATAAACTAACGAAACATGGTACCGACCCTCTGCCAAAGCCTAATCAAATATGAGCAAGAAAATACGTCAACTCTTACAAATTCTCGATACGGTCGCAACAAAGTACGGTCCTGTATCCCGACTTACTACGCAGTACCGGATATGCAAAATAACCACGCACCAGGCTCGACGCAAAATGTACTCCATTTCCTTTTCAGTACCTTCGCCAAAATGGCAAAATATGGAAAGTCTAAGTAACTGAAATTCCAACACAATACAACCAAACCTGGTAAGCAAATATAACCGTAACAAAGTATTGAAAAACAATAAATGAATATATACATATATATATATATATATATATATATATATATATATATATATATATATATATATATATATATATATATATATATATATATACATGTATATATATATATATATATATATATATATATATATATATATATATATATATATATATATATATATATATATATATATATATATATATATATATATATATATATATATATATATATATATATATATATATATATATATATATATACATGTATATATATATATATATATATATATATATATATATATATATATATATATATATATATATATATACATATATATATATATATATATATATATATATATATATATATATATATATATATATATATATATATATATATATACTACTATAAGTTGTTTATTTGATGAAAAATGCTTGCCACGTAGGAATTTTTTAAGATTTGAAACAGATGAAAGTCAGAGGGGGCCAGATCTGGTAAATATGGTGAATGAACAATTCGTAGTATAACTCCTTCAATTTGGCCATTGCTTATGTGAGCCGGTGCACTGTCTTTTTTTCCTCGCCAAACCACGCCTTTTCTCACGAATGTTTGCATCCAATTAATTCAAAAGGTTTGAGTAATACTGTCCTGTTATTGTTTTACAGGTTTGACAAATGCCTTTTGTCAAACCTGTAAACTGTAAACAAAAACTGTAAACAAAAATCCCAAAAAATTGACGCTATAACCTTTTTGGTCGATTTTAACTACCTTGGCTACAACGTTTGTTGTTGCAGTTCAGGATCATAGTGATAAACCCTTGTCTCATCCATAGTTACAAAACGATGACTAAAATCTATTTTATTATTTTCAACAAAAAATCCATCTGTTGGTAACAAAATTTTACTGGAAGTCGTTTTTGATCAGAATTTAATAAATGCGACACCCATTTTACACATAGCTTTCTCAAGCCCGATTCCTTTTTCAAAATATGAAACACCCGGTCAGTTGAGATGTCCATGGCCTTAGCAATTTCATTCAAAGTAAATGGTCTGTCATCCATAACCATATGATATATAGAATTAATTATTTGTTCACTAGTTGCACTTGTGACTGACAGGATAGTCATATTTTGATAACTATTAAGTTCAATAAATGTTTTTATGACCTAAGTATCGATTCTTATTGAAGAAATCCTGTATATATACATACAAAATTTTAATCTAATTATAAAAATCTAGCTCTCTACAAATTATGTGGACGTATGCTACCATAGCTTAATAAAAATATAACCAATTTGTGTTGGATGATAAGAATGCTATAAACGGCAAATAACTCGATCTAAATGATATTCTCGCATGTTTAGCTGTAATATAAAACACTAGCATAGCTAAAACTTAAAATGAAGTTTAATAAAAATACACTGAAAGTTTGAAATGATTTGAATTGTATAAAAAAATCAATATAGAGTTCACATAGTTGGAAACATTTCTGCAGTGGTAAAAATAAAGAAAATATTCAATTTGTATTATAATATTCAAGACAAAACCATTATTAATTTAAGTTGGATAATGGGTTGTCTTAATGAGATTCTAATATTATCATATTATAGGATAGATAAAAATTATATGACAATTATAATTTTATGATACAATTAATAGGAAAAAGTAAAAGAAACCATGGAAACATTAAAACAGGATAAAACTCATCAGACTTGTCCAGATGACTATTGAAAATAAATTATAGTTTAATAAAAACTAAAAAACACGCTTTAATGGTAAACCAAACTAAAAAGTAAAAAAAACTATTTTTAGTATAAGGATAAAATGATGAACGAGAAAATTAATGTCAGTTGTTACAAATATTCCATCATTACCGTTTCTATAAGTAGAGTTAGTATGAAAATATGGTACAAAGCACCCCACCCAAAGTTTATTTTTAATGACACATTAATTTCCTCGTTCATCACTTTATTCATATACTAAAAATAATTTTTTACTTTTTAGTTCGGTTTACCACTAAAGCGTGTTTTTCAGTTTTTTTAAACTATAATTCATTTTTAATTTTTTAGTTCGATTTGCTATAAAAGCGTGTTTTTTAAACTGTTTTTTATTTTTCGTCACTACCTATCCGTGGCGGGCGTGGATAATTTGCGCGTCCATTGCCTTCCTTAGGCGTTGTAACCGTGTTTCAGGTTCCCTTTCCGAAAGCAAATCCTTGATTCTGACGATCCTTTTCGGGATAATGGGATGAACTTATTAAATTATTGTATTGTCATCGGTCCTTGATAAGTGTGCAAAGCTTCAATTTAATCTGACGTTTTGAAGTGGGTGAAAAGGACGTTTAAAGATTACGTTACATAGATAGATACAGGTGAAGCTAATAAAAACGTGTTAAAAACAATAACTTAAATCAGGTTTCGAGGAAAAGTACAAAAAGTGTTCGAGTCTAATGACGCACGTTAAAACACGCCGATCCCTCGCAAGAATCTTACTCAGTTTAGTCCTATAAGTAATTAAAAAAAAACACAAAGAAGAAGAACTGTAGGAAAACTACCGAAAAGGTAAATATGAAAATGGAAGATCTCATTAATAGAAACAACGGTTTTGATATAGAAGTTAAACAGTTTATTTAACTGAGGTAGCCGATAGTTGATCAGGAATTCATTTTAAACAAATAAGAAAAGATTAATATCTAAAAATTTCCATTATAATATAGAATAGAGTAGAGATATTTAAACCGTTTTTTGCCTGAGAAGAGCAAGAAGCAGGAAGCCATTCCCAAAACTATAACTGGCAAGGTAACTTTGTCATTCGGTCGACGCGAATTCAGTCATCCAGGGTCCTTCGACTCTCAAACCTAGGAAACGGGCAATGTATACCATGAGTGCTTTAAAACGATCAATTGGGCTTTTGAACATTTTTTTTGTCTTAAATGGAAAGATCATATATAAGTTTTATAACAAAACTATTTTTATTTTTATTTTTTCCTTATAATTAAAAAGTTATATCAAATTGAAAATACATTTTAAAACCTAGTACCGATGACACGCCGATAATTCCCGAAAACAATATGTGACCTCACACAATGTACCGAGGGCCAATCGCTTCAGCTCGGGGCAATTCGGTTACTTAATTCCGAAATTTTCTTCCGCCCTGTTTTTGGACAGACGTTCCGAAAGAATCGGAGTTTCGGGCAAATAAAACAATTTATCGATCTTTAGTCATTGTTCTATAGGTTTAACCTAATCTTTTTAGTATTTTACTGCTTTTGTTGGTTTGCTATCGTCTGAAAATATACTTGCTTTTAATTGTTATTTAGGTTTCGGTGCTGTTTTCGACGTTAATCTCATATATATGGAGGCTTAAAGGTAAGTTCAGAATGAAATCAGATTAGGGTTCCTTTTCTTTTTTGCATTCGTTTTTATAACTTTTATTTATATTATTTAATTTATGCAGGGATAACAAATTAACGTGCCAAATTTATAAGAAGGAATATTCCTGTGTGTCCGCAAATAATCTACATGTAGCAACATAACCGAGGGTAGTAACAATAAAAAAGCCTTTCAGGATCGTCAATTTTGTAGGATAGGAATAATAATATTCAAGAATTAGACAAGAACAGACAAGAACAAAATACGACTACTGATTCGAAAGGTAATCGTATAGGAAAAGTCTTATACTTATGAAAGTTTTACAGGCTAATCTAATTTGTAGATGGTCGAAGAGTACATAAATTTGTGATTAGTTAGATGAACACTAACTAGAGAAATTAAGGACTGGCAAAGCAGTTTTCCATGGAATCAAAACAAACATCTGAAGGAGTATGCAAAAAAATAAAAATAGAAAAGCAAACCTACTATCCAAACAAAAAGTAAATAAAATGGTATATTTCTATTCTAAATAAAAACAAAACAGTTAACATATTTTGTTTTTCAGGATTTTGGTACATTTCATCTATTGATTGAACATATTCATTTGATAGGGTATGTTTAAACACAGGTTGAAATTTATTATAGGCATTGAAGACTGATGGTAGGCTGACAGTGGTTTTCTAGTGGATAGACTTTAACAGGAGAGTCCCACACTTCGACTATAAGTTTTCTGTTTAAAAAAAAAGGTTTAGGTGCCTTCTCTTATTTAGGAAATCTCTAGCTGATCATGCATTAGAGTTAGTTAGCAACCACATTTATTTATATTTGCAAATATTATTAGTTTGTAAAACATGTAAGGCAAAAAATCGCTATCGTTTTAAAAATACTGAAAACTTTAATTAAAGTAATAATATAGTATGGGTGACTTTTTTTTTTGAAAATGTTAATAGAGTTTAGTGTGGTGGTTTGAAGAATCGGTGTGATTTTAATAGGATTGCAAATTTCAATGAAAGCAATCAAATATGTATATAATTTTGGATAGTGATTGTTTTTATTCTAAATTGATTATTAATGTAGTTTACATATTATAATTTACTATAATATATTATCCTAGTTGGGGGAAGTTTTATTATGTATATTTAACTATTATGTGTATTCTTTTGTATTGTTTTTTCGCTCAAAAAATAATTACCAAACTAGATAATATCATTTGATTATTCGATATTTAGCATTTTTCATTATTTTTGAAAACCAATATTACAAATATATAACATAATTTTTTTTGTTTGAGTATTTGTTATCTGCTGAAGCTGCACAATCGTGACATTGAGTGTCATAAACTTTTCTTAATTTTTCATTAATAGTCAAGGTAACTATATAAGCTTTACTTCGAACTTTATATGCTGGACATACACGTACTTCTACAATGCAAATATCATTTTTGCCGTTAAGTTGAACAAAACCTACAGCCTTGTCACTGTATCTCTCTCATGAAACCCAACAAATAGTGTAATTATATTCAATAGAAATATTTTGTTTATTATTTACATCTGCATTAATATTTTTAAAAAAAACTTACATCGATGCTTTAGCACCTCGAACCTCAGCTGAATTGAACAAATGTCATTTTTCAGAAAATCTGTGACCATAAAAAAATCCACTGCAGGTACATTATTAGAATTAGCCTTTATGAATCCTTTATCACTTAACCAACACTAATTGTGACAGTATATATATACGATTAGAAGCCATTGACGACGTCACAAACATAGCAGCCATCGTGGCGCGTTCGCAGTCACGTGATTTTTATTTTAATTTTTATACATTTTAATTCAACTATATTTAATTGTAACAAGTTTTTAAAAAGTTTGTCGTATCAATTATCAATATTATTTATGATAAAGTTTTGAAATAAAGTAAAAAAATCGATAATTTTTTTTTTTCAAAACCCTAATTCAAGCAGTATATTGACCAACAAAGGGTGTATTTTGAACAAAAATAAAGAGAACTGTAAACATATAACAATTTGTATTTCATTTAAAATCTGTCATATTTTTCTTTAAACAGCCTGTGAATATTAATTGCTAATATAGAACTTTTGGTTTTAATTTATTTAAAAAAATAAAATTATTTTATTTAAGATCGTTCTGAAATTCCTCTTATTTTTCAATAATTCATTCAATAGTGATTTTACTATTCATTACATTTAGATCAAAAGCTTAATACCTTTTCAACTTAGGCACTTCGAAGTGTAGATCATGGAGTTTTGCAGCAACAATACAAAACGTGTATGCCGATGGTTTATCATGGGAAAGAGCACTCCCTTTTTGGCCAGATGTGGATATTTAGCTTGAAAAGAACCCTTCAGTTGGTCCAGCAGTGACGTGTAATACTCCCTTGGAGATAGTCTTGCCTTTTGCTAGAAAATCCCGCTTACAGTTTGGACTACCGCTCCATCTATGGCACGTACGGTCTCTAATACATGTTTCATCTACAATTATGAAAAGTCAAATAAGCGCAGCAGCATCGAACAGTGTTCATTCAAATACGCCTTTGTTTAACTGTTAATAAATACTGCATCTATCGAGAGGATAGTTTTTTCCCATCCAAAACATCGAAAAACATAGTAAACGCGGTCTATTGAGATGTTTACAATGTCAGAAAGCTCGCCTGTCTTTAGTCGGCGATCATTTAAAACAAAATTGTGGATTTTTATGATGACTTTGTCGATCGTAGCTGTTTTTTTTTGGCGGCCCGAACATTTATCATCTTCAATAAAAATACTTTTAT
This sequence comes from Cosmopolites sordidus, assembly GCA_031761425.1. Lineage (NCBI taxonomy): Eukaryota > Metazoa > Arthropoda > Insecta > Coleoptera > Curculionidae > Cosmopolites > Cosmopolites sordidus. Next base: position 589,122 of record JARFXV010000535.1, read on the forward strand.
TTAAATTTAGCAGTCAACTATTTTCCATTGAAAACGAAGGAAAAGATTTCTGTAAAGTAAAATCTAATTCCTTTTATATGCCCGTTGAGATTAAATCTACTAAAACGAATTACTTTATAACAGTTTGAATTTCAAGTTACTTAACGCTCATCTGAAACTTCGCTGCATGGCATATAACAAATCGTAGTTGATACATATTACAGTCATTTGGTCATATTTATGCCATTTCCATGTCAGGTGGAAAACATTTCGAACTACCCTCATATTAATCAAAATATTTATTACTTTTATTATAGGGGGAAGGCCCCGATTACCGGACCCTTAAGGAATCTTAACAATAACAAAAAACTTGATAAATAGTCATCGTTATTTTCTTGGGAAATTAAAGAAGTTGTTACATTTTCGGTCATCGATTTTGATGGCGGAATCGCTGTTATCTCGAATGTTGCAGTCGGTTTTTTCATCTTTTTAAGTTTTTTCGGGCCGTTAGTTTTCTTGCCTTTAAAATGTTGTATTTTGACCACGGCAGGCTTTGCTTTTGCTGCTGGATGGGAGGATGTCAAAACTTCAGTTTTCTCAGCTTTTCGTCATCGACTCACAGCTCGCTTTGCAGCAGTATTTGGAACTGGTGACAACTGATGAATTAACGTAAAAATAGTTTTGCTTGTTCTCGGTTGTATCTCAAAAATTTCCTTTTCATTAACGTGGAAAGTCTTTTGAGGCAAATCCTGAAGTATGTCCGTATTGGTGTTATTTCAAACATTCACTTCAACATCTGAATACATGGGTAAATCGGTTACTGCTGATGGCAGAAAATCCAAATCTGTGTAAATATTTGGATTTAAAGGCAGAATTACAGTGCATTGAAATCCAGACTTTGCTATATCCAAACGTACAACGCGATTAAAAGTTTGTGTCACCATTGCAGCAATGTCTTATTCTAAGTGATGTCTGAATGATTGTGGCATGTTCATATATTTTTTTCTTTATATGGGTTTTTCGCCACGATCTAATACTCAAAAAATATCAAAATATCTGTTCTTATGTAAATAAAGAATCACTGAGCAAAAACAAAAAACCAAACGGAGGAGAATTTCTCAGTGATACTTTTTTGTAATGAATTTTTATAACGAACAAAATAGTTTTTTAAATAAATTTTTAAAAATATAAAAATGTTCTAAAAATATATACAAACTTTTAATGTCAATGTTTCGGGAAGTATTCTCCTCCCGTTTTCAAAACGAACCTAAAAATAAAGTATATTAATTTCTATAAATTATGAAAAGATAGAAAGAAACTATATTTTTTGTGTATGTCAATGATACTTAGATTGACAATTAGTTTTTATTAACAATAAGTTTTAGATCACGGCGAAAACCCCAAACAAAGAAAAAAATAAATGTCATATTCTGTTATTCTTGCACCGAAGTTGGTCCTCATCCATCCACAGACCTCAAAATATGCATCTTTGAATGGTTTCATAAAACCTTTGTATAAGGGTTGCAGTTTGTGGGTCGTGTGGGGTGGAGTACTGCACGTGGTTTTCTTTCGCGTAATTTATGACAGCAAGATTTTTATGTCTGCAATAGCCATCTAGGATCAAAATCACTGATTTCCGTCAGCACTCATATAGAACATTCTTACCTCTCTCTGCAGAGGTCAACTTGCCAACTTGACGATTATTTTTGAGTGTCATTTCTTTAGCCTGTTTCTGGACAGTGCTGACCCCCGTCTCATCACAGTTGTAGATGTCTGATGTGCTAAAACGATATTTTTCCCAAATATCTTTCAAATTGTTAAAGAAACAGTCGGTCAACTTGTGGCCTATTAAAACCAACTGACTCAACCCGCTCTCATCAGACTCGTTGACTCCGGCCTTCTAAAGCTGAGTTCAGGATGGCGTTTGATAAAGCCATAATAAAAGTGCTTACCAGCAGATTCTTTTACCCTGTTAAATCGATGGTTCAGTTTTAATTTCTCAGCGAGATCGAATGCCAATTTTAGAAATTCTTTTCTAGTCAAAGGCATGCACCTATTTGACATATCCACCACGTGCGCAATTAAAGCTTCTTTGGACTCCTGGGTAAAAGTCAAATCGGCCTTTTTTGAATAACATTGTTGTTTCTTCTCCTCGTTTTAATTTTTTAATGTAGTCGAACGAGGTTACTTTTTGGTACATTTTAGACTTCAGATGATTTCCTTATAGACAATTTATTTGACATCACCTTATCAATGGGTTTTTGAATATTTTGCATTTGGGAGTATTCTTACAGCTTGGTTTAGATTTACCCATATTCAATCTAAGAAACAAAATATGAAAATAATTACTACAACAATAAAAATATAATTGTAAAACTGTCCACCATTAGGGTACTTTTAGAGAGTCCGATCTTAGAGGTTCTTAGGTACATGGAGCCATATTAGTGTGGTATCTAAGGCGTTTGCCTTACGATACGTCAGTTAATAATGAAGCGGGTTCAAATCCCGTACTAGGCAAAAAAGTTTTTCTAAAATTCTTGTGAATGTTTCTAGGCAAGAGTGTAAAATCTGACAAGAAATCACCCGTCAGTCACGACAGTTCCGAGGCTGGGTAAGGCCGGATGCCTTCTGAGAGCTTTTCTACGTTGGTCACTCGCCAAGCGGTAGGCTTCTCGAGATACTTTCGGTTAAGCACAAAACCAAGGGTTGATAGCCCAAGGGGGGTGATGATTGGGGTTTTCGGTAGTTGATGACCGTGGTTTGGAACCCACGTTAAGCTGTAGGTCCAGTCGCTAAATAGCCTTCTTAGTTGCTGATGCGCCTCTACCTTCAAAAGTTTATTTTATCTTAGGTACATGCAAGAAAAATCCTTATTCACATTGTGTGTTATGAATCATAAAAAAAATTGTGAATTAAGACAGATTAATAACAAGCAATAATTATCAACAATAATCAATATCATCCCCTCTTTTAATTACTGTTCACAGACCCCAAAAAAAATTACTTCGAACAAAATTTTTACTAACCTAAAAATTTACACTAATCTCCACGACGAACAAAGAGGCACTGACTCGCGTGCGCGCTGACCCCCCACACCCCCCCCCCCCCCCACTACCAGGTAGTTGGTAACCGTGACACAAGTAATAAATTGGCGCTCTTTCTTGCACCGATTCAAATCATGTCCGGCTTTAGGAACCGTCCGGGCTTACGGGACTTCCCCCTTCCGCAGTATTTCCGAAAAATAAAAGAACATTTTAAATTATAAAAACAGTTAAAATATTAGTTATTTTGGTAAAATTATTTGTTTTTATTCAAAATACATGCACCCCGTGGATACGTTCAACCAATGTTAACATAGATTTTTTTATATCTTTTTTCGGAATGGCCTCAATAATCCTCGTCACGGCTTCTTGAACGTATGTAACACTGTCATAAAATGTTACTTTCATGGACAATTTGCGTTTTGGGAACAGAAAATAGTCACTGGTGGGTGCTGAAGCACACAGAATTGTTTTTTCGCTAAAAATTCACAAACAGCGACGGTCCTGTGAGAGTGCATTATCGTACAACAAAAACCAACATCGCAGCTCTCGATCATGTCTTTGATCGTAATTTAATTCCTCTGCTATCCATCTTACAGTCAAATTCGCATCGTAGTCCATCATTTTACGCACTTTTTTCACCAATGCATCGCGATTTTTGTTTTTTTTTGCCAGCGTGGCTTTGGGTTTTCTTCCAAAACAAGTCCTGGAATTGCTTATACAACTCAAAAAAATGTGTATCTAATAAGCAATCACACCATAATCTGTTTTCCTCAATTTAAATATTTCTATGAAAGTTTTACTAAGTTTCAAACAAAATTTAATATTAGCTCTTTGTTTTATCGTGTTTTTGTGAGATGACAAAACGTACTGTCAATTTAAGCGCTATAACTTGACAATCCGTTCATAAATTGTAATGATAGCAGTCTCGTTTTATAGAGAAGATAAACAGCTTTTGGATTATATATTGCTTCAATAGATGGCGCTAGTAGTTTTCTTTAAATAAAAAAAACGTTATTTCTTCGACATACTGTGTATTACGTGTTTATTACTTAATATACATATTTATTACTTTTCCGTCCTTGTGTTAAAAGTTAAAAAAAGTTTTTGTACTAGAATTTTACATTAACTTTCATTTAATCATAATTAAATGTGCAAATAAGTACAAATTAAGTATATAAAACCCACAAAACTATATATAAACTTTATATAAATCTACAAGATAAATTTAAACATCTCGAAAGTTTAAACCACCCTTCTGACTTTTTCATCTCGCACAACTATTCCGTTAATCATCTAGAAACAAAGTTTTCCAAACCGTCGCTTCATTCTCGGCCGTTACATTTTTGAGAACTTGAAGTTTCGCGAACTGATCTCTCCACCCATTAATTCAAATCCAAATGGCTTAAAAAGTTGTTGGCTCTTCGTGGTTGGTTATTCCACTAAAACGAAACAGAACGTGTGTTTGAAATTTATTCGATAAAAAAGATTGATGAGTTTACTCCCGATCTGAATGGGGTTTGATGGATAAGGCAGAATCTTTACCTATGTTTTTTTTTTTTAATAAATAGGCATTATCAGAGGTAGTCTGTAAATTTTTTTCATGGCTTTTATTTTGATTTTTTTTCTGGAACTAAGATACAATTAAGATAATCTACATTGACTGAAGGTTGAGTAGATGCATCTATTTATATATAAAATATTTAGGCAAATGAAGTATATTGGGTGAAAGGTAAAAGGTTTGCTAAAGTTTGGGACTCAACCTATTTTAGAGAAAATCATTTTTCGAGCGATTTTTAAAATTACACGAACGTTTGTTTCATCAAAGAGATATAAATAGATAGATATATATATAGATAGACAGATAGATAGATAGATAGATAGATAGATAGATAGATAATGATGTATTTGTCCCAATTAAGTGTACCCTTGTAACTGCCATGTTGGCATGGACCATTGAAAACATAAAATAATAAAGATAATAAACATAATAAATAATTCTTACAAAAGATAAAAAAAATCAAACAATCAATTAATGAATAACATTGTACCACTAATAATGACTACTGTTCCAATATAAAATATACAAATGCTTTCCCTAGCTATATCATCCTTACCCTTGTCTTTATCTTTATTTGGTTGTAGCATTGTATAATAATTAAATTAAACTTAATCTAAATTAACACAAACCAATCAACTAAAATAACAACAACAGATTTCAAAAGGAAAACATAAGCAAAAAAATGAAACCATCTAAAAAACACTATACTAAAAGGAAAAAAAAATACGTATATTACATGTAACTGTGATAATTCACAAATTATTACCATTACACTATAGAAAGACACTAAGATATCTTATATTAACTCAGATCTGCGGGTGTCATTAAAACAGTCATCCAATGAGAAAAATACATATTTAATAAATACTCCTTTAAAACATGTTGTACCTAATTTTTCGGTAGAGCTCGAACACTCTCAAGAAAACTATTGTATATCCTTATAGTCATAAAATTCACATTTCTTTGACTATAACTAAAATTATATTTTGCAGGTAATAGATCTGATTTAAATCAACTTTGTGTAAGTACGTCCATACTTCGAAGAGACAAAAAGTTCTTTGTTATTATAAGCAAACATAAAAGAGCTGAGGACATACATACCGACCAAGATTTTTTTTTCCTTAAAAATCTGTCTACAACACTCAGTATATCTCATATTGAAAATTACATCTCTTTTGAAGTAAAAAATCTCCGTATTTCAGAGGAATTTCTCCAAAAAATTAAACCATAGCTCATCCTAGACCCAACAAATGCATGATATGCCGACATTGCTGCATCAGTATCAATATTGTTAGAAATTACTCTGAAGGCATAACAATATTTAGCCAGGTTTACTGCAACTCTCTCAATATGGGCCCTCCAATCCAGTTTCCTGTCAATTGTCAGTCCAAGAAATGATACATCTTCTGACGTTTCAATTGTATTATTATATGAAGAAGTTAAGGTATCATGCCAACGTTTTCCAAACAAGAGGGACTGTGTCTTTGGCACATTTAAAAGAAGGTCGTGAGCATAGCACTATATTGCTAGCAAGATCCGGAGATCGGCCAAATTATTACAGTGCAGACATATATGCGTTTGTTTCTCTCATTACTACTTTGAGTCTTATGCGCATGTCCGAGAATTGAGTATGCTTATAGACGTGCGTCAGTTTGCATATTTTTATGTTATTGTGTCACGTTTATTTATTGAGACATTTGCACAACGGATCGAGTAGTAGAAAAAGAAATAGAAGTAGACGTTTGCTGTCTCACTTACTCCGTGACACCTCCACTTTCAGATATTAGTAATATAGTAGTATTATATATATGGTCGTGAGCATGAAAGTATCGATCGAAAGTATCACAAGCCCCATGTACACTCGCCAATATTCTATCAGAATTCTCCTCACTAACTATCAGGGCTGTATCATCGACATACATAATTGCGTATTCATTCATTACACTACTTTAGTATATAGGATATGCAATACCGGTCCCAGAATAGATCCCTGCGGAACTCTCTTTGTAATAGTTTTTTATTTCATAAAATAACCCTGCCACAAGCATCCTTCTCTTCCACTTGTTGAGTACGATCTTCCAAGTAAAATTTTATTAAATGTAAGACATTACCTCTTATACAATAAGTGTCCAATTTTGTACATAAAATCTTATGGTTAACTCTGTCAAAAGCCTTGAACAAATCTATACATGTGGTTAAAGTTATTTTTTATCATTTAGTGAACTTGAGATATATGTAATTGCTTGAAATACAGCCCTTATTGTGGATTTCTTTTTCCTAAAACCATTTTGATTGTCACCAATTAAATTATATTTTTCCAAAGAAGTCTGTCAATCTGTTGTAAATTATTTTCTAAAAAATTTATTAATATTAGATAACAATGATATTAGTCTATAGTTAATTTCTTCATCAATGTTTCCATTTTTATAAATTAGCTTTATAAGTGCATTCTTTAGTAATTCCGGATATACACCACTTGAAAAACAGAGATTCACAATAAATAACAACGACTTAGATATATAATTAGAAATATCTTCAATTAATGGCGTTGGCAGATTGTCATCACCGACTGATTTTTTATTATTTAACTCATTTATTATTTTACATATTTCATGAGAGTCGGTCGGTCTCAGATAGATGGTTCCATTAGCACGAGACGCCGAAAAAGCCTGGTTGCATGCAGTTGAATTAACTTTAGGGCATGAATTTATAAAGTAGTCATTCAGAATATTTACAGTTTTGAAAGGATCGTTATATTTTGAAGCAAAATTATCTAGCGTGTTTCCACAATGATTACTATCGTGTGTTATATACGGGGTTAGAGTGAAAAGTAAGTTATGTTTAAATGAAATATTGTTTTTTTTTGGTCGAGTTATTCTTCAATGTAATATGCTCTTAGCTCGATACACTTCGCCAAACCTTTTTATGCCTTCCAAAAAATACGACTTAGCGATCGGAAAGACCCAATTCTGGAGAAAGAGGTGGGTGCGACATCAATTCGCGGCGTAAATTGTCCAGTTTCGCTGTTACAATGGCTGGCGAATGGACCGTGAAGTGTCGTGGTGAAAGGGCACTTTTTCTTCGCCAAATGAGGGCGTCAACTCTTAATCGTCTCTTTTTTCTCTTCCATTTTTTTACAACAGCGAATTTTGCAAACTGATCTCGTAGCCTGTCTTGTTTCGCGGCCTAATATTTATCTAAACCCGAAAGAATTTTATGAATTTATTCGATAAAAAGACTGATGACTATAAATCCGACGTGAATGGGTTTTGATGGATAAGGCGGAAGCTTAGTCTAAAGATGTTTTTAAAAATGTATAGGCATTATCCAGGAAAGTGACTACCTGAATTTTTTATATTTCGTTTTCTCGGGCTTCCCTGTTCTTACGTTAATATATGTTGTGTCTGTCCTGACCTTTTGTATAAGTTTTTTTCGGCACTATAGATAAGACGCAGACGATTTACGTTGATTGATGGTTTTATAGATGCGTTTTTTGTGTGTTTTATTTTTCGACAGTTCACTAATATTGATTGGAGCCCCTGGATTTACTTTTGATTGTGGAGCGATGCTAAAATTCAAGGATATTTTCAGTCTTAGCAAAAAGCTATAGATACTAAAGAAAGACAAACTCGCAAATATATAAACTTTCGTTTTATATTGTGTGGAAAAACTGCGACATATTTTACAGTTCAGACACACCCTAAAGATTTTATTAGGAATTTTAATTAGCACTTATATATTGAATATCCCGTAAGAAAACCAATTATTAAAAATATGAAAATAGTAATAGGTGTAGTTACTACCTTGTATTATATTTCAAAACAATATTTAAACAATTTAAAATATGAAATTTTGGATATACTTGCAATGATATTTTGATTCATCTGCAGCTGGATCTAAATTGCGCATCATTTCTCTTCCAAACCAACCCAACGATATGAAGTATATATTAGACAGCTAATATTTGTAAATACTAGAGAATTTGAAATAATTTATTGATTTATTCGTTGCTTCGTGATAGCTAATTTTTAAATTGAATAAATCAAATTTTTACTTTGTTATCTAATTTATTATCACTTATTTTAATTTTAACTTGGTGACTATAGTTTCGTAAACAATTTTACATTTACAAACACGAATTTCAAACTAGGTATGTCAACTTTTTATATATATTTATATATAGGGTTTTCTTTTTTTTTCATTATATTTTAGGTGAGGAATTTCGGAGATCCATCTGATCGTTTAATAACTTTCTACATAGGTCTTTATTATATTAAATGATCAGACAGATCTTTGAAATTCTCCACTATCTAAAATATAACAAACCCTCAATATAATATATATATATATATATATATATATATATATATATATATATATATATATATATATATATATATATATATATATATATATATATATATATATATATATATATATATATGCGGTCCTGAACTTTCTTCTGCTATTCGAGTCCAATATACTTGATGATATCATCGATCCATCGTGTTTTAGGTCTTCTTCGTGAACGTTTGTGATCAAGGAGTATCTATCTCAGGATTGTCGTGGTCTATCTGTCATCACATCGCCTCGCTTATGGTTTGCCCACCTCCATTTCAATTCCGTCACCTTTCTAATAGTGTTACATACTTTCGTCTATTCTCTGATCCATTTACAGGTCTTTATGTCTCGTTTTGTAATGGCAAACATACACCTTCCTCTCCTCTGTGCTACCCGAAGTTTTTGAACTGAGTGTGATGTGAGTGTCCATGTTTCACTTCCGTATGTCAAAATAGACAGCACGCACTGATCAAGTGTTTATCTTCAGACAAAATAGGAGTTTGTTTTTAAACGCTATGTTGAGCTTGCCAAATGCCTGCCAGCCACACTTAACACGCCGTTCCACTTCGTGGGCAGTATCACCCTCCATTGAAATCCTTTGTCCAAGATATATGTAGTGGTCCAGAACTTCTAAATCGCTTCCTAAAATAAATATTCTTCTATTTTCAGCAAATTTGTTGAATATAACCTGACTCTTTTTCAGGTTTATTTCCAAGACAAATGGTCTTCCCGCACTTTGTTTTTGTAGTTTACCTGGACCTTGTGACAGAAGAACGATATCATCTGCGAATCTAAGATGGCTTAGGTATGCACCATTGATTTTTATTCCCCCCTGTTCCCAATCCAGATTACCGAATACATCTTCAAGACAGACTGAGAAAAGAACAGCCGATATCGTATCACCCTTCCGTACACTCCGTTCTATATTGATTTTAACATCAAGTTCATTCATGTCAATTGTCGCTGTAGCTTCAGTATACATGGATCTCAGTAGGTTCACATAAGTTCTGTCAATCCCCTGTTTAAAACAATGCATTCTTCATGGCTTGCTTTGATATTGAGTCAAATGCCTTTTCATGTATATACGAAAACTGGAAAAGAATATATAAAGTGATATATTATTTATAATTAATTATTCCAATTTCGTTGAATGTTAATTTGAAAAAAGTTGAAAATTATGTTTTAAATATGAATTATTGTTATCAATATATGACCGAAAAATAAAATCATAGAGTAAACGACATAAAATTGCACGTTTAATTTTGTGTAATCTATAATAAATAAACTAAATATAAAAACAGAGGACTACTGATGACGGCCAACCTGATACGAGTATGACCTGTCTATTAGTACAGCCGTGTCAATTAGTTTTTCTGGTCTATTGTTGAAGAATTATTGCTTTTATAGTACCTCAGATAATCCAGCTAGATGCTCTTCCGCATGCTGGGCAATTAAGGTCAGAGGGATGCAGAATTGGTACACGCGGTTCAGTGTGCTTGGATTTTCGCGCCTCCCTTTTGGTTGCGGTTTTTTGGCGATTATCTTGCTCATGGAGGGACACAGTTCTGTATGTCTTCTCACGCCATTTAGGTCTGTCGTTTGCTGTCTTTTCCCATTCGGACACGCTTAACAGAGACTTTTAGAGGCGATTTTATTATGTTTTTATATCTTCTTGGTGGACATCCCAGATTTCGTTTTTTTTTAAATTCGCCATAGGGAATCTGCTTTGGCATCCTAGTGTCCGGTATCCTCTGGCAATGACATAACCAGCTTAGCTGAGCTTACATGATCTAGGATTCCTCTCATAACACCTCCACATTAATCCGATAGTCTTGCCATTTTATTCTCAAGATTTTCCGGAGGCGGCATTCCAGAGGACTAGTATTGATGGACTATTGAAGCATATCAGGGACTATTGAATCATATCAGGGACAATTGAAGTATATCAGGTTGGCTCCAAGAGGGGAATATCAGTTGTAGATCAAATATTTAAACGGAAAGTTGCTTAAAAATTTACGAGTTAACAGAAAAATTCGATATCCAGGAAGGACTAAACCAAGACTCTCCTAAATCCTTATTAATAAGTTATGTATTAGAAAACGTAGTAAGAGCCATCTTTACCGACTAGCTATAAACAAGGAGTAAACAATGACATCTAATGAGATCAAAAGAGGATGCGGAATGGTAAAAAAACATAAGATCTGGAGGGATAGGGACATAACGCAAATAAACAAATAGTAAAACCTTAGTTTTTCCAGTATTGCTATATCCCGGTGAAACATAGAATATTGAAAATCCTCAAAGGCCTAAAGCGTGGATCGCCTGGCGAACAAAAGCATTAATTTTTCAAGAAATCAATGAACCCACAGGGCTATTCTAAATTATTCATGAACGTTTACTAAGATTATTCGGCCACATTGAACGCATGGATGATAATAATGTAGAAAGGCTGATGGTACAAAGACGGATGGAGGGTTTTAGATCGTGCGGTAGATCTCCAAAAAATGGACAGATCAAATTAAAAACCGAACTATTGTATGAAATAAAACAACAATTATTAAGCTTTGCATCTATTAAGTATTAATCAACATAATTATTATAGATATCTCAATAATCAGCAAAATGCGAGATCCGAGCTTTGTTCCAATTTAGCTCTGGTTCTTGGTTTTAGCAATGGTTCTTTTATTTGGACCAGGGGGTTACTAAATTGGGCCTCAGTAGGCTCTAAGGTCAAACAAAAAGAGAACTATAATAATACAAAATATATCAAACATAATAGTCTCAGTAACAAACCTACTAAATATTATAATCCCTTTACATCGCAAATGTAAGGATTTTAAGTACAAGTTATTAGTTATTCCAATTTTGGCAACGCACACATTGTATCCAATCAACTTTGGGGCCTTTTTTATCGTAGTAATTTATTTTACATTTGGCACATTCATTCTCCTTGTCTTCTGATCATAGACTACTATCAGAATCGTCAGAACTAGGAATTCTTCGTCAGATTCCTCACTATCAATTTCATTGGAGATTTTAGTTTGTTTTTTATTATTTTTCTTGTCTAAATTTAATTTGATTGGCTTTCGCTTCTATTGTAACGCTTCTAAATTATTTTTGTACAGACTAGAGATCAATTTTACCGCTTTCTGTGCACCTCTATCTTTAATGGATTGCCTGGTCCTTGGTATTAGTGATAGGAGATTAAGACTGGCTTCTACTGGTTTAACAAAATATAATTGCTCAATATTCTACGAAGTAGATGATATAACTTCCGTCGAGCATTGTGTGGCTATCTGCGACATGGAAGGCATTGCAACTTGCGTCTTAGGTTGCATGAAAGTTTGAGCTTGGAAAGGAAAATTTGAAGAGGATGACGTGCGATGATGACGCACTGACGCAAAATGGCAGTCTTAAAAACATTTCCATTAACGAGCCAAATGCCCGATGTTTTAAAGCCATTCACTACCAATAGTGGCTGCACGTTTATAAGCTGTGTTAATGAATTGGCTAACTTGATATTGAGTAACAGTTCTACCGGGATTTGTTCGCATCCAAATTTCGATAGCTTGCATGTAGTAAGTACTCATTGACATGAAAAACGATAATCTAATGGTTGAAGCCTATGAGTTGTGTGTCCAGGTAATTATAGCAAAATAACGCCATTGTCACGAGCTAACAACAAAGCGTCTAAATTTTTACCATCGAGTAGTAACAAGAACTTATCTTTTTTTGTTGGTTTGACTACAGAAATAAAACACTGTAACCATTGATTGAACAATTGAGAATGTATGTAACCAGGTTCCGAAACTGATTCAATTCTCCCAGCTGGAACTCCCTCCTTATCTGTTAATTAATTCGCATTCGCTTAAAATTATCATTGGCTGAATGAATTGACCAGATGCACTAGCACAAGCAACCATTGTGGTATTTACGCCTCTTTCATGCAACTCAAGAACCTATTTGTTTTTTTCCTTTGCCACCCATAACTTCAGTTTATTTGTGACAACAATATTTTCATATATATCAAAGTTAAACAAAAGTTAATAAAAGTCATTCATATTTTCTCTGTTAAATACTTTGGTTCTGCGTAAGGAAGTAGCTTTAGGTTGTCAGAGGCTTATTTTGTCTTTATGTCTTTTCAGGAAAGTATAGTACTATGATTTGCCTGCCATTTTTTTAGTGCGATTGAACGTATGCGCTGTATTATTCTTCTTAACGATTTCAAAGGCCAGTCTTCTAACATCGTTGATTGTCAATCCGAACATGTGTTGTTCTAACTTCAGAATATGATTTACTTGAATATCTTCACTCATTATGTGGACTCACTTGTATTACTTATGTCTAAATGCCTCTTTAAAGTGGCTTTTCGAATATTATGTAATCTTGCGCATTTATTTAGACCAATCTCTTCATTTTTGTAATCATATATGGCATTTTGCAAATCTTCTTGTGACCATTTATAATAATATTTATCAGTCATCTATAATAAGAAAGAATGTGTACGGTAAATTGGATCTATCTTATCCAACTTCTTGCGGTCCCTTTTATCCAACAGTCTGAAGACGTCATAAAAACAAATCTAATAAGATACCACCTACAAATGCCGGAAATCGTTTCGTGTATTTTGATTGTAGATAAATTATGCTTCTAAACTATAAATTACAAACACCGTTTGCTTACCTTTAACATAATTACACTCTTAGCACGGATCGATGGAATTTACATTAAAAATATCAAAAATAGATATTTCAAAATAAAACACAGACGTTCAATGCCACAGCGAAAACAATATGGCCGATATGCAATGAAGTTCGATGCATATCGCTTGGTGTTGGCAATATTGACATTGAAAAAATACTTTTTGAGATATGAGGGTAGTCCAATGATATTTACCCCAGTCCAGTGATACTTACACCACTCGTTATCTGAGAGTGGTCCAATTTAGTTGCCGGCCCAATATACCAACACAAAATTTAAAGAAGAAATAAACATACGAGTTATGTTAATCAACTACCTTCAAAAGGGAAAACACTAACAGGAGCATACTTTACAGCATACTGTTATTCATCATTAGTTAACAAGCTGAAGGTGGAAATTACGGGAAAATGGCTGTATATGAAGAAAAAGAAATTTTGCCCCACCAAGACAATGCGCCGTCTCAAACTTTAGTGGTCGCCATGATATGAATTTACGAATTGGGAATCGAATTAATTGACCACCCACCGTATTTAACAGATCTGGCCCCCAGCGACTTTACTCTCATTCCTAGATTTAAAATTTCACCTGGAAAACAGAGATTTTCATCGAATGAATGGCCATCACATTCGTAAGCCACCATTTTGAGAGCATCGCTGGGAAAAGTGTATAGAATTACAAGGATACTATGTTGAGAAATCAACCTGAATTAAAAAAAAAATCAAGTCTGCTTTTTTTTAATTATAAATAATTAAAATGTAAGCGTAATACTTACCCCACTCATTATTATCCCCGTCTCTATATTTGAAAAAAAAACATTTCTTTCGCTACAACTACTTATCAGTCTTACTTTATACCAAACCACTACAAAAAGCCAAACATTTCAAAACTTTATCCTAGATTTCTAACTTTTCCTAGAACATCTAGAATAACTTCACCATACGTCAAACATCGGAAGGAAACTTTTCCAAACCGTCGCTTTTCTCGCTTCTGTTAAATTCCTTAAAACAGCGAATTTTGTCGATTGATCACCCATTAAATCGAATCCGAGCGGCTTAAAAAGTTCCCCGTCTTTTTTCGCGGTTTGTTATTCATCTAAAGCGAAAAGAACGTATGTTAGAAATTTATTCGATGAAAAGATTGATGATTGTAAATTTGACCTGAATAGGCTTTGATGGATAAGGCGGAATCTTAGTCTAAAAATGTTTTAAAGAATCGTATAGGTATTATCCGGGAAAGTGACTATCTGTTTTTTTTTTCGTTTTCTCTTTTTTCGGCGGATTATTCTTGGGTGAAGTATCTAATGCGGTTCAACACTTTTTGTATATTAGTTTTTCCTGCGGCATTAGAAATAAGGTTAAATTTTACAGGAGATAGATACCTTTTAGCAGATTTTAGTTTTTGTCAGATCAGTTTCATAGGATAGAAAATAATGGATGTTTGTTTGAGTTTAATAGCTTCTTGATTTATTACTACGTCTTAACTTAATGTTAATATTATAACCTTAATGTTAATATAATAATAATATTATTAACCATACAGAGCTGTTAATCAGTTCGGAACGAGACTCTGGGGTGATCGGACGTGTCTTGTCTGGTCACCATGGGGACAGATAGCAGTGTCGGTTGGTAGTCTCGGTCGCCGACGTACAGATCTGGCCAAGGGAGCGGACAACCCCGAAGTGTCGTCTCCGCCAGTCGGCACTTCAAACCTAACCCAGAGAATAAGTCTTAGCCCCGAAGTTGGTGAAGAACGAAGCACCGGGACCGGCAACAACACCAAATCCTTCTTGCCCGGACTCGCTAACAAGGAATAAACAGTGTAATACAGCAGAGGATGGACTCTGTGATGGTCGGACGCGGTGTAATGCGCGCTGGCCATCGTGGGGGCAGACGTCCATGGCTGTTGACCCTTCCAGCAGCGGGAGTCCGAACTGGATTAGGGAGCGGGCACCCCCGAGGTTCGTCACGCAGGACGCGCGGCGACCTCAAACCTAACCAAGAGAATAAGCCTTAGCCCAGAAGACGGTGAAGATGTAACGCACTGGGACCGACAACAACATCCAGTCCGTCCATTCTGTGCTACCAACAACATCAAAACAAAACCACTAACACCGGTATAACATCAAGAAAACAAAAAAGAGAACATCAAGAAAACAAAAAAGAGAATAATAAAACAAAATAGAACAGAATAACATCAAGAAAACAAAAAAGAATAGGCGAAAACACCACAGACACGAAGAAGAACCGAACAGTACACCAGTTCATTCAAAAAATCCAGCGTCAACGACCAGCGAACCAACCAATCGATCTACGAATAAACTTCCACTGGACTCGATCCTCGCGGGTCGTTTCCGGAGCAGTAATCACTATCACTTCGGTCGATTAATCTCGACCAGTACCGTATGGTATTAACCGCGCCAAAAGGACGGCGCATAAAACCCAGATTGCGACTGACGCGAAACAGTCGTAATCGATAATAAGAGAACAAAAGTAAGGGCCTCAGGGTCAACTTGACACACAGGATAAGCAGTAGTAGTAGAGCTGTTAATCTTCTTAAGCATACTAGGCATCTTTGTTTGTAGATAAGTTGTAGAAATGATGATTTTAGTTTTATTTAATTTCCAGATATTAGATAAAATATTGTACAAAGTATTACGAGACAGAGAAAGAAGAAAAACTACACAAAGCAAAGCGAAAATAGAAGAAATAATTTTAAAATGAAAAACCAAAACATAAAGTATGAAGGAAGTCTACTGATAGAGGAAATGGTAAAACTCATTCAAGAAGCATGTGCGACAGAAAATAGTGTGTTCCACATGAGATTGTGGAACCCTGCGGTTGGGGTGCATAACTCCCGACTACTCTTATCTCATTAGACGGAGTCCAAATAAATTCAAAAACTGTATGTATAAGCCATCCGACGAGAGTGTGAGTTGTTTGTTTGTGGATAGGATCTCCCTATTCTTGGCGCTATATATGTATATGTGTGTGTGTGCGTACTGTTTCACAGATGGAAAAACATGAACTGGTTTTTTTTCCAGGAGTACATCCGGTTGTCGAGTTTGTCCCTGTCGGGAGCTTGCAGACGTTTCGCCAAAATCTCATTTGGCATCTTCGGTCCTTACTGTTGCGAGGTTGGTGACTCTCTGAGAGAGATCGGTTTACCGTGTAATATTTATGTCTTCTTGCCTCTGTCTTAGTCGGTAGCCATTGGCTGGCACTGGCGCTAGCTCCACCCCCTGAGGCGCTTGCAACGTCTTTGTTTCCAGTCGTGTTCTGGATGTCGTGCTGTCGGGGTCTGCTGATCTAAAAACGCTTTTCCACGTTGGTGTAGAACGTCGTGCCTTGTTTAGACTTCCTTGCTTTTCGATCTCGTTCTGCTTCGATCTTGTTCTGTCGTTTTTTGTGTTTGGTGTTGTATTGAATGGGTGATTGTCTTTTTTGAGTAGCCGTTTTGTTTTAGAGTATTCGTTATGTTGTTGAGTTCTGCCTGCTGTGCATGGTGGTCCGTAAGGCGGATGGATCTTGATATTAGGGTGTTTGCTACTGCCTGGATGTGACTGGTGTCAAATCCCCCCTTCAGAGGACAGACATTTTTACAATAAAACTATATAGACTTGGTCTCACCCGTTCATAACGGGCATTCCGGAATATATTTGCGTTAAAGAGAAAGTTACATAATAATAATAAATGCCTTAAATAAATGCCTTCCCCTACGCTGCATGGCACAGGGTTACAGTGTCATTAACGATGTCTCTGGATATCGAGCGCCCTCCGGTAGTAAATAGTTTTTCCAAAGTAATGCGGGGCTGTGCCTGGGGTGACGGTTCTTTTCCCTGGGATCCAAAGCTGTTTTGAGCCTCTCATTACAGCTGGATCTAGCACCAGAAGGTCGCTTTTAGGTCGTCACGTATGGATGACTGAGCGGAAGTCTAAGATGCTTCGTCTTTACGAGGTGGCCGAGTCGAAAATAAGGGGATATATGAAGCGGCTACATGATATATGGTGTGTTTCATATAGTAGGCTTCGTAAGTAAGGAAATACGAAATGATCCACCAAAAGCAGCGGAAGTGGAGGAGTATTTGAGGAACATCTATGAGGAAAATGTATCAGGTAAAGAACTCTCCAGTAATACGGTACTTCAAAAAATACTGTGAAATAAAATCACGCAAAATAAGCATTACATTCCTGTCACTGAGGAGGAAGTTAGCACTGCCATTAAGGGTAAGCGTAATATTTCTGCCCCAGGAACGGATGGGATTCAAAATTTCTGGTGGAAAATTTTTCCATCTGCTCATCAACATCTGGCCATAGTGTTTACAACTTTCATCCACCAAACTGAGCTCATGCCATCATGGCTAGTTGAGGACAGGACGGTGCTCATTCCCAAAAACGAATATGCTTCACAGCCAAAGAACTACCGTCTGATAACTTGTATTAACACATTTTACAAAATATTTACAACTGTGCTCTACGAACGAATTTTAAGTTCTATACGACCAATAAGGAATGAGGTGTTTGAACAGCGAGGATCCAGGAGTGACAGGATGAAAAGACAACTTATTAATTAATCGTTGTATCTGTCATGATGTAAAATACTACAAGTCGTCACTTTCGATGGCATATATTGACTATGCCAAGGCGTTTGACACCAGATCAAATGAGTTGTTACTTACCATACTAAAAAGCCTAAAATTACATCCAAATATAGTGAGATGTATTGAAGAAATTATGCTCCTATGGAATATAGAACAAAGTTTACCATACGAGCAAACAAAAAGGAAATAACAACCGTATGAATTAAATTTCAACGAGGAGTCTTCTAAGGTGACTGTCTTAGTTCGCTCTTGTTTTGCATCTCTTTGTTGCCACTCTCGATAGAACTGAAACAAACAGCAGGCTATAAAACTGGATCACCCAATGGAAGAGAACACAAAATCATGCACAAGTTGTCAATTGATGACATAAAAATAAATCTTTCCGGAAAGAAGGAATTAGATAATGCTATGAATAAGGAGCCAGAATTACTGATTCATCAGGCGTGACATTGGGATTGCATAAGTGTGCAGTGGTTCATTAACATAAAGGAAAAGTCGATGGAACAGGCGCGGACGCCGAGGTTGTTGATGTGGGAACAATAAGACATCTGATAGCTGAGGAAACGTGCACATTTTTAGGTATCCAACAACACGTTGTACAAGATGCCGCTACAGTTAAAACCACATACTCCAACCGATATAAAGCGAAATTAAGGTATAATTGGCGATCTCGGATATCGGAAAAGAACAAAGTTATGGAAACCAAGATACTGATTATCCCGCCGCTGCAATACTCTTTCGGCGTACTCATGTGGATCGTTGACGAATTACGTTCTCTTAACCAAACCACTAGAAAGATTATGTGAATGAATCGGTGTCTGCATGCCAGATCATCTGTGCAGCGATTACACCTTCCTTGACAAATAGGAGGGAGTGGATGGTTGAGCTTGGAGTAAGTCTATGGTAAGGTGAATTTGGAGATATCAGGAAGAATACTGAAAAGCCAAAATCCATTATTTAAGTTAACACACACGAGAAAGAAAATAACTAGGACAATAATAGGAAAATAATATAGGACTTCATTATTTAAACCCTGATGCTCTAAGAACTGATACTGTAACATCGGAACATACGAGCAGAACGATCAAGAAAGCCCAGAAGGAAAGATTAATGCAAGAGCACTTGGCGAAGAACTTTTATTCGGTTTTCTTTCGACACTTCCAAACGCAAGGTTTATCCGCAGAACGAGGTCTGCTTCGTTGAAGTCCGAAACCGAAGGGTTCATGATGGCATATCAGGATGGAATGGTGAGCACGCTAATGTACAACAAAAATATTTGAAAGGAAAATGTCTCTACTGTCTGTCGAGCGTGCAAGAGTCAACCAGAGATATTAACACACATCCTGTCAGCTTGCTCTACTCACGTGAAGTCTTTGTACATCTACATACACAATGCTGATTAACGTGTGCTTTACTTACATCTAAAAAATAGTTATGGCATAACTAAACAGATAAAGATCCCGTCTTGCCCTATGTCTCTCAGAAAAACGAGACAGTCGTAGAGAACTCACGATGTCGCATTTACTGGAACTATTAATTTTCTACCACTAGGAAGCTTAACGCAACCAAACCAGACATAGTGTTGATCGATAGCATTGCCAGAAAAGTCTATGTCATCGAATTATCTTATCCGGCGGAAGTTAACATCACTACGAAATAGGTGGAGAAGCGGGATAAGTATAGAGACCTTCTTTTCGAGCTTTCTAATATGTATCCGGGGTTTTCTATAAAGTTGGTGATACTTATTATCGATTCTTTGGGGGCATGAAATTTTCGTGTAATAAGGAGTGAAGAGTTATACCAATCTGTAGGCTGGTATCTACAATCTTGGCCTGGAAAATGCAGAAAGTGGCACTTCGAGATCGCTCCGAATAGCGATGGCCCACGAAGTACCCTTTTGATGAAAGCAGGTTCGCATTTCACCATTATTTGGAACGCAACCGAAGGAGACACCTGCCTTTATTAATTAATTAAATGTTAATGAAAGGGCGAAGTTTAGCTCAACAAGCCACTCGTACTAAACCCGTATCCAAAAACCAATTGCAATACAATTACATAGTATTAGATATAAACAAAGTATATAAACATAAAATTAACATTCTGCAGATAAAAATAAAAATAAGAACAACGCATGTGTGCGAAAATTAAACACTCAAACAAAAATAAGTAATAATAAATATTAGTTCAGTCCGTATACAAAATTGCAAAACAATGATATAAAGGAAAATAACTATGGTCCATCAGTGAAAAAAGAAGACAATCATAAAATAATATATAAGGCTCTATCTCTGAGCTGATAGCAGATATTTTTAAATTTAAATATAATGTGCTTTGTGTAGATGAAATTAAATGAAATTTGAAATCTCTACTAGAGTTAAACAATTCGTAGCATTGTAACTGAAAGAACGATGAAACATGGCTGTGTCATAACGTGGCACCATGGGTTGAAAATCCAATTTATTTCTAAGGCAAAGTGGAGACGAAGTAAGCATTAAACTTTCAATGCTCGATAGTGAGCTATATTTCAATAAAGAGTCCATCCCAAATAATATATTTTTTTATTTTTAACCATCCCAAATAATATATTTTTCCCGAAACGTGATCATATTTGCGCAAACCACATACAAAGCGGCAACAAGAATTTTGTATCTTCTGGAGACCGTACCGGGTTACGATATATAAGCAAGGAAAATACACAGTGATACGATAACGTAATTTCAACATCACAAGACTATCACATAGTGTCTTTTTCATATTAAAGGATAGTACATCTCTAGCAGAGTACAAGAATTTTAGGCTAGCATAAAGTTTTAGTCTTGTCAAATTCTTTATATGATCACAAAAGCTTAACCTTTCGTCAACAAGAAACCCAAAATTTGCTGATTAATGACAGATTTATTTAAGAAGACAGAAACTGCCTTTTCATACTTGAGCTAAAAATTATAGCTTTAGATTTGGTAGGGTTCAAATGTAGGCAATGATTTGCAGAGGATGCCGAGATCTTCATTAATGGTATTGGCTGTACGCTCATAATTATTGCACACGAACTCCTTGTACAGCCGTGTGTAATCCGCAAAAAATGTGAATTTACAATTTACAATAATTCCCTGGAAATCGAAGGTGTAAATTAAGAAAAGCAACGGACCCAATACGGATCCTTGAGGTACACCAGAACTTATATTCAAACTTAAAGAGAGCAGGTTATTTAAAATTGTTCTTTAAGTACGATTGCTCAAGTACATATAAAGAAAATTAACTGATGTTTCGTTAAAACCAAGATATCCACATTTAGCAATCAATAAAGCCTGATTAACTATATCAAATACCCTACTAAAATCCAACAAAACAAGAGCTGTCGCTTTCCGTACTATAAGAACTTTCCGTACTATAACCATCTCTACAACTAAATTCTGTAGCAGAAAGTATATTAATATTAGTTAACTACACCGCCTTCTCCAGACTCTTTGACAAAGTCAGCAACAAGCTTATTGGCCGTAGATTGCCAAGTTCAGACAGATTAGATTTTTCAGAAAGAGGAATTACAAGAACCACTTTCCCCATTGAAGAGAAAAAGCCATGTACCAAAGTATAGTAGTACACCAGTAGTAGTTGATAGATTGCTTGATTCAAAGATAGAGACAAAGTATTTATTAATATCATCGGCATTATTTAGATTATGAGGAATGCTAGCTGAGACTTTAGACTTGCCAATATTTAAATTTGTAATGCATTATAAAAACTGGAGATACTAAATAATTGAACTTCTTAAATAAAAAAAACAATTAGTTATTTTACCAAAATTAATTATTTTTGTTCAAAATACACCCCTTCTGGATAAATATAAAAGTGGGCAACCAATACTAAAATTTTTTATGATATTTTGGGAATGGTCTCTATAACACTCGTCACGTTTTTCTAGGTTTGTGTAACACTGTTATAAAACGTTCCTTTCATGGTCAGTTTGAGTTTCGAGAACAGGAAATAGTCACATGTTAAATCAGGCGAGTTAAATCAGGCGAATACGGAAGATGTTGAAGCACGCATACTTGTTTTTTCGTCACAAATTTTCGAACAACGATAGTCCTATGACATCGTACAACAAAAACCAACTTATAGATGCTCGATATTCGGTCTTCACTGGAACGATTCTCTTCCATGAACACTCCATAATACCCAGATAATATTGACCAGACTATAATACCTTTAGAGTGGTAAAAACAAATCAATATGTCTTCTCTCGTGACTCCGGGAAATGCATTTTTTTCGATTTCGATGAGCCTACAGATTTCCACTTAGCACTTTAACGCTTTATTTGAGCAACGTATTTGAAGTAACAAGTCTTATCACCAGTTACATTGGATTCCAGGAATGCGCAGTTCCGTCTGGCTGTTTTAATAAGCTCCTTGCAATGTTCAACGCGAGCAATTTCTTGGTCAACATTTAAAGCGTGATGAATAAATCGAGCTGAGACTTTTCGTTTCTTTACACCCTTTGTTAACATTTCGTAAATCATGTTTTTGGTCGCATTTAATTCCTCTGCTGTCCATCTCACAGTCAAATTCGAATCGAACGCGATCATTTTACGTACTTTTTTCATCAACTCATCGCGAGTTTTTTTTTTTGGCCGGCCTAGCAAGTCACTTTAAGGGTCACTTTAAGTCACTTTAACTTTTTATAAAAGAAATTTACAGCTTTCAGAATACATATTGTTTAAGTAGATGGCGCTAGTAGTTTCCTTTATATTTAAAAAGATCCCTGATATTTCCGACATACTGGGAATATATATCTCACCTGGATTTAGTATCGGTGAAACTTGAAATTTTAATGCAAAATGCGTCATAAAGTCCTGTCTGAAATGTTCAATAAAATTTAAATACTATAATTTTAGAGTTTATAATTATAGAAAGTAACATAGTGCTTAAGTAAGAGCAAATACTTTTAAATGTAATAAATGTATTTCTATTTGATTTTTTGTGTAGGGTAAACAACATCGAATCGGTTATTGATTTTGATGTTTTTCACAAATACATAAAGTAAACTTGGTTAAATGTTCGCTTTTTCCAGCGAGAGCTTTATTTCGCGAGTTGCCCCAAGTTATCTGCTGAAAATAGCACGTCTTTTTCTCACGAAACTTTTTAGAAAAGAGCTCATTCAAGCAT